>JARQTH010000608.1:0-58412 GCA_030142595.1 Trachelus iudaicus
TTAGGGAAATATAAAGTTGAATATCGGTCCGCTTATACGTTCCGCGATACGTATCCCGTTGCATTGTAGAATGGCCTTTAAGCTGATTTTGTTGAATACTGATCTAAAAGAATTGACCAATCCCAAATATTCCTTACAAGTAGAAATGCCTATGATTTGTCAATTCCTTTAGATTCCTTTAGATGTAGCTTTTACAGGATGTATTAGCTGGGTTATAACATAATATAACTACCTTGCAAAAAGACGAAATAAAATATTATACATCTTATTAAAATGTTGATGCAATAACTTGTTACATGTTTGTTATATTACAATAATATTGCTATGAGTGGGAATTAATAGCTAACTTGTGCCTTACACGTTAGCATCATGTTACAGTACATGTTAAATCATATTTTCTCATTGTTATGTTCATGTTATACAATACCGGTGCTAGCTAAATATGTATCTAAATTTTTTGAACTGCACATGTCCACTCAGTTTTAACACATACAATTGTAGTACATGTATTTACGTGTAGTTAGGATGTCATAAATGAGAAATTCTTTCGATTCTATATTCTCCTTTATTTAAAATCCCGAAAAAACTGGCAACCTCCTTTAGGGACACGATAAGAAATCTGGCTCAGCGTGATTTAGGATTTACCAATATTTTTTTTCCATGAACCCAACAAAGACTAAGTAACAATTACATATGAGTAAATTTTACAGTACATATGAGAAATTTCGTGTACACAACTACTATGTCCCTAGTAGGAAATTGGAACATTGTCGATACGTAACTGTTATATTTAGCACAGCCTATTTGGTGGTCAATCAATACAAGACAGGAAGTATTGTACTTAATCGAGCAATTGGAAAATATATTTATTGCTGAAACAGAGTTGAAGTGTCGAGAAACTTAGATTCTTTAGTGTTTGTAACTTTGTGAAAGTTGGCAATGTTGCAACATTCGTAGCAGAAGGCGCGCAAGTACTGTTTATGTTCAAAAATTGAAAATATCATTTTTTTTGTCCAGCAGATGACTTTATCTTGCATATTGACCTTTTAAGTGCCCCATACATTATTATCGCATCATGTTGCGGAGAAATCTTTATTTTTTTTTTTTCTGTGGACGACTTTATACAGTGAATAACGGAATATACACTTTTTATTAGACGCGCCGATTTAAATCAAATCAAGATCTGAATAAAATTATACGTAACACGTGACAGAATTCTAAGAAATTATTGTTCCAAATCACTTGGAAATTCGTTGAAATCCGTAATTTAATTTTACAGAATATCTATTATTGTAAATTATAATTATTTTATTTAATACATTATTTCAGTATTTTAGGTGGCAAATCTATAGGTAGAACGTCCTTAAGCCAACTTTTTAAATACGTACGTGCCACTTGAGTTAACTAAAATTTTGACGAATTTGTTTATAAAGGAAAACACCGATGACTTTCAAGATTACGTCGCTTCTAGTCTGGAACTGAAATCATGAGCAACATTAGGACTAATGCAATGCTATTTCGTCATACATATGAAATAGCACATACGGCTTCCAACATGTATGACAACCAATGAAATAAGACTCTTCTACCTCCAATATTGCATTTATTACGTTTTACATTTTGTGGAAGAGAAAATGTTGTAATATACTTTAAAATTGAATCATTACGGAAAAGAACACAATTCCATATAAAACGTAGTAACTGTTGATGGTCCCTAGAATCAATGATCACAACAATTTATTTGAACCTATCTATGTATTGCCGGTTAACCCGGGTGTCGGCGCGTGGGGTGTCTGAGAAATTATAACACAATGCTTATTCAAACGTTCAAGCTGCGCATGGCACGCATCACTTGACTCAGGCCCAGACGCTATGACACGTAGTGCACTGATCAGCTGACGCGTTGGCGAAAAATGCTTACAAATTACTTAAAAATTTATAATAAATTAACCGTGCATTTTCTTTCATAGTTTTTCGAATGAAGTTGATGGTAAATTTTCCCCGCTATAAATTAGTAATTTCATTTTTTTTATTGAGTATTAGTGGAGAAATGGAGGGTAAAAGTCGGTCAGGCGCAAATCTTAGATTGTTTTTTATTAATTATTATCTGGCCCTGAAAATTTCGCTAATACAAATTTAATATGTTTATAAGGGGACATTTAACTATCGATTGATGTAACTTTCATACTCTGATCCTCAACTTCATATGCGACATCTAAATTGACTGCACTAATGGCATAGAAGTTATCTTTAAGACATTTTAAAGAGGACTATTGGACATACGTATGGTCTCGTTGCTTTTCAAATGTAGAAGAAAGTAATGCAACTATTATCAGATTAAGGGTACCCGGACATAGGGAATTACAATTTGGAGTCTAACAAGTCAGGACTGATCATCAGGAATATTTAAGTAATCAGAATGGGTATAATTAGACACACCCATTCCTTGATATGGAGAATAGTCATGAATTTTTGAACATAAGAAATGATAACCAGAAGCATTTGGATTAAGACGACGATGGTTGTTATGCACCTAGACCTCGAATCAATGATTGAAGGGACCTGAATATCAAGAACGCTGTCCTTCATTTTTTTAACGTCGAAACGATGGATCGCGATATTTCTACATTTTTCAAAAAGTTATGTTTTGACAGTCTTACTAGCGAACATTGCGAATTACCGTCGATATATTTTACATTTACAAAATTTTGACAGCTGTCCGAAACCGTTCGAAAGTAGCTGGCTCCGAAATCAATGAACATTACATAATAAAAAAGTTTACTATTTACTTTATTTTCCTCTGAATATATCAACCATAAATAAAACAATATATATATACTTTGACAGCTATCAAATAAAAGAAAAATAATTGTTGAGCGCGAGAAAGCGAATTAAGGAGGTACAAAGTATCATCGAATAGAATGAGCTCTAATGAACAATACATATTTATATTAGGATAGAATGGGATGTAATTAAGATAATTTATGCATTACTTATATTATGACAATTAGAAATATATAATAGTTACGAGAAAATGAAAATTCCGTGGAAATATATTACATCAAAAGTTCATTATCGGAAGTCTATCTGAATAATAAAGTACTTTTACTTGTACTAATATTAGGTTGGGAAAAAGAAATCCATTAATTTTACGTTTATTTCAAGACTTCATTTAATATGGTTCGGATTGTCCGATTTGGATCAAATATGCACCGTTTTGTTTTATAATTTGTTGCCATTTTAAAGGTAACTTTATAATGCCTCTCTCATAGAAGCCCTGGTCTCTAGTGGCGAAAAACTCGATGAAGCTGTTTTCACAATCTCCTATTGATGCCAATTTCTTATCACTAAGGAAGTTTTGCAATGATAAAAAAAGATGGTAATCACTTGGTGCCAGGTCCGGACTATAAGGTGGATGCATAAAAACTTCCCAACCAAGTTCCCGGAGTTTCTGGCGAGTCTCTATAGACGTGTGTGGCCTGGCGTTGTCCTGATGGAACACAACACCTTCCCTGTTGGCCAATTGCGGACGCTTCCAGCTTTATAAAGATGGTTTAAAACTGTTTTGTGGTCGATCTTTAGCTCCTGGGCGATGCTACGGCTGCTAATATGCCGGTCTACTTCGATCATTTCCATGATTTTATCGATATTTTCGACGACTGGCCTACCTGTACGAGGTGTATCTTTAACATCGGAAATGCCGGAACCGAATCGACGAAACCAAAATTGCGCATAATTGGCTGTGACAGTATCGAGATCATAAACACTATTCACAATTTCAGCCGCCCGGCTTGCATTTTCCCGTTTATCAAAGCAAAATTGTAAAATATTCCGAATTTTCTCTTTGTTAGCTTCCGTCTTTTACACCCTATAACTTAGAAGTGAATCAACCAATCAAAAAAACTATAGAAGAATTTTTGTTAGTATGGAATGTCACTGTTACAACGAGCACGAGTCTGAACTTGTCTGCATAATACTTTACGAGATATATATCATTATAATCATCCAGCGAAAAAATAATGGATTTCTTTTTCCCCAACCTAATATATAGTTTATAAATTTAATTATACTAAAGTTTTCAATGTTCGTCATACATACAATTTCTCCTGAAAAGTGTTACTTTGAAAGTGTTAAAAGGCTCTGAGTACTTTAAATATTACAAATTTTGAAAAATTAATTATAAACAAATATAAACATCATGACGCAGATTCTAGGGAAGGTTCGAAGAGGAACATCCATTAGTTGACGTAATTGCACCCTTTTCATTGTTCCTACAAAACAATTTACCTAAAAGAATTTTGAATAATAAAGAAAAATATTTATTAACAATTTGAATTACTTACCCAAACCTTTTCAAATTAAATAATATTGCTTAGAATATTCCATGTAATATTTCCAAGTAAGAAAAAATTTAAACATAATCCATTTACTTTTCCATTCCTTTAAAAATTTCCACATTAATAACATCCATTGTTTTGTCCCACGCTGCCGCAGTCTCCAGATCAAATTTCCCGCCTAAGGATTCCTTTAAAACATTTAAAATAATTTCCTTGAGGTCCTATGAAAAGAATATATTTACAGGAATAAATAAAATATAGAACAAAATATGCTACGGAGAAAATTATTACAAGTACTTACTATAAATTCTTGTCTCCCTTGTCCACGTCTGCCATGCGTCTTTCCAAGAATATGCAGATTAGCTTCTAATAAACCAGCATCGTGCAAAGAATCAAAAGCATTACTCAAAGTGGTAACAATACTCTGACAGTGTGCTTGAAATTTCTTGTTTCCAGGTAAACTTTCTATAGGTAAATCTTTAAACGACGGAAAGACTATCTGATACTGAGGAAAAACTTTAAAAAATCTGTAAGAAATCGAAACATATTCTGTAATCATAATAAAGTAAACACGAAGCTTGTTACAATTTTCCACTCAACGATATAATTGTTGTGTATGTACATATAATAATTATTATACCATCGAGTAGAAACATTTTAATATTGCCGAAACGTAACTGTTACTATTTGTTTACTGGAATCGATCCGTAACAAAAAATTATAAAATAATAAAAATAAAATTTTATAATATTTCACCTTGACATAATCGCTACTCCTGCGCCAACAGGATCCTTTCTGATAATTGCCCAAGATTCCTGCACAAGTCTTTTCTCCTTTCCACTTAATCCTGTAGCAGAATCGATTACCGCATCATTCGTATTGCCCCAAAAGTAACTCACTAGGGAGCCCATACTTAAAAAGAAAAAGAATTGTCACAGTATACTGAGAAAAGTTATAGCACAAAAAACTTAACACTAAACAATAAGGAAAATAGCACTATAAATAATGAAAGTGGACATAGACCGCGCGATGCGAACTGTCAAGTAATTTCTATGCGCGATGCAAACCGAGTCTGATAGAATAATAAGGATACGCGCATGTGTATAGATGTATAGATATTATTCCATCGTGTGTTTATATGCATATATATTGCGTTATTTGCGTATTTTTTCCTGCTTTTTAATTTTTTTTCCTTCGTTCTCAAAGACCTTGCTTTTCGAATAATTATCATCCTATTAAACGCTCATTCCACCTCGTTATCCCAAGTTCAATTTAATTCGACTCACCCGGGATAATAAACTATACAGGATGACCTTTGAGATATTACGAGGAATATTTCGAGAATTATTACATCTAACGATTATACCGAAAAGAGATGATTTATATTTCTTCTTTATAGAATTTCAAAATGACACACACCGATGGGTTGTGGTCGAGAGTTTGACTGGTACAGCCGGCGACTTCACTCTGTTTAAATATAGATTGAGGGTTCAGGATTGTATGATTCAACAGTGTCTTTAGAAATACAGGGGCCCGGTTCAACCAGTTTTCTCAATAGAACTTCATCTTTATTTATTACACTTAAAAATCTTACATCAAACTATATGCATATATAGCTAAGTCATAATTATACTAAAAATTCATCAAATATTATTGTAATATATTATTATTAGTTACATTTTTTAAGTTTCCATACGTGAGATAAAAGTAATTATCATAATTGACAAATAGAAATGAAATGATATTATATACACAGTCCACGTGTTCAATGTTTTTTTTTTGACAGTTCACAAATCGTTAACAAATCACACATGAATTTCCATAAAATTACGGCAATGTATGCTAATAATAAGATAGAAAAATAAAATATAATTCAGTGCAAAAACAGGTACATGCTTACTTCGTAAGAAAAATTCTATACAAAGCCAAGTGTTACTTGCTAAAGAGTTCATTGTTCTCGATCTGTCAAAAAAAAACACTCTGAACTCCTGGACCAGCAATACATACGCTAAATAAAATCTTGACCTTTTAGATCTTTTTGTTTATACATCTAATATGTATGTTACAGATATCATTAAGTGACGTACTTTATTTTTTAAACATGATAACGTTAACTGACGTCACCATCTATGTCCTAACAAACACAACAAAATAATAATTATGAAGCATTTAGAGTCGAACCGTGACATCAATTATACTTTGAGGGGCCATCTTCTTACGATACGAAACGTAAATAAGCTATCCGAAAGTGGAACTGACGTTGTGGTCCCACTATATATGTAGGTATAAGCAAGACAACGTGTAATACGTGTAATGCAATGTGATTATTGCATGCAATACGCAAGAAAGTTTTCTGCTTAGCTGTATTATACGTGATATAGCATTCAATATAACTGACATATAACAAACACAATATATCACATGTGAGATTTAATGGTTACATTAATATTAGACATAAAAAATCTAGAAATATAATAACTATTGTAACGTTTATCGATAGTGCAATTTCATACGCTCCTTATGAGTGTACGAAATGGGATGTAGGTAAGTGCTCGGGGCTGGCGTCTTTAAGAACTTAGGCTACACAGCGTTAAATGGTAAAATAAAATAACAAAAATTTATTAAATTATCGAAGACAGGTACAACAGTTGCTGGATGTGCGTCAATTACAATCGTCAATATCAGTGTCGGCATGGTAGGAAAGGATTGTCAGAGAAGCGTCCTATATTTGTTTGTCTATTCCTATCTCTCTCTGACCTGTCTTTGAGCAACAGAGGATGCGCCTGTGTTTGTATGGTAGACCTAGTGGCGCTCTGCCTATCTATTGGCTATGGTACTCCGTGCGAATTGACTAATCACGACGAGAATAATAGATCGAAATCAATATGGCCTCAACTGAAGTTTCTAAAGGTAGATCGCAGTCCTCTCGTCAAAACTTTGACAATGTTTTTCTAAGTACACGACGGGCTCGGCGAAATAGCAAGCGCTAATATGCCGTAACCTCCGACGAAATTCTTAATAAAGATTTTATGCAATTACTATGCTCTATCCCAGAGGGCATAAATCGAGCTCAAACACTTTATAAAGATTTTACTGTGCGTTATTCTTTCGGATTTAAGTCACGCTTACTATGTTGTTACTCACGGTCGATGTACTGGTAGAATATTGACTTTTTAGAATTCGAATTAGGATTAGAATTAGAATATTGAATTTGATTTGAAATGCATTATATAAGTAATTGGAATGCTAGATTGATTAGCGGAAAGCGCTAATCATCTATCGGGGTTTATTTCTATTATTTTCAGCGGATTATCTTTCGGGAGATGTTTTTCATCTATCCGCTATTGTTGACACTAGCCGCGCGTCCTTATTGTGTGCTTGTAACGAGTACGCTCTCAGTACAGGAGTACTGAGAGGTTGATCGATTTCTCATGTTACAGTATATCCCACCGATATATAATATTAATAAATAAATCTTATGACAATCCTGTTTTACTACTTGTTACTACTTCGCATTATGCAAAAGTTGAAAAAAAATGAATACTACTGTTTAAGAACTACAAAATTTTATTAATATTATCGATCTTAGCAATCTAATTATATTTAAACACTATCTACTATTGATAACATGTCTATAGATGGTAAGCACACATCGATAAGGAAGTACCATTTTTTATATGTTGGTCAAACTTGTTAATTTCCATATCGCGAAACAACAAAGAAACTTAAGTAATTCTTATTTCGGAAACACGAAAAAAATTCTTGACAATTTGGAAAAATTGCTGTGAAATCGATGATCCTGAAAGTATTCCAAAACCTGAAATCCCTTCATATTTCAACATAAAATGAGAGTTTTTAAAGAAGTTTGCTGGAGAATTTACAAAGTCAAATACAGATGTGTGTATAATTTAAAAAATGCTGAAATAAATATAAAAATGCAATAAATGATACTTGTTAATTTCAATTCAATGATTATATAAAGTAATGATAACTACTGAAATATGGTTTTATAAATACTTTAAAGTATTCTTAATTGCTTATTGAAACAATTATTCTTACACACAGCTATATATTAAATTGAATAAATATTATTCGGTACATTTTTATATTTATTTCAGGATTTAAAAGAATTAAATACGAATGTATATTTAAGATCAGAAATTTCCTACTGAACTACCTTAAGAAATGATACAAATTCAAATGAGAGTCACGTTCAATTCTTGATGCCAATTCGGAGTATCTCTTAATTCAATAGGCGTCATATTTTATGCGCCATGCTATCACAGAATGGAAATTAGCAATCAAAACGCGTAACATTCAAGAGAGAATATATTATTATTGAACAATACAGCTGCGCAAAGCGCTAGTACGTTATTATGCTTATTTGTAAATTAACAATATGTAAAATCTTCAATAATCAATATTAAATTTAAATATAATATAATATTCAGAAACTGTAACCCCGAAATTTTCCCACGCCTTTCTTTTTTAAATACAAATTCCCCAAAAATATACAAAATCCTCTCTTTCTGTCCGAGAACTTCCCATTTCTCATTAGATTGTAAGTATACCCTTTTCTAACAAGAAGCATGTAAGTTCTAGTATTAGTCTAGCTGTAGTATACAAAAGTTCCTCAAAAATTTAGTCTATGATAATCAAGAATTTTTTGTGAGGATTTATGCTTTCTCAAATTTCTCAGCGAATTCGGTGGAACTGTCCATACAGTCTACTTACACTATGCACTCGCTCCGTGCATACAAATATAGCTATATCTTTAGCGAACACGTGTGGTTACTACTTGCGCTATCTGTATTGCATGCCATAAGCTTTCGATAAACATTTTCTCCATATGTACAATACAAACCACACATGCTCACTAACATTAAACTATATTAGATATTAGATTTTGCGGTGTATTCACACTTCCTCACATATGCTTCTTAAGATACTATTGCATTTGTGTGCGTGCACGGATCACAAACAGGAAACGAACTGAGAATGGGAGTGAAGTTCCATCATCCCTGTTAGGCCTAATATGGGTGATGAAATTTTTCTGATTTTACCGTTATTCATTTTATTTCCTTGTTCAAGATAAATAAAAACTACAAAATAAAAAATTACTCGAGGACAAGTCTAACTTACAATTAGTGGCGAATTGTAAGTAGAGGAGGATTCGCTAAGAAAAATTATACATTCCATTACAACCATACATAAACCAGTGCCGATACTAACACGGATACGTTGCATATAACCCTTTAACTTGTCCGTCATAATTGCTAGAATGATCTGCATGATGTTGTGAAAGGTCATACAGCCGTGAGCTGCAAAACAAGATAGCCGCGACAATGAAAGTCTATGTGATGAAAATGAAATGCAACTAAGAATCACTTTGAATATCCTTTGAACGTTATTATTGAATCTGTTTCCTAACGGGGATATAAGATTATTTATAATTTCGTATCATGTATTAATTGGATAAGTTATTATTAATAGACAATATATTCTACCTACACTATGTATGTTCTTTAATGATAAGTTTAAATTTCCACTCGAAGATACATGATAAACGTGCAAAATTGAGTGATAGATTATATAAATAATCTAATGTTTTAGGTGATTGCAACACAGAGAAAATAATATATTATTTAACAGTAATTTTAATGATCGTGATTTCGAAGTAAAACGTTCATGGATTTCACCTTCATAAATACAAGTACGCGATATCTAGTTGAATACCAATTGATAAGGAAATCATTATATGGTGAGCATTGTACATACGTCCTTGCGATATACGTATTATAATTGAATTGCAATCAGTGTTACAGAGTGACTGAGACCATGCAGTAAATTATGCACTTGATTACTTTATATTGTTACCATGACGACACTTCAATATGTTTTATGTAAATCATAATTTATCAAAAAAATAGACAAATAGTTAATATGACAATAAGAAAAGTGAAGAGATTAAAAATATTTTTATAAAAGATAATCGGATTTATATCTTCAGATTCAATTGTTAGGGGAAATAGGGAGTGCATCACAACCTCAAAATAGAGTAGTATCGTAATGTATAAGAATATAATAATAAGTTTTGATGCAATTGCAGTGCACGCATATTCTACAAGCTGGACTGTTACTTACATGAAAAATTTATATGTAATGATTGACAAACGAAGGTGTGGCTTGCATGCATATTTTTAACGTGTAAGATGCCTGTGTTATGATTTTGCCTGCATCTTATGTTCCTACTTCGCAATTACTCCTTAAGAAAAAAAGTATTTCAATACTTGTGGACAAATATGTGTGCACTCCAGTTCGATAAAGATAATGCAGAAATTCTGTGTAATTTACGATTGTTATGATTGGAGCTACGAGATAGCTGTTGACACTAATGGCTTATCCCCTTAAAATTTTTGTTGAAACGGTATGCGTATAACTTATTATACAATATAACTAGCTAGAGACCAGACTATAATGAGTCGTAAGTCTTTGTCGTGTCTGCTTTCTACAAGCCAATAAGAATTATTTTCTCTACTCTTTCGCTGTTCCGATTCACTTGTAAAAACGACTAACGACGACTTAACTCTTAAAATGCATGGTGGGGTATTAGACATGCCAGTATTCACTTTCTTGTTCGAATAACGAAAAATGTTAGTGCTATCATTTCATTGTTCTATACATATATTTCTGGCTTTAGCTGCTCTTCACTCTTGCTTATTTCTCGTTTTTAAGGATTTGTAGTAATTCTAATATGTGTATTTTAATTATTGTTCGATCACTTTTAGTTCTGCTATTTTTTTCTTTTCTCTTAGTGGACGGAGCACCACACATTCTACGCAATTATTTTCACTACCACCGGTCAAGAGTTAAAAAAACTTCCAGAGTCAGTCATACAAAAGACAGTCGGTCATATTTGAGTCCCCTGATAGATCGAAATTTTCAAATCGAAAGGTTTGCATCAATTAAGAATTTGGATTTCCGAGTTTTTCAACTATTACGACTAGCCCGACAAAACTGTCAAGGTATTTTGAAAGCATTAAACAACGCAACACTAGATTATACTTTTAACTTCGTGATGTGTTAGGTATTCTATATTTGAATACGTACACAGGATGATGAGGTTACAAACCACGGAAATTATTTCATTATTAAGGGAAAATAGCTAGGAGCACGCCTGAACACATGAGTGATTTTCGGAATTTTTTTAACAAAACTTTTTAACAAACATTACATTTTAAAGGATTTATTTTTATGCTGTTATAAAATACATTTTTTAAATATAAAATATTATAAAAAGGTGGGCATACGGCTGTTGCCTCAGAACGTATTCTGAAAAACAGCGAACACAATATCTCGGAAATATTTTATCTGATATCATAAGACCAAAAAGATTTGTAAAGTACATAACCTTACCTATATACTGTCGTACTACAAACCCTAGCTTTGAAATGCATTGTTTATTCCGTCTTAAACTTTACTTGGGGAATCCCTTAAAGATGAACGTATAGGCACCATCGATCAATTTCGACCAAGCTTCCGAAACTTCAGAAGTAAATTTCGAGCCTAGTGATTCCTTAAGTACCTCCAAAATAATAGGTTTCAAGTTCTGAAACACGAAAAAAAATTATTAAGGGGACAGGAGAGCATACCATAACCTCACTGCTGATATATCGTAATCTAGCAGAATTTTATAAGTTCTCATGCAAATTAAATGCCCACATGTTTCTACAACCTCCACTGTTCCTTAAACGATACTTTTATACGGACTAATTGACCAATAACGGTGTGAAGTACATGGAACTTTTCGGCGTATGAGATGCTTGTCCCAATATTTTAGATGTCTCAGTACATCTTTAATTTTCAATTATTCTTTACAAAGGTGAATGCCAATAGTTGTAATATAATATCGATGACATGAAAAATGATATTTAATGATCTTAAATTAATAATGTCACAAAGACTTACATTAAACTGTTCCTCTGTTTGTCCACGAGTAGCATGTCTTTCCCCTAACATCGTCAATTTAGCTGCCAATAATTCAGAGTCATCCAAACAATTAATTGCAGACGATAAAGCATTGATGATACCGGACCCGTGTGCACGAAACTTGAGATTATTTTTAAGATCATCGATAGGAATGTTGGAAAATGCGGTAAATAATTTCTGATACTCAGGATATTTTTTTAATAATCTGAAATTTCATTCTTAAAAACAATTCCGTAAATCGTATAGTTGAGTTGCGATATCGGACTCGGATTTTAACAAATTGAACATAAGGAATTTTCCGAATTCTACCACACGCTGTCCAGTGACAAAAACAAAAATATATATCATATTAAGTATTATATTAAGCATATTCCACTAATCTTTAATTGAGTACACTAAAATTAAACTTACAATTAGTAAAATTAAATACTGTGTATTTGCGCTTTCTTATCGATTAACCTTAAAATCCAATATCGGAACATGGGTAGATCGCATTTTACCTCTCTAGCTCTTTAAAATCAAAACTATTTAAAAAAATTGTATTTCATGAATTTATCCATGGATTTGAAATTCATTTTATATGTAATATTAAAAAAAAAAAGCATTAGATCAAAGGGAGAATTATCATTTTTTTATGCCTATATGCCATTTATTGTTTATTATACATAATCGAACCATCATCATCTTGAGGTGACGCAACAGTCCTGAATAACCTTATATTAAAAAAAAAAAAATGAATAAGTCTAAACTTACGCCAACATAATTGCAGCACCTGACGTCGCAGAATCCTTGCTTATAGGAATCCAAGTAGATTGTATAATTCTTTTTTGTTTTCCTGTCAGGCCTGTATCAGGATTGATAAGATCATCATTAGGATAACCATGGATATGGTTAAGTATATTTCCCATTATTTGTTCTAAAAACAACAATGGTTACGTTATTGCGATTATTGCGTCATTTTATTCACATTCATATAAATTCTAAGTAAAAATAAACTAGTTTTAATGAAAATTAAATTTAAATTATTTCTAATTATGACTTAGAAAGACAAATCATACATAATCCATACTCGTTATTTTTTATATGGGCAATATATTATTTGTACTTACAAATCTGCAAGTGATTCACTAATCAGGTAAGCAGCAACACTAAATAACTGAATAACTTTCCTAATAATAATCTCTTCTGTGTTGAATCATACAACAACAGATCTTTTTGTTTCTAGTTCTCTTTATTAATTATAATAGATCACGTAACGCACAGTAGTCAATATTAGAGCGTGAATGAAGAAGCAACTTTCGCAGAAGGAACTGGTGCTATGCGTTTAAATTGTACTACCATAATATCTATTTGGTGTCTGACTTTAGTTGGAGTGGGAATATGCGAGAGAAGTAGGGATTAGTTACGTAAATTGTCGCTTAGCAGAAAGATTTCATTTATTTCATTCCATAATTTTGATAAGACGTCAAATATCAATACATCATTTATATGAAAAATACGTAAATATTTACTATAATGATAATTTCTATAACTATAATGTGAGTTGAATTATAAATCATTTTACACTTGTCATCAGTTCCATTAATTATAATGGCATGAATTGTAGTCGAGTTTTCCGTGAAATATAAAAGTTCCTAGAAAATATCAAAATTCTATACGTTATATTTTATCTTATAGGGTAACATATCTGTTCTTGGCTTAGCATAGATTTGCCAAGTATTTGGTCTATTAACCCTTCGAAGTATACACCTTTCTGATAATTGGATTTTTATGAAATTTGGTATACACGGGTTTTTGGGGTCGGTGAGAGAGTCCATTATCAGATTTGAAATTAAAAATGGCAGATTTAAGATAGCGACCGCCGAAATAAAAAGCCACGATGATATTCGTGAAATTATAAATTTGAGTGGTTTTCAGAGTCACTGATTACGGATGTAAAATTGAAATTTGATCATTTGAAAATTCACTCATTCTTGGCACTACACAGAACTAATGACAAGGATGTGACAAGTTCTAGCTCTACTTTGTGAAGAGTAGGTAATTTATACCACGGATTCGTAATCAGTGAGCCCCAGAACCTGCACTTATACATTTTCATGAGATCTACATCGTTTTTCGATTTTGAATCCGCCATATTAAATTTCGAAATTTTTAGTTAAAATTTGTAATCAGCCATTCTAAAAACACCCGAGTCCGAATCCAAAATGTTTTGGCATTTTGGTCTGCCGTATTGGATCCGCCATCTTGAATTTTGGGAATCTGACTGCGGATTCGTAATCAGCGGCCACAAAAACCCTTTTGTACAGAATTTCAAGGAATAATCTTTAAAAACTTGGTCAATAATGAATTTTTCCAAGAAAATCGGTCATTTCATATTTGTTTATTTATAAAATTCTTACAATAGCTATTCATGATTACTCGACTTTTTGACGTTCTTTTTTTTCCTAAGATACCTGATAAATGCAAAAAACAACCTAAATGTGTGAGCTAGAAATAAAATGGCCAAAATTTAAAGAAGTCCTTCCTTCCTTCCTTTCCCTATGGCTGCCTCCTCCAATGAGGAGGTGTGTCAGATTTAAAATCGAGGTTGTAACGTGGGTTACCACCATACTTCAAATGGTCTTAAAAAAGCGCCTGCAGATAGATAAAACGGTATACATCGTACTTGCTCTAATAGAGTAGTTCGTCCGTTACCTATAGTCGGCCTACGTGTAAGATTAGCAGGTTCGTGTCCGAGCTAAGGCGTCAGGGTTCCATAATTTTTCAGACAACATATTCTAATGATCTTCAGATCCATTTAAAAAAAATTAAAAACATAATAACGTATCCGCATCCACTAGAATAATCAATATGACACAATCTTCTAATGCCTTCGATAAAAAGGGAATACCTAACTATTTACGATTCCGGCTAAGGATACATTTAATAAAAGAATGACTAGTCAAGCCAAGGAGAAAACCAATAGTAGTTGGTGTTAACATGTTGCTGATAACAAAGCTGAACTGTCGTCACATCTGGGGTCACAACATCAGCATCTTTTTGCTCCTCTACCGTTTCGAGAAAATCCACTCTCGCAGAACTCCCACACAATACTACAATTATAAATAAAAAACTTCTGCGATCTTATCGGATTCGCTGTGTTCGAATTTTGTAAGTTTAAATTTGACACGTTTTCTAACAGTTTCCATCCTATAAAAATTTGCTAACATTCTAGAAACTTGTCAATGTTTATTTTCAACTAACTAAAAATCATCGGTACTTTTGTTAATTTTTATTACCAAAATTCCCAGAAAGTTTTAATAATAGTGAACCAAAACTTTCCCAAATAATACAATTTAAGTATGAAAATTTCAGAGTTACGCAAATTGTGTATACTCAATTGATAATATTTTAGTTTCTCTGCCAAGAAAATGACCAAAATTCAACCACTATTTCAGCAAAATTTGTACGATTTTTAGGTAACAAAAATTGACCAAATGGCTAGTATATTTTTTTAATTTTAAACCGACTTCAAAACGAAAGAAAGTTAAAAATTTCACCCGTGTATATATTTGCTTTTGGCAAAACCGAATCCGCTATGAAAATTCAAAATCGTTTGGCTAATAATCTGGTAAGTAAAATGTTACGGAAATAACAAAAATTTCTTGCAATCATACTTTATCATCAAAACTTTTTAAATTGAAACAGATTTAACGTGATTACCAATAATTCGACAATTTCGCAATACGCATTGAAATTATATTGGCATTTTATACTCTATGTGGACCGTAACAGCCGTATACTTATTATACAAATAAACGTAGTTAAGTTCGGAGAAAATATATACATGCGTGCATCACATCAATGCTGACACTGACAATGATAAGAGGAGTTGAACAAGTCTCCCTCTGCTAGTCGGTCTCGTTATTCAGTACGCAAACAGTTCTCTTCGTGTTCACTGTGTCATATTAACATCTCATATATTTAATAAACCAAATTATATATATATATATATATATTACTTATATATTATAAGAAGGATACAATAAAAGTTCAGGTGCGAACAAACCTCTGTCAAAGCCCTTCGTAATATGTTCGTGACTTAGTTTTGGACATTAGAGCGAAAAAGGATTTTGAATAGTTAATCAAAATGAAAATCCGAATTAGTAAGATGATAAGTGGCTGGATTGCTGTGCTTCTTTGCCTTTTAGCAAGTTTATATTCCAGTAACGGCAGCACTGTCAACAGGTAAAATAATATAAATTGTAGAAATCATATATAGAAAATGCGATCAGCCAATTTTAAATGAGATTATCCCTTTTTTAATTGGAATATTTGTAAATCTCAATTCCAGGGGTTATATATTCACTGCACCAAAACACCTATTAGCTGGGGAAGCGGAAACTGTATGTGTGTCTTTGCATAATGTGGAATTGCCAGCTCATGCTCTAGTGGAATTATTCACTCTAGAAAATGGCTCCGATGAGGAAATTCTGGCGACAACGAACGAGGTCGTGAGGACTGGCAAGTTTGAAATCCCTTTAGTAAAATAATGTTTGACAACGTAATTGACTCACTCGAGTATCCAAGATAAGGATAAGGGACACTGTCTCCATGAATCGAGTACCCTAACAATTTTTATTACACTTACATGCCGTAAATAGCTACAAAAACATAAAAGAATAATTATCTTACCAACAACGCATATTCTTAATCGTACAAAGTTAAAAACGAATCTATAGATCTTTACCCTCTGTCGTTCGCGCGACATTCGTTCACCTCGTGCAAGATAAGGAAATTCGAGGAAGACCTGTCTAGGATTATCTGTTGCACAAATATAAATTATACATCCTAAATTAAAGCAGCATATGCATAAATGAAAAAAATAATTTTATACAGATTGTGATTAAAAAAACTCATCGTTCTCTAATAACACGTATTAAGTAAAGAAGGAATTCGTGACCCTGCATTGAAAGGCGTCCTTTTCGAAATAGTATCTGGATAAATCATTTATAATGGTGGCTATCACGTATCCTCACCTCGTCCCTTAGAAGCCTAGCATGTTTAAACAAATTGTAAATTGAAATTGTCGTCGCTTCCTGTGAGGGAGCTGAATTGGTTAGGCTCCCTGCACACCAAGAGGTAATAACCCATCGTGCTTACATGGGAAACCTATCCACATACTATATCGTATTATTATTCATCCAGTCGTGCATATATATATGACCAACACAATCCAACTGCTGATACACCTATACTAATGAAAAATACCATTTGCGTATTTGTTTTCGTTGATAATTCACTCTGTGTAGATTCGAGCGGACGTTGCTCTGTCGAACCACCACCACCCTATACCATAAACGAGCCTTAAACTATACTGAACGTATGCACTGATTGATCGTATAAATAAAAAAATTGAAATTACTGTTCCTGATTATTAAAATTTATAAAATGTTGAAGTGGTCTTTCAAAATTTATTGTAAATTACTATATGTTGATTCAATACAAGAATTAGGAATTTATGTTGGATCAAAATGAACTTTTATTCTTTATTACAAAATTTATTACAAAGTTTATATTTATTCGTATCACATGCATCACGTATAATTGATTTGTTTATTGCTATGCAAATTAATTACGCTACTTGAAACTGTATGTATATAGTGTTGGTATGGAGTAAGTTAACGTAGGTCGAAGGGAAGTATTATTTTCTTGGTATAATTCTATTGAGACTCAGCAATTCAAGTTAATTTTTTGAGACGTAGATAACGTCGTTAAGAAGAGTTACCGTCGTGTAGGTTTCATCGTGTGTATAATTAAATGTACATGATGATGCAAATATAGACTTTCGCGTTAGCTAATTTACAGTTGAGAGACTTGGAATTTTCAAAGCAGTCTGATTACTATATGTATCTCTCAGAAGGAATTTTAGATAGGATGTTGCTATTGATACTAGCGTTGGTTTCTGTATTTTTGTTGCCCTCTATATTTATTATTTAATTAAAGATTTAATTAATTGATAAATGTATCTACTCATGTGAAATTAATATTGGCTTAAAGGTATGGAAGCTTGTATGGAGTTGATAGTTCCAATGACTAAACATTCGATAGCGACTCTGAGGGTTAAAATGAAATTTAACAAGCATCCTGATTACGTAGTGAACGCTCAAAAGGAAGTTTTCATAGATCATGACTCTGTAGTGTCTTTCGTGGAGACAGATAAGCCTGTTTATAAACCAGGACAAACTGTGAACATTAGAATTCTTATGTTGAAACATGATTTGAAGCCACATAGAAAAGCGGTATGAATATATTCAGTATTAAATGTATTAATGTATTAATTAATTATCCTATTTAACTTGTGTACATTTATGTCACGTAACTTTATCAGATTCCAAAAGTATGGATAGAAAATCCATCTGAGATACGAGTAGCTCAATGGACAAACGTGAGTACAGAACATGGAATGGCTCAATTGACTTTTGGACTGTCTGCAGAACCGAGTCCGGTAAAAATTCAAAAATTGTAGTATTTGAAAGTTTTTCTTTTAGTGATAAGTTGTAACAGCTGCAACTTGGCTTTCTTAGGGCACATGGAAAATCAAAGTTGAGAAGAATAAAGCTTATCCCCATCTTGGACACACGGCCACTTTCGAAGTAAAAAAATATATTTTGCCAAGATTTCAAGTGACGATAAAATCCCCAAGATATATTCTTGCAGATACTGAAATTGTAACTTGGAATATATGCGCCAAGTAATGCAAAATTTCACATGTTATTAGCATTACAAAAGAATTGATTTTTCAGTCCATACTTTATGCTTTTACACAGATACAGCTATGGAAAACCCGTGAAGGGTACTTTAATACTAAAATTGACACCACAGACTGCAAGCTGGAGACGCAAGCATAATCATCCGGAAATAAAATATGGAACCGCAGTATTTATCGTGATTTACAGTATTTTAGATTTTTTATAGAAATTATATTCATTTTAATTTGTTTTATTATTTATGTACATACAGATCGATTCACCGGATGGATGTACAGAGTTTCGTGCTTCTGGCGAAGAACTTGGTCATGCAGATTGGACAGTTGCGCCCAACAATATTATACTCACTGCAAACTTTACAGAAACTGGTACAGGTGTAACTGAAACAGCTAGTAGCAAAACTGTCGTGGTACATCAGGCATTGAAACTTGAATTCATACCATATACATCAAAATACTTCAAACTTGGTTTACCATATCATGGAAAGGTAATATAAAAACAATTAAAATTGGAGGGGTTACGCCAGCCACCTTTGAGGGCCAAGCGATAGACCAATATTCAATAGTTCTTTTACTAAATTTTTGTTAACATTTTTTTATATATGGAATAACAAAACACGGTTTGAAAAAACTTTCACGAAAATATTACTGAAAAATCTGTATAAATATCCGCATAATACATATTCACGGGAAATACGTCGGTCATATTCCGTATTGGCGGTGTATACGAGTTTGAGAATACGGATCATCTAAATTTAAAAATTCCAAAATTGTTTTGCAGATAAGTAGTATTATTAGAAATGTACGTACGATTTTTTTTATCAAAAAATTGTGCAAATAGCAGCCATTTAAATATAAAAATTATTTTTCACATAACTATCGAAATTAAACAATTTATAATAAAAAATGGCCAATCTAATGGAAAAATCGTACTTAGATCTCTGGCTATACTACTCATCTACCAAATAATTTCTGAATGTTCGATTTCAGATGACCCGTAGACTCAAACTCGTGCACATCTGCAATACAGAACACGGCCGATTATTTCCCGGGAATTCATATAAGTCGAAATTTTATAGAAATTTATCAGTAATATTTCTGCGAAAACTTTATCATATTATTTATTTAACATATCTAAGAAATAAACATTTTATACAAAAAAAGATACATTACAAAAAATGGTCGAATTTTGACCTGTTTTCTAATCCTTGAAAGTGGCGTAGCCTCCCCCCCCCCTCCCCAATTAATTGAACGAATAATAATAATAAATATTGACCCCCTTTAAAGCTAAGAGTCCTGTACCAAGACGATACTCCAGCTCCAAATGAAAAAATTCAGCTATGTCTTAGAGTGAGAGGCAAAGAGGATTGGATAAGTGTTGTTGTTGAATGTCGAAATTTCACCGCCTCCACTGATGGTTTCCTAGACTTTATTGTACCACCTCAACATAAAAATATTGTACTGCTGCATTTTGCTGCTACTGCTGTTAACTATGCTACTAAATATTACTCGCCTGATAAAAGATGGAGAGTAGGTATATTACTCTATCTATTAACCTATAGAAAGCCGGAAGACTTTATAACCTCTCTGACTATATGTTTCACTTTATACTTTTCCCGTTTTTATGAACCTTTATAGTTGTAGGTGTTTAAGGTGGCTGAGTTTAAATATCAGATCAGATTTAAAATGTTCAATATGGCGGACCAGACTAAAAAATTATAGGTTTTCATAAAACTTTGTTATATATTCATGAAATTGCTGAGACCTGTACTTTTTCAAATTCAAAGTTTTCCAATTTTGGCCGCCATGTTCGATCCTCTATTTTGAATCTTAAAATTCTCGATATATAATATGAATTCAATGATCTAAAAGCACATCTAAAAATCAAAAGTTTTTGAATATATACATTTTTTTCGAACTTTGGACCGCTAGTTAATATATCGAGAACCTGAAATCATATATGATATCAAAAACATATAACTATTAAATTTCGTAAAAATCTATTAACTGAAGAAAAATGTTTGCCTTCCGAAGGCGGGGAGACGTTATAACATCTCGAAAATAGTGTTTTATTTTTAGACAAAGTACGCATTGATATTAGAAACATTTGACTAAAGCTAAAGTTGCAACATTTCGAAAAATATCTCCCTACCCTTTAAAAGTTAATGCAAACAGAATAATATTTAATGATTTTTTATAAGGTCTTTATGGATCAACCATCAGCATATATTGAAGTGACACCCTGGTACTCACCATCGGACAGTTATCTCGCAGTGGCACGAGGATCTCAGCCAATAATTTGTGGAGAAAAATATTCTTTTAACGTCATGTATACAGTTCCATCAAATCACGATGCAAACATGTCAATTCCTTTTCATTATTCGATCAATTCTAAAGGAGATTTACTGATCTTTGGTCATGTCAAACACAAACCACACAAAAATTCTGCTTTGAATTATTCAGAATTCCATAACTTATTGGGAGCAGTTGAATCATCAGCCAATAAAACAGATCAGAGTTATATCGTGCATAGGTAAAATTAGAGTTGATGATTACTTACTATATTTAAATTAAAAATTTTTTTTACTTTCAAAATATAATTACGTGTTGTTTCTGTACAATTTTATTATAGATTTCCATTGAGCGTTAAAGTGACACCGAGTATGGCACCAGTTTCTGAATTACTTCTGTATTATGTACGTCCTGATGGAGAAACAATCGCTACAACTTATACAATTGATGTAGGAAATTGTTTTGAAAATAAGGTCAAGACTGCCTGGCACGATGACTTACAAAATCCAGGAGCATCCACACAATTTCATGTAGAAGCAGCTCCCTGGTCGCTTTGTGGAATTTCTGCTGTAGATAAATCCACTCGCTTCTTGGCTGGTCATGCTTCAAATTTAATCGACACTGATCAAACATTCAATAAACTCAAGAAATTTGATGTTAACAATGTCCCTGCATTACGTTCCTGGGCACATTGCGAAGGTACCATTTGCATCCTATTGATACTCGATATCAACAGTCTGTTCAGTAATTCGACCTCAATAAAATTATCGTTTTAATTCCATAGGACCTACTGAACTTGAAACAAGTGCTGAAGAAATTGATCATTTACCAAGACCAGCAGTGGAAGAACCTCCAGAATGGGATTTACGAAAAAAAAGACAGGCACTAAATATACTTGGACAAATAAATTATGTGGACGCTATGCAAGCCTTTAACGTATGTACGAATGATCAAGTAGATTGTCAATTAAGTTAAGTTTATAATCAATCGATTCATTGTTTATAGGATTTCGGTGTAATTGTAATGACCGATCTGACCCTTGAAACGCGACCGTGTCCGGAACTATCGTACTTCAGAAGATTATTCAGCCAACATGTTATAAAGATGCATCGCAGTTCTACTTTACAAGGTACCTAGACAGTATAAAATATTTAAAACAATTTATAAAACAATCTTGGCTATCAAGTCTTATCAAATTTATAATTTTAGATAAGATGATGATTAAACCATTAGCCTTTCCATTACTAAACTTTCAAGATCAAACTATGAGCAATACCGGAATGGCTTATGTTGACCAGCAACCTGATCAGGCAACCACATTAAGATCATACTTCCCAGAAACATGGTTATGGGAATTAATACCTACAGGGTAATAATGATATACATATTATTATAAATCTATTATAGAAAACTAATCTTGAAGTTTATTTAAGCGACCCTAATAATGATCTCATATCTGTCTACATAGGAAGGAAGGCAAAGTAACAATAGAACGTACGTTGCCACATACTATTACGGATTGGATAGGACATACTGTATGCATAAGTCCTAAGCATGGACTTGGTATCGCCCCACCCGCAACAATCACAGCCTTTCAATCGTTCTTCCTGGACTACAGTTTACCATACAGTGTAAAGAGGGGCGAAATATTACGTTTGAAAGTCTCTCTCTTCAATTACATGCAACATAGTTTACCTGTAAGTGCGTATACGTCATTGCAAAATACTGAATTGTTATAGATTTTTGAAAAAAAAAGTATCATTGGCTTTTAATAGGTGAAGTTTAAATTTGGAAATGCTGAAGGACTGGATTTGTACATGTCATCTCCTACAGCATCATACTGCGTTGAGCCGAGGGCCAGTATAGTCCATGAATATATGCTAAAACCACGACTCTTAGGTGAAATAAATATAACAGTGTCAGCCTCTATTGATCCAGACTATGCAGAACCTTGTGGTCCTGAGATCTTGATACATACTAAGTAATTGATACTATTATTGATGATTAGAAAAACGTATGTTTTTTGAATTTTATTATTAATACTTATAAATAACACTTGAAAATTGTAGGGATACAATCATCAAGCCTATCATGGTACAACCAGAAGGTTTTGTTGTACAAGTAACAAAGTCAGCATTTGTATGCCCTAAGGATTTTAGTGATGATTCAACGATTGCCTGGAATTTAGAATTACCTAGTGAACTTGTTCCTGATAGCGCTAGAGCATATGTGTCCTTGATAGGAGACATCTTGGGACCGGCGTTAGAAAATTTGGAGAATTTGGTGCGGCTCCCTATGGGTTGCGGTGAACAGAATATGATACTTTTTGTACCTAACATTCATGTTATAAGATATCTGGAGGCTAACGAGATGCAAAATCCTGTATTACGTGCTAAAGCCATTAAAAACATGGAAAAAGGTACGTTCGCCTAGTTCAAAATAAAATTAAGAAATACAATATACATATTTCTTCTTATATACGATAGGATATCAACGGGAATTAAACTATAGACATCCGGATGGTTCTTACTCTGCCTTTGGAGCTGCTAATACAGAAAGTGGTGGATCAATATGGCTGACAGCTTTCGTAGTAAAATCCTTCGCACAAGCCCAATCACTTATTCATATAGATGAACGAGATTTAAAGCTATCTGTAAAGTGGATTGTTAGGCGTCAACTTGAAAATGGATGTTTCCCTGTAATCGGCAGAGTGTTTCATAAGAGTATGAAGGTACATATAAATACACCTTTATCATGAGTTATAATTAAATCATTTATCAACCTATTTTTTAGGGTGGTCTTGAAGATAGTTCATCATCTTTAACTGCTTATATTTTAATCTCTTTACTTGAATCTGGAGTTCCATTGTCCTCATTGCTTATCAACAATGCTCTAAACTGTTTAGAAAAAGGAATTGCTCATAACAATGACGATCTTTATACAGCAACATTGTCAACATATGCTCTCGCGCTTTTGGAACATTCCAGAGCACCAGCATCATTGCAATCACTAATGGCTCGAGCAACGCGCCAGCACGTAAGGAGACAGAATCATTTATTTCTGTAGATTTCTGAATGATTTTTATTTTTATACATTTCCATTGGATTAGGATTTACTCTGGTGGGAAAATAAAGAAAAACCATCAACAGGTTTGAGCATTGAAATGACAGCATATGCTATTTTGTCTCTTGTAAAAATTGGTGGTAATGAAAATATGATAGAAGCTTTGAAAGCCGTACGCTGGATATCTAAACAAAGAAATGCAGAGGGTGGCTTTACGTCGACCCAGGATACTGTATTGGGATTAGAAGCTCTTACCAAATACGCTATCGCTATGTCCACTAAATCCACTGATCTCTCTGTTCTGGTTACTGGAAATGAAGTAGATCATGTCTTCAGAATGCAAAATGTAGATCGTCTTGTTCGCAGACAAATATTCTTGCCAGTCCTGCCAACAGTGGTGGAAGTATTTGCTGAGGGCGAAGGATGTGTCTTAGTACAGGTATTAATATAATTAATAAGATATAAGGAATAATATCCATAATTTAATTTGTGTTAACTTCTCTTTATAGAGTAATCTGAAGTACAACATTCCACATGCAACAGGATCTGATGCGTTTGATTTATCAGTATCTGCTGAATCTATAGCATCTGTGGATGAATGCTCTATGCAGAGAATAACTACATGTGCCAGATATAAAATGGCAGATGAAGAGAGTAACATGGCTCTACTTGAAATTGGTATGATTAGTGGTTACATACCAGATCGTACCAGTCTTCTCTCTCTCATTGAAGAACCATCGACTCGTAAGTAGGTTTAAATTAAATTTTATTATTTTGTAATGCATCTTTTTTTTCTAATAGAGGTGAAACGATTCGAGGAAGAGCGCGATGTCGTTAGTATCTATTTTGATAAATTAACGGGTCAGAGAACCTGCATTTCATTTATTGTCAGTCGAGAAAATATCGTCGACCGTCCAGAGCCAGCGAACGTTAAACTCTACGATTACTATCAATTAGAACTCTTCGTAACAACCGTAAGATACACACACACACACACACACACACACAAAATATATATTATAAAAATACGAAGCAAAATTACTGTATTTAGATAATTTCAATAATTACTATTTTATTTTAGAGTTACAGTTTTTCTCAAGTCTGCAGTAGCGCCGGTGAAGATGATATACAGCCAATACCAAACCCCATGCCTGTGGAGCCAAAATCTAAACACTCTAATCTGGAGGCCAATATATTTGCGTCAGAAGATTCAAAAACAACAGAAAGAATACCAAAAAATGTCGGAAAAGATAGTGCAAGTTCAAAGCATGAACTTGGCATATCAAGTACAAACAAACCTGAAATAATAGTTGTACCTACAAATCAATCTATTGAACCAGATGGCAAGGTTCTGGATATTGTAGAGGATATTTTATCAAGTGAACTGGAACCGAAAGTGATGAATGTGCCTTTTATAAAGAGTTCGAATATTTTTATCCATCCTGATGGTTTAGAAAACAGCGAAATATCTCGTCATTCCAATAGAAATTCTATTAAGACTAAAGCACCTGAAAGTAAGTTCTCAAACAACTATTTTATGAATAGCATTAATACAATATACCATATTACCTCTAGTATTACATGAATCTGGAAGTGGTGAAGTACCAGACGAGATAAATATTAGACTGAACCCACTTTTTGTTGAAGTGGATCACGATCTAGAAATGCCCGAAGGAATAGAAGGGCCCTCAGGGGTATTCGTAAAACCTTCAGATGATTTTATTAAAGAGCAAAATAGCAAATCAGAAGTTTTAATAAATGAAGAAATATTATTACCCTTAAAAAATACCAAAAAAATGGTAGATTATTCACCAAGTCCAAAGGTAATATTTAATCATTTTTAAGAAGGATGGCAAATTCTCATACATATAATAATAATAATAATAATAATAATTAATATATAAACTTTATAATTAGGAATCTGAAAACTCCAAGGAAGGTATGGTAGTAGAACCAGAGCACTTTATATTTGATAGGAATCTATATACAACGCGTATGTATTTTTTAATAATTAACCTAGTTTTAAAAATCTTTCTGAGGAAAGTATTTCATCACAGAAAAATATTTCTCTAAAAATATTCAGCCCTTCCAGAACGCAAACCTTCCTGTCCAATATGTGCTGACACGTTACCAGCAGATATTCAAAATATATACTGCAACGCAAAGAGTATCGTAAAAGTGGCCATAAGGAGATGGCGTAAAGCTCGGCTATTATTAGACTTAATGGCAACTTTTCATCCAAAACGTTTACGTTCTACCATAGAGTTAAACATGGATCCAGATTGCTCCTGTCCGCCATTAGATAAGCGTGAGTACGCATTAATATTAGTTAAGTAAAACGCCTGAATTATTTTTAACTATAATTTATGATCATTTTCAGCTGGTAGCTTTGGTCTTTTGATAAGCTCCAAAAATGGCAATCTAGCAACCCTTAGAAATCATGCTGAACAAAGAATTGATAAATTAATATCAATTTATGCATTACCAAATATACAAGGCCCACCTCCAGAAATAATGGCGGCTCGTTTAATTTGTAAACATCCTTTTAATAACTCTACTTCTGTGCCTGCCTTTAGGCAGACGGATACTCGAGAATTAAAAATGACATCAGTGTAGCTAAGAAAGAAGTACGTAAGGGAATATTGAACTCTAACGGCAAAACCATTTTGCAACGGCCAATCGTAGGTCAAGAAATTAATAACATATTTTGTTAAAGAAAGAGACAAGTGAATATTTCATATATCTATTTTCATAATCAACCACCGTCGCTCGAGCTTATGACATGCATTTATGTCAAAACCTTATCAATATTTTTATTTTGACCGTTCAATATGCAAAATGATGATAGCGTTCGTCCTTTTTAATAATTATATAATCATGAAAACGCATCAATCCCCTTAATGACAAATATTATAATACTCTCACCGTGCTAAAGATTTCTATTGATTATATTTTTTTTTGTACGAATCGCACATGAGTTGTAAATAAAAAAAAATATGGAGTTTTTCGTGATACACACACTTTAGGTATTTATTCAACTCCCATTAATCTATGAAAAAAAAATTAGGATGTTTTTCATAAATAGAATTAATATATCGTATCGCTATTTATTATCTTCAAATTTTTCCACTGCTACTGCAATAATTATTACAAATTACCGATCATCTTTAGACGGTAACTACATTAAATATTTTTTTTATTACAGTGGTATTAGGGCTATTACCAGCAGCTATTGTAATATTGGATCGAATGTCTATCGATTGTTGAAATTGAGTTTTATCTGTTGTAAATTACAATTGTGTATACGTTTCTGCTGTATATTTAGTTGTCTGTCCTCAAATTAATGACAGCAACGATAGACACGTTGATCGTTATTATCTGGAATCATTCTCGCAAAGTTCGAGTATGTCTATCTCTCGCCACACTCAATATTATTAAATTGCTAGTATATATTAAATAAAAAATATTATGACATTACTTGCTGTATAGGCTATACACCAATATACTTTGCAAGATTTTAAATATGGCTCCTGGACACCCGTGAACGAAAGGAACGTAGGTACGCAAGGTGCAATGCGGCACTAATCCTTGTTATTACATTTTGTTCGCCGTATGCATACATCCCGGTTGTAAGATGTTTTATCTTGAGACAAATGAATACTTAGAATTTCCAGGCCGAGACTTATACAAAATTATTATAGAATTATATCATTATGGAAATAATCGAGTACATAATCGACATGAGTCTCAATGACTTCTATTTCCAGAGAAAAAAGCAGAATTGATATTATTGGGAATAAGTGTTCTGTGGTTCATCATTTTTTTCTCAATATTATTCCAAGAGTAAGAGGAAAAACCCCGTCAAATATTAATAAAATAGAAAAGAAAAAGTCAAAATTAAAAATTGATACTCCTCTGAACGGCAAGAAGCATACGCCATTACATTTTTACTATTTATCTTAGAAACACAAAGAAAATGGAGAAGAAAAACTTCTTACACGCGCGACGCTCTATAATATTCTTACCAACGATTTAAAAAAAGTTAACGCTAAACACTTTAACCCGTATTCACAACTCGCTCTTAAAGTCACTAACAGAGTCGTTTGTAGTTAAAAGTCACTAAGAAAAAATTTAAAAGCGCGCTATTAGCACTGAAAGCGAGTTCTGAATACGGGCTTTTATCTCTGTTATCATACGAACAAAGTCATCGTTAATTTTTAGACTCTTTAGATCACCCTCTACGGATTACTCTTCGTGTAGATAATAGTGCGTAAAAAGGTGGATGAATACGCCCGAAAAAAAATCCATAATTTGTCTTGTGCGCTTTACAAACGAATGCGAATGGCAAAAAGCCAGTATTATGCGAGACAATAACTCCCTATAATTTCGAAATTTTTACTTTGCCACGTTAACGCTAGTACTTTAGAGAGACGATAAAAAAAATCGCTGGAAATATATGCGTTGTCGTTTGTATGAATTATTTTTAGCATCCCGTTCTTCAAAGCCAATTGTGAGACGTGTTTTCATTCAGTCGATGCTGTTAATTCACATTTATCAGCATATTTGGGCAGAGGATGATTATCCATATTCTATGAGGATTTTTTAACCTGGCACGAGGCATTGTAAATAATCCAGGAACTTGTAAGCTCTCAATATGGTAGCTCTTGCCGTCGAAGCTTAGTAAATCTTAGGCGCGGAACGATCGTTGATGGGTCCAGTTGTTTTACGAAGAGATGTTCCACGACGTATCTGGTCCATTAAAGAATCTCTGACTTGAAGTGGATCTACTATAGGGACTCTGTTCCCCATGATACGTCTTACACTGGCAGATCTACTTGCACTGTTGCTACTTTGCTGTTGTTGCTGCTGTTGATGAACAAGTTTAGCATTCAATGTTTCTAAAAATCCAGTGGACGTTTTTGAGTTTCTGTTGGATTGTTGTTGTTGCTGTTGTTGTTCAGCATAATATTTCCTAGAGCACTTTGGGCTATTTCCAGCAGGATTATTGGCAGTGGTAGAGGTCGACGAGCTGCTTATTAACTTGGCACTCAGAACAGCCATGAAACTTTGGCCAACACCACCCGGACCTTGTCCTTGATTTATACCACACCCGGCAGAACCACCAGAAGATAAGCGATCCTGAGAATTCGATCGTGTTGATGATGAACTAGAGCGTTCAACGGTGCAACGGGTTATCTGCAGAATTGTATTGTGTTGGGTGGTAGTACTGGTTTGATTTCCATATTGCTGAGAGCTTGTACATTTACGTAGAAGAGACGGACTCGCCGGGGTATGACGTAATTCCGTTAGGGTTCGCACGGTTTCCGATACGGATATTGATCTGAAAAAAATTCAAAATTCCTCGTTTCAGTTCCTTGTGGCAGCTTATTAATATACAGCGATCGTGTAATTATAAAATTCCCACAAATAAAATACATCAACAGGATTTCAAAACACATAGTGGTGACAGGAAATGACTGGTACATTATTCTCAAATGTGTGACCCTTGACTTTTTTCACACATTCAAAATCATCCTTCATTTTCTGCCTGTCTCTCTTCATCCTAGATCAATTTCAAACACTTTCTACTCTTAAATAATATAATGGTTAAGAGTGACTCTGAGAACAATCATACTGTCACCTATGCAAAATATAACTCGGAAGTCCTTCGTATCCAATTAACACTTAAAAGTACTTTGAAGTCAATGACATTATATGTGACAATTGTTTATGTATACGGCTGAGCAAAAGTGCCTTTCAAAATTATATCTACCCTACTCTTCTACCCAAAAAGTACGTATAATTTGCGTACTACATCTAATAAATGCATGTTCATAAATGGATAACTATTTAAAAAATGACAGCACTATAAGTATATCCATTCTAGCAATTATATATTGCAAACCATATGGCAGACAAGCATGTTGATTTCATTACCCTGTATAAGTAATTCTCTCACGCAATGACTTAATTCTCTCATTGATCCGAATGAATACAGATCAGATTATAAGCTATTTCGCAACACTATAATGTTCAACAAATTTTAAGTATAAAATAATTGTTCAAACGGTTATATATAATAATCATATTTTATTCAGTTCGCCATCTCTAATTATGGCTTTATTAAATATATAGTCCGTCTGCTAATAAAATATATTTTTAAATATATTCTCCCTACGACTTTCAACGCATAAGAGTCCCTTAGTCCTCAAATTTATTCACGGATCGACTGTATTAAGCACATAAGAAGTATAGTAAGAAAGGGAAGATGTGAGGGAAAGGGCAGTTCTATTTGATAGATTAAATGCTGCAGCAATGTTTTGGCGAAGAAGATAAGTTTATACGTAATTTTAAAAAGCATTGTGCAATGCATCAAACGGATGAGGGGTCATAGACCGTACTTAACTTTCATTCTATTAAATGTCCGATTACCTTTGAACTCAGTATTAGAATGAATTTACCTTTGCGGCGTCGGACTGGCTGTGGGGGAAGATCCTTCCAATAAAAATGCAGGAGGTGGTGGAAGATTTTCAACCTCGTTGCAAGCAGTTTCACTACTATGTTCCTCATTAGGATTTGAAAGAGCATTATTGTAGGTGCCTCCGATTATAGCTGATGTACGCCTCACTGGAGGCGCAGGTCTTGTTGCTTGTTGCATCGATCCTCTACGCGATAAAAGGGAAGACGGAGCTGCGTTCCAGCTGGCCTCATTTTGATTATGTACAGAGTGAGAATGTGGAAGTGTCGTCTGACTTCCATAACCACTGCTAGACTCTAAGCTTGATTCGGACGTTAAGCTTCCGCAATCCTTTTCATTACTATCAGTCTTGAATAAGAAAAAATTATACTTAACAAAGAAGAAGATTAAATAAAAATTATCTAAAGCAATTTTAAAACTGTCTACCTTGTCGGCTGTTGGCCCTGGTGCGTTACTCGGTGGAGGGGGAAGTTGTAGTTGCATTTCTTGAGCTCGACTAGCTGCCAAACTTGCCAATTCATGCATGTTCACGTACATTGGCTGCTGATGTTGATGTGATGCTAGCTCTAAAAGATATAAAAATGATAATATAAAAATATAAATTGAAGGTGTTATCTTTAGTGTAACTGGTACCTTTTGCTAAATGTGCACGCAAAGGAAGCTTCGGTTTCCCCCTAAGACTTCCAGGTATCTCAGTCTTTGCTGGAACGTTTGGCCGTTCCAAGCTGGAACAACGACTAGGAATAGGTGGCCTGTTGCCGCCGTTATTCCTACGTAACTGTATTCGGGTCAATTGTTGATTTGACGAGGAACATGATGAGGATGATGATACGGGCGAAGCTGGTTGACTATGACAACAGCCACTAACATCTCTATCAGGTGTTTGAAATGTATATACGCTGAGTGCTGGTCTATGATGTCCTTTCTCGTATGCTAAAATCAAACGAATCTAAATGAAACACCAATTAAACTATTAACCTACTTCCAAAAATCGCTACGTTATTTAAAATCAGCTATAAAATAGAAGCACATTGTCACAGCTATTTTAAACTGATTATCTCACATGATAATTTTCCATTACGATTTAAAGTAGCACAGCCTACACTATACTATTATAGAACAGATTAATTTTCACTTACCAGAAGAAATTGTGTGAGGTCGTTCATTGACAGTACTCTGACTCTGCCTATCAAACTGAACCGATGTCTCCTGAAGATCAGGCCATGTGGAAGTAGTAGGTCTAGTAATGGTGCATCCCGTACTCTGATTGCTGTGCGAAGAGGCATTTGACACCTAGAAGGTAAATAAATCCCACTTAGAAAGAGGCAATACTCCTGCAACAATTATGAAATCGTGCATTAAAAGCCAGTGCTAAAAACGTCAAAGAGATAATAGGATATACAATAAAACCTCTCAATAATGTAATACTTAAAACCAGCCATCAGGTATATCGAAACTCCATATTTTTTCAAGTACGTTTGTGCCAAGATCTCCTCCGTGAGGAAGTAAGCTTGCTATCGCATAAAACGAGGCAGAGTATAGAGAAACTGGCAATGGATCATTACGTTATTGTGAATTTTACGCAGTTGAAGGTTTCGTTATGTTTATAAGAGGTATTACTGTACATATAACAGAAACATATCTTAACACCAGAGCCACTACCTTACCTGGTGCTCAGAAATTGGTTGAGTGTACAGAGTATCCTGAGAAGTAAACCCAGAGTCGCGGGAGCTGCTGCCAGTTAAATGACGAAGAGTCATCATGCTGCTGACGCTGGAGGGCCTGACACCAACCGGCTACAACGAGTACAACATCGACTACTGCATACGTTCTCTAAGCTAAGATTCGTCCAGCATCCTTGCCAAGGACTAGAAACTAACGTACAGCGACTACAATGACAGTGCAGAGCTCAATGCATATCAATTGCATAGCGATAAATGACGATGCATGCAGAGATTTAAAAAGAAAAATGTGAATAAAATACCCTGCCTTGTTAAATATTCTGCTCCTAAAGGGATGAAAATAACTATTTCTTTACCTGGGACAGAGATCTGTGCCATGGATGACCAGATGGACTTGGATGACTCTTGCAAGATCCACTACTGCTACTTGTAAGAGAGCTAATAGAACACATGGAGCTTTTTCGTGATCCCAGGGACAAAGAAGGGCTAGAGGGTGGTGTAGCCAAAGACCATTGAGCCGCGTCGCATCCTTTGATGTCAGTAATTACTTGCTCCGAAGCAGGTGGCAGATGATTCGGTGATGCGGCGTGTCTTTGTAATTGATCAGAAACTTCCTGAAGATGTGTTAATTCCATAAGCATCGCAATCTCTTCATCCTAAATACAATTTCAATATGAAAACTGTGTTTGTTTTTTAGGTCGAGCGTATAATATCGCAATGCATCAGAACCCGTCATGTCGTTTAAATTAAAATGGCATTGATTCACATTGAACATTAAATCATCTCCATCCTAGTTGACTCAGGTTAATGATACTAGTGATTTCAAGAACTTTCTACTAACAAGTACTGGTTTCAGAAATCGTGCAAGTAGGCAAAATCTTCCACGTTCCTCAAGAAGTGCAGCGCGTACTGCTTTTCTCTCGGTCTCCTCCAGGCTGAGACGTTTTTCCTGGACAACTGCTGCCGAGGACTCCAAAAGCCTGGTGAGTTCAGCATCGCTCGAACACGTAATATGACCCTGACCCTGGATCTGTCCATAAATCTGTGCCTGACCCTTGCGAGCTTTCTTCTTTTGCAGTCGTAGAGTGTCTGTAGAACGTTTCTTTAGCTCCGCTCTTGCCTTTTTGTACTCTATGACATTATCGAAAAATTATACGTAAATAGAGATACAAATTTGTCTCGATGGAAAAGAAATTATAGTAACAGCGCCAGTGTAACTTAGTACTAACCCTTAGCATGCTCTTTGTCCAAATTGATAAGCGACTTCTTCCAATCCTCCAGTTTCTCTTGAAGTGGCATTACCAAGCAATCCATAATTGCGCTGGTTACAGTTTCAAGGGTCATTTAATTTTTTAGTATCAAGACAAAAGGCGAGAAAGAGTATATCAATGAAAAATACATTAAAAAAGGTCTTTGAACAAATTTATGCGTATTAATAATTAAAAGCTTACCTGTTAAAAGTTTTCATACGAGTCTCCACTGCCTTATGACGAAGACATATCCTTGTTAACGCCGTTCCAATTTCCTTTGTCGCTCCTTAGATATAATAAAACTCTGATTATCCTTGGTACTTAAGTAAGCTTGAAAAAATTATTTTACAGATAACGCGTGATCCTTAACCCTAAACCGGTAATCTAGACTACAAATGTACCCCAACGGAATTTCAAACTACGACGCCGAGGTAGCAGACGATATTTTGGGCTTGAGACCATAATCATAATTCAATTTCACTTTTTGGGCGTGGGGCCAGGTAGGAAGGAGCAGTACTTACTTTAATGCCGATTGGCGTACACTTGTATCTCAGAGTATTGTCAGTGTAAGTGTTTCATGTAGGTAAGGCAATTTCATTTTTTTTAAAATAAATAGTATATTTCACCTGTAATGACGTCATTCAAAGGCTCCGTATCTTTTAAATTAATTTATGGTATGACTTTCATATTTTACGACCCACAATGAAATAAATCGAATAGTTATTTTGCTTTTATTGTAATATTTTTGTTTAATACAGTTATATTGAATTGAATATGCTTTGTGAAAGAAATAGATGTATAAACTTAGACCATTTTGAAGAGCATAACTGTCAAAAATGGTGACGCAATATAATTTCCGAAGTATCGCAACAATGAGCGCACTGTTTTTCAATCGAGATAAAGAAAAGAAATAAATAACAATGCTTCTGATGAAGAAGAAGATAACCTGGAGACATTAACGACTATTATATTTGAATGGTCCTATGTGTCCTCTTTAAAACTCCGTTGGAAAATTCAAAATCATTCAATTAAATGAAAAATAAACATTTTTATGTGAAAAAAATTTTTGCCCGATCTTCGACATTTCTTTTACATTTCGGTTCAATTTTCACCAATTTTTTTGTTACTGCATTATTAACCCGTGATTTCTTGTTACTATTACGATTATCATCGTCGAGCAAACTTAAAGTCTTTTTATTATCTCTACAGAAAATTGCGCCCCTCCGAAACATTGGGGGTACCTTTGTACCCCAGAATGTTGCACGAAAGTACAAAAAATGTTATTATGAATCAAAGATTAAGCAGATGTATGAAAATAATGAATACAGAGCATGTTTATTATTATTGTCAATGCTGTATTCGAAACTCGATTTCATGGTTTCCATGTAAGAATACCTTATATCTGACCCAGTGAGGATACTTTTGGGAGAATGCTTCGGTTGATAGGAGGAAAGGGGGAGGGGGTAGCAAGTGTCCTAGCCATAGGAGGGAGTGGAACTTTAAGATCAATACTAGCTCAGCTGGAGAGTGCAAGAAATATAATTCAACGCTGGATAGGGCCGATGTTCCCATTTATGTACATCAGCGGCCACAATAGCTGGACAACCCAAAAAATAATCACACACCATGTAAAGATTTTAAACGATTAAGGTAAATCTTTAGAAAACTCTCGCAAGCTTGATCCTCCATTTTTTTTATTTTCAACGAAAAATTTCAGGCTCATGCACCGCTAAATCAAGTGAGAATGTGTTCTACAATTAGTAAAGTTGAAGTAGCGGGAGAAAAGTGACTGAATTATGCCGGAAATCTTTAGTTACGTAAAAGTTAGAAGCTTGGCCTATGTATTAAAAAACTATCAGTGTAAAGCTTAATATGTATGGCACTTATTGAGCAAAATAGTACATTATTTACTGTGTAATTATTGAGAAATAACGTGTCGAAAGTAGTTATTTGGCGGCGCCTGTCTCTGTCTTCATTCGGATGCTCTCTTTATATGTCGTCGATAGGGAGAAACATTGTGGCGCAATATTGCGGGAAATAATAAAAACGTTTTTAAAGGGATTCCGGACTTTCTTTTTTCATACGAGTAAAATTCCAACGAAAATCTTAAAAAACAGGATTTTTACATCGATTTTTCCCCAAAGCAGAGTTTTCCAGGTTAATAACAATTTTGACATTATTCTCGCAACAATTAGAATAAAACTGAAAGCGTAAACCGAAATTTTTCGTATTTTTTAAATTCACATCGAAATTTCTGGGTCAGATTATTCTTTCAGTTTTGGGCTAATTATTGCGAAACTGGTATTAAAATGATTGTAACTCTTGAAGAACGTGCGCTGAATTCCGCTTTGGGGAAGAATCTCTGTCAAAAAACCTGTTACATAACATTGTACTTTATATTTTACTCGTGTGATAACGAGAGGTCCGGAGTCCCCTTAATAAGGTATTATGGTAGAGTTTGGTTGAAGTCAAATCAGCCATATATAATTTGTTAAATTTCATTTTAAAATATACAAGTATATAAAAAATGTGAATTTAATACTAGCAAACAATAACTCATCTGATAAATAAATCATATTGTTTACTGAACGCCCAAATCTGCATCGCGCTTACAGTTGGGAAAAAGAACACGCAAAAGAAAGAGGCAGGCGCTGCATGCATTTCGTTTAACAATAACTTTTAAATAATTTTTAAAACGCCTCAGATATCAAGCTGTCTGGAAATACATTTTAATGCATAGGTTAACTTGCTAACTTTTTTTGAAAATTAAGAACATTTGACTAAGTACAACCATTTTTCCCCCAGCATCTTAATTTTGCCCAACTTTAATAATTAATATCTCTTTAACTAGACGGTAAACAAATTTTGTTTTGAGCCAGCAGACACAGCTGATTGAACTCTTTCAATTAGGCATTAAAAATGTAGAGTCAACTTTCTATCATAATTCTACCATACTATCTTGACACTACTTTCTATTTGTGTTAAACGCGATTTTTTCACGAAACGTCTATCAGTGTGAAATTTATACAATGCTTCACTTGTAACATCTTCTATTTAGAAAGATCATAGACTTGAAGCTAGTGACTGCTAGTAACCACATGCTATTAGAAGGTTTATTTCAACTACAAACTGTGCAAATGTATTTACAGATGGCACTATTTACAATTAATAATAGTCAAACGTTATCCATGTAACAAAAGTTCAAAAGCGTTATTAATTGCTTATAGCAGCATAATTATTGTGCATTTATTAAACCAGTATTTTAAAATATGATTTGCTACATTTTTTATTTATTTGTAGATTTAAAACAAGTTATTTGTAGATGTTAATTTGACGGAAAATTTTCAAACGACTACCTTAAATTTCAAAATACGGTTAACTCACTCACCTCGAGCATTTGTGGCCGCGTCGGCAATCTTCTGAAAAGCTTCGAGATATGCCGAAATCGCCAGTATTGCAGCTCTGCAAATAAATCAATCCGTTTTTCAATGCATACTCGTGATTAAGTCAGGTACACGACTATAGTATTATAACATTTTTAGACGAGGAACGTTAGATATGATGGTTAACAGATGTTTACAAGAAAGTTCTGTACCCCCTTTAAACAGAGTTGTTGACAGAATGAGAAAAAAAATATTGGGGTAAACTGGTTTGCTGCGAAGCACGACCACTGGAACCATGCGGTCGTATCTGATATATTCGTTATCGCGAAATAAAGTAATTTACGATAAACTAAATTCCGAATGTGGATGGTACAGGAACATTTGCAAATGTCCAGTACTTCCGGTTTCAAAATGATGCATGGACAAAAATTCGAAATATTAATAATTTATATAAATCTCTATACAACATTTTCATTTAAACGCTTAGCCATTGAGAATTCAAATTTCCACAAAAAAATATGTTGCAAATGTACATAGATCACAGTAAAATCTACAACATTGTTCCAGCATTCCTTATTTCAAGACGGCGCATGCGGAAAAATCCGAAGATTTATTCTCATATGTTTAAATTGAGAACGCTGACAGAAACACTTATCCAAATGGGTTAAAATTTAGAGGAAAAAATGAGGAGGATAATATCAAGCACTTGCCGTCTAAAGGTACCATATCCGCAAAATTATTTTTTTCAAGGGCGTATGTATGCATAATATGCCGTGGGTCGAGCAATCGTGCCTCACTTTGTTTAATATGATATTTATAATATTACAATTTACTCATAAGATATGGCGCCAAATGCAGAGCTATTAATAAATTTTATAAAAAAGTGTCTTCGCAAGAATGATACTGACTATTGTATTAACATCATAGATACTACGATTTTAATTCTATTCTATACCGATTTCTAATCAAGAATAATTGTAAAAAATATAAGACATTTCAGTGGCCGCCATTACTCTGTTTTCACCTAATAATAATTTACTGCGTTCCATGGCCGACTTTTTAATGCTGGCTTTGGAATATTGCTAGTCGTAACATTCTTAAGGGTGTGTTCCGAAATGTACTGACAGTACCTGCTAATACTGTAACCAACGTTGTGTTCTTATTCATCCATACGCATCTGAGAGAAATGTAATTACTTTTACAGTACTGTCAGTAAATTTCGGAACACACCCTAAGTACATATAATCATGCAGTCTAACCCTCTTTCATCTCACCTGAGACACGTGTGTAACTTTGTTGCCTTGGAGATTAAATCTTCCCATAATGGAGCTCCATTCTGGAAACAATGGTTTGAGAAGTTACAAATCTCAGCTAGCTTCATTTATATATATATATATATATATATATATATAAACTTGTCAAAATGGTAGTTATGAGGACGCGTGCCACTCATAACGGCAAGTCCATGTGTTTTTTTTTCCTAAAAAAAAACTAAATCTTGAAACACGTGGCATTGGAATTCTAATCTAACCTAACCTATCGATACCGTTTCTTAGCCCATCACAACTGCGAATATCTAGCATGAACATTTTTTCGGAAAATTCGGTGTGAGTGCCGCTTTTATGGTCCTGACAGTATGCCTTATGTATCAAGATCCTATCAGGCCCGTCCTGACAAACACCAAGTGTCCTCATAACTGCCAATGCTCGAGACAAAAAGTCCTGAAAACTACCCTTCTTAAAAAATATCTTCATTTATATAAATCATTTATTTGGATTTATGAAAAGGAAGAAATATTGAGAAAAGTAGAAAGATGGGCACATTATAGTATATATACCCATTTGTCACAGATAAGATAGAAATATACGCCTACCCATTAATATTGGTTACACTGATATATCTGCCTCTCATAACCATTTTTATCTGCTACTGTACAATATTTTTTTGAAATTCAATATGCGATATAAATCATACACTATAAAACATCCCCATCAGAAAGATAGACATTCTCTCTCTAAACGATATAAGTGTATTTCAAGGCACCTCGACATTAATTTTACCTTGGTCATAAAAATTGGATTGAGCAATATATGTTAATAGAATAATGAGTCTTTGGAATCTCGTCCGAGATATGTATAATTAATACCAAAAAATCAGTCCAAAAACAATTTCATACTTTTTCATGGCTTTCACGGTATAAGTTTTGTATGGGGAGGGGGGATGAAGGTGTAAATACAAATTGATACCCATGACATTTACATGATAATATTACGTGCGCTCAAATAAACTTTTCACGAATGCAACAAAACGATACATGAGAGAATGGAAATAGAACAAGAAAGTAAAAAAAAGAGCATTTACCGGAGAATAACAGAGTGAGCAGCGAAAAGAAATAAGAAAAGGACTAAAGAAATAAAAATATAAGAAACAGAAGGCGTAAAACATTGAAGAAAGAATAAAATAGAACAAGAAAATACGAAAGAAAATAAGAAAAGCCAAAGGAAAAACGCGACTCCAGTAGAAGGTGCATCCGGTACGGCTGTCACTTCCATATCTCACCTTCATATCGTTCACGATTTGCTGAAAGAGGCCGCCCAGGGCGCTGCATTCCCTCTCAATATTCACGTCCATCTTTCTACTTCTCTTGTACTCCAGAGAGAAAGTCTCAGAATAGATCTACGATCTTGAAGATCCTCACAATCTCTAAACACGACGTACCCTTAGTAAACGCATAATTTATTACAATGTCCCATCAACTATAGGGACGCAGTGTACAGCTCTGCAAATATAATCAAGTTGCACAGAGCTTCAGGACGGACGCCAGGCGCCCTGATACGTTTACAATATTTCAAATATTTTTATTTTCCTTTCAAAGATCACGAAAAGCACAGCACCACCGTCACAGGAATAAAATGCAGGACAATGATGATGAGGATGATGAGGATGACGACGACGGATAACTCGCGTACACCATGAATAATGCTTTTACTAGTCCCAAAAATATCATGGGTGGATGCATAAACACGACTGAGGGAAGCAACGAACAAGGAAGTAGGGGAAGAGCGTTACGCGATCGGTGAAAAGTCTCGCGGGTCCGCGTCTGCGTGTGATCTGTTTTCGTTGTATGTACACCGTAGCTGCCCCCTACGACCCTGTTCCAGAAATCAGAATACAGGACCAGTGTACCTAATCGTTACTCCGGATCCCTACTCCTGTAGTATTGTAGAAGGAGACCCGCGTGCTGGGGCGTTCTGCCCTACTATTGGTGACTCTCAATGGGCACAACGGAAAAGGATAATCTGTACAAAAGTGAAGGCCCTGAACTGGGCCAGTACCTGTATTGGGACCACTGAACTCTAATCATACTGGAATCCGAACGGCAGTGGCAGGGGCCGCGCAGAAAGAGATAGCAAGGACACATGTGAGTTAGCGGCCTGTCTCTATCACACACTGTACAGTCTCTGAAAAAGTTTAAGCTGGGCTAAAGCAGTAGGCACGGGGAGGACTAAACCAACATAACATAATCTGAAATAGTCGCGCATATATTTTATTTCGAATACTGCTAAATATTTCTTTTTCGGTTTTATAAGGCTCTATATTTATATCATGGATCCTAGGTAGAATTTATATGTACTTGTGTTGCAGTACTCTTTCTACCGCACACGGCTGGCACTGATATGTCGGCGGAATAATATTTTTGCAGGGCTTGTACACTACATGCGCAGTTCAATTCGAAAAGGACAACCTCATCCACGACGTGAGTGAGATAGCTGTGCGCTCGCCGGGTTAGCTCCGAATACTGGCGTTCGGATTCCAGTATGATTAGAGTTCAGTGATTGGGACTGAACTCCGAGCTAGCCGTGTTGCTAAAATACTCGCTATGTGCCACATTACGCTCGATACATTGGCACGTTTGTAAATGGTGCTATGTAATAATATAAATCCATGGCGATGAAACGAGAGTGGAAGATTAGCACAGCACTGCGTAGCGCGCAATATCATTTTAGAATACAATTTCTGACCTATACTGTTAGGATATTCATCCAATTAGAGCTAAGAGAAATAGAGATAATGAAGGTTGAGAGAGGATGCTATTATTAAGATACCTTGCCATTCGTTGATTGTTTATTATTTTAGAATTGTCGTATGAATGTTATTCTCTTTTCTATCCATTTAGGATTAACCACTTATTGAGTTCAATATGGCTCTCCTTAAACTTCTTTAAGCTTTTAAAAAGAAATTTATGTCAGTAAAATTGAATCCTTGCTGCACGGCTTTCTTATTTAATCAGTACAAATACAGTTACTTCCTCAAGCTTGATATTATGGTATATACAATAATGGTCAAGCTGAACTTGAATTCTTGAGAATAATCGGTCTCATCGATATTGTGGACAGTGTTGCTTTATTATCGACCTCGAAATATCGGCATGACCTAAAACATAAATGCATTGCTGTTTATAATACAAAGAAAAAAGATAGACTAAAACAGGAGAATAACCAGAAATGCTTACCCAGCTGTAGCTCTATATACAATGCTAGCATTATTACTTGTATAGGAACATCACAGTCAGGCCCTTTCGACATCCACACCTGCATGAGAATTTATGTGGAGGATATATGACAATATACAGTACTCTAGAATGCTGTTCAATAATTATGTGCAAACACATACCTGTTTCAACGTCTCTCCAGACTTATCCAGCTCACCACGAATAGCATAGGCCACTGCCAGGTTGTAACGGAGTACCGCCTTACCAGTGGGAAGGCTAGTTGGATAATAAGCTGGATAATAAGCTATAAATTTAAAATATGAAAATTCACGCTATATAGAATATTGTCAGTATAAAATTCAAATATACCTTTGCAGCCTATTGGTGTTACAATAGTCTCTTCTGTTTTTTCTTTATCCTTATCAAAAGTTTCCAAAATGGGTAAATAGGTACTCAAATCCTGAATATTTTCTGGTTTGAGATACTCGATAGCCTCGTTAATCTTATCCATAAAAATCAAACTCTCAGCAGCATATAAATTTCCTAATAGTCTGTATGCTCCGGATAGCTTATTCATATTTAGTAAAGCCCTAGCATGCTCCAAAGCTATAACATAGTCTCCAAGACATAAGGACACATAAGCGCTAGCGGCCAGAACGCTGGCTTTTAAATTTATGGCCTCAACCGCAGTTGCTTGAGATACTTGAGTCCCATGCTGTCCTCCTGGGGAATAAACTGTTTATTATTTACTAACATAATTACTCATGGTACTTTTACATAAACAACACTTCATATGCGGTACCTAATGCATGGCCGGGAGTTAAGGACATGGAGACAGTCTGAGGACCTGCTACAGGAGTCATAGGCAAATTCAATTCGTTATTAACTGGCAGTAAGAATAATGCATTCTTTAAACACAGCATGCCAAATTCTAAGGTTGGTTGAGGTATGGCATAGGAGAGGCCCTCTGTATAATATTTTGTATCTTTTGAAAGAGATGATGCCAATATTATTTTTCTATACAGTCCAGTACCCAGGACTTTCTGGACGAGGTCCTTGCGACGTTTTGGAATATTAAAATCTATTTCATTAGTCTGAAAATTATGAAAAAATTAAATACAGTAAGAAAGTATAGCATTCCGCTGATCATAGAAATCATGATGTGAGTAAATGAAATGCAGGATAAAATTGTATTGTATACAGAATTTATCAAAGGAATCTTTATATATACTTACAGATTTGTGAGAGTGAATGCAACATTCTGCCATGCGCAACCAAAGCTTTGGGCTATTGTGCAATCCTTGTGCAGCTTCTGTGAAACAATCAAAGGCTTTTCCAGCCTGACCAGCGTGTAATAAGGATAAACCTAAACTGTACATTAATTCGTAATGTTTATTGCCACCAAGAGTATATAAAGGTTGAGAGGATAAGGGATCTGGAATAAAATGATTGGCTTTAATCAATATTGTTATCAACTTCATTCAATCATAACTAGAAAATATACCATTATCTTTTACTCGAACACTGTCCATGGCATTCTTATTTTCCTGTAATGCTTTTTGAAGGTAAAAACATGCCAAATTTGGCTTGCCCATTGAGTGATAAAGACATGCTATATTGTTATAATATAAAACGGCTGCAGATTCGCCACATGCTCTAGAAAATGAGTAAAACTTGTATACAATTTATTAAAATAAAGCCAGTTACTAAAGCTCTCATACTTAAATTCCAGATTTTCTGTGGTGATTGAATTCATAATCTTCATAGCCTTCTTATAGTTTCCACGTAGATATTCAAGATTGGCTTTTAGAAATATCGAGGATATATTCTGAAAAAATACCTTTGTATTGTAGGAAAAAGAAATATTTTGAAAAAATATTGAATACTTACCACAGGTGTCCCCAAAGAAATTAATGTTTTCCATTCTCTTTTACATAATTTTAATTGATGCATCGTGAGGTAAATTCTTGCCTTGCACTTAAGTAATTTTATTCTAAAGGCGTCCGTTGCTGCATCAGCACTACCTTTTTTTTGTTCCTTCAGTTCCTTTATTGGTTTTATCGGACCTTCTTTATCTGTCACTGATATTTTGGATGAATCTGTTGATATAAACTGGCTTTCAATATAATTAAGTAGAGACAGTGCAGCATCCGGCTGATCAGTTACTATATGTAATTCTATTAAAAGCAAACAGACTTTATGGGCCAAACCCTCCTCTGAAAAATATAAATATATATCAATATAAATAGTAAATATAATTAAATAATTGACTACACTTAAAATTAAATCTTACCCATAGGTTCAATAAAACTGAATAATCTATTCATTATTTGCAAAGCAGCATTATACTGCTTAGTATGATAAAGTAAGACAGCTTCATTATACCGCATAACACATTTTTCAATATCATCCATAGCCTCAGATGAATCTGGTATTGACATATGACCGCATATTGCCTTCAAACTCTTTTTCATTAACTCTGTCTTTTTTAGGTCACTTTTATAATACTCAGCAACAACCTTATTGTGCATGACTTTAAGGTCTTTGGGTCTCAATGTCTCTAGCTTATTTAAATAGGATAAACACGCAGAATATGTACCCCTTTGAAATTCTATGAGAGCATTTTGAGCTAGATCACGCTCTTGCTCACTTAACGCAGTAATACTTGTTTCTTTGCTGTGTGACTCCAAAGCTTCAGTCATTGTTATAAGAGTATTAGCTGTTTTCACCTTTTCTATATTATAAATATGATTATCCTGAAACAAATTGAAGTACTAATTAATAATTATATCTCTTTAGCAACCTCTGGACAGATGAAATGGGTTAGATGCATCATACTCCAACATTTAAAGCGTCAATACTCTCAGGATGATACAAAAATATAAGTAAATTTCATTTACAAATGACCAACAAATAGTTCACGGAAATATACGTAATTCAATTTTCAATGGCGCACAATAAGTAACAGTTTAAAGCTTCATCAAAAACCACCGTGTTATTTTCTGCCCTGTTCACTCAATTTGCAAAAATTTATATGCTGATAGGAATCACTATACGTCGGCGTAGTATAATATTGTATTTCAAAGATATGAAAAATAACTATTAACTAAAAATTATCTTCGACAAACAATTATTCTATGTACATTTTTCAATATATTCCAGAGATATGAAACTATGAACATGTGTTTTTCCAAGCTATGTTACCAAATTTATTTTGCAGTAATTCGCATTATTCACTAAATAATTATCGACCGAAAATGCTTGATATACTTCTATCATGTTTTAATAAGTACTTAAAGTATCACTTTATTAAATATTTATTATATACATATAATTATTATAGAACCTTTAGAAATTGTAAAAATGTGGGATTTGTAGGAACTTCGAGTTGCTAGGCAACCGTGAATATACCATGTTCATTGGTGGAAAGATTCGAGTTTCATCAAGTTTTCCGCTGATGTACCCAGATGTACCTATGCTTTTACAGGTTATACATCCGCTGTGTAATTATTTTGGAGAGCTATGAAAAGATACTACACCAGACATTCAAAAGAAAATAATTAAGGGGAGTTAGAAAGTTATCATATACGTAATATTTTCTCCATTATCTTACGTATGTGAGCTTGCAATTTTTAAGAATTTTTAGATAAAGAATGTCCGTAGACGAAAGTCAACAAACTGAGGTCATGACGCTTCCAATGTTTGACAATCAGGTATGATAATTGAATTTTCATTCATTTCTTTATTTGATTCTCTTTGAATATTCAGATCAATCTACTGTTTCAATACCTCCATTTTAACTTATTTTCTAGATTACATACTTCTTGTGACATAATCACAGATGTTAGATAATATTTAGATCAAATATATATACAAGAATTAATTATTAGTTTAAATTATCTTAACTCTTTTTTAATTTCCTTAGGATGATTCAATGTTGGAAGCAATGCAGAGTATTTCTTCAAAAAATGATGCTGCTAACTTTGATTATCTACATGAGTGTGTGAGCAGACTTGAAAGTAAGGATTCTGGGGTAAACTTATCTCCAGAGTCTGTTAATGAATCAAGGTCTGACCTACAACTGAAAAATTTTGATGAAAATTATCAGAATACTGATTCTGAAATATCTACTCTGAACATTAATTTTATTAAAATGGGAAATATGTTTCTACAATCTGATAACCTTGAAAATGAAGAAAAGATGCATGGAGAAGATAATGACAATATAAAATATCACAATAAAAAATTGATATTTGATAATTACAATATAATTCTAGAAAATTTGGTAAATACTGAAAAAAGCTGTGATATTAAAATGAACAATGCAACTCTACGTATTATGGAAAATTCCATTGAAACATTAAAGGTCTTACATCCGGATATTACAAATTCTCTTTGTAATTCTAACAAAGAATCTGCATCACTATATGATGACTTTGGAGTTTCACATTCATGTACCTTAACAAGTTTATTTCCTAAGGGACACAAATATCAAAGTTTTAAAATCACAAGCAGTGAAAGTGATTTACAAGACTATGAAAAAATTGCAAACAATGAACTGTATTCTGATACAGACTTAGAAAGAGACTCTGATCTTGATGGACAATCACTGAAGAACAAAGAACAAATGAAGTTAGATGATTTAGATAATTTGCAAGAAGAAATAAAGACTTGTCCTCAGTGTCCAATGACATTCAGATACAAAAGACATTTAGACCGGCACTTGGAAGGCCATCTGAAGAATAACTGTCCTCACTGTAGTGCAAAGTTTGCGCGACATAAACACCTAGCTGTGCATCTATTTCGTGCTCACGGTGAAAAAGCAACGAAATATCCTCATTTATGCGACGCATGTTCGCGCAGCTTCCCGAAGCGGATACTCTTAAATCGTCACAGAGCAAAACATCAATATGAAACTGGTAAAGTATGCTCAAACTGTGGTGAAATGTTAAAAACTCAAGCGGCAATCCGTGAACATATGGAGAGACATAATAATGAAAAAGAGTTCAAATGTGATCGATGTCCACAAGCCTTTAATGTGGAACAAACATATTTAATTCACGTTCAGAATCATGATACTCATAAATGTCCCCAGTGTGACGCAACATTTGCATCTAAAAAGAGGGCAAATGAGCATTTCAAATTAACTCATTCTGCAAAATCAAAGGACCTTGAAATAGAAAAGAACGGTAAATCATTTTATTCTACAATCAAATAATTTCCGTTCATTTATAAAACTGGATTTTCAGGTTTATACTATTGTGCTGAATGCCGTCACGGATTCATTAAGAAGGACAGTTATTTCCGTCATTTGCAAACTGCCCTTCATCTTAGTAAAGTCAATAATGAGGTCCCACTTGAAGGTATATTCAGCTGTCCTGTTTGCGCGAAAGAATTAACAACGCGAAGAGCTCGTGATCAACATATACGACGTGTACATAAAGATGAAAAAAAATTTTCATGCAATACATTTGGTTGCACTTTTAATTGCACTAATAAAAGTGACTTAGATAGGCACAGACAATTGCATGTAGAGATGAGAAATATTATTTGTGAACATTGTGGCAAGTCTTTCACAAGTGTTAGCATTTTAAATGATCACGTGCTTTATGTGCATAATAAAGAGAGACAATTCATTTGTGAAGAATGTGGCAGAGCATTCAAGAGAAATAGTTTATTAAGTAGACACAAATTGTCACATCAGGAAGTTAGACCATTTGCTTGCAGCCAGTGCAGTGCTGCTTTTAAAAGATCCCATCATCTTACCCGGCACATGGAGACTTGTCATAGAATTACTATGGAGAGGAAGAAAAAGGTAAGGAATGTAATAAGATAAATAAATAATTGGTATTAAGTACATAATCCCAATAAAGTAGTCTGAAACAATAATTATAATTTAGGTCGTAAAGCTAATGAAAACTGAAGATGGTCAACTGGTACCTATAATAGAAAAGCCAAAGCAGCCAAAAGTTAAGAATATGAAGATGAAAAAGGAAGTTCAAGTGAATACCAATCCACATACTACAGTTTCTGTGGACAAGTCTTCCATTGTTAGTGAAATTGATGTAGAGTCTTCGTCTGCTGAATTGCAGCATGCACATTCCTTTTCAAGCACTGGAACTCTTACTGAAAGTTCAGAAATTTCAGTACAAATGTCTAATTTGTTACCAGTGGTGGATATGATGCCACAAATTCTGTCACTAGTGGATATCAATTCTGGTCAAGTTGTTACTGTGGAAGTTGCCAATCCAGACACATTACCTTTGAATGATCTGGTGGATCAATTTGAGACGAATTGTAATGAGATGCTGGGTTTATCAGGATATCAGGATTTGGGCTTTCAGAATGCAGACCAAAGTTACTACGATCATTCAAGTTACTCAGAATTACCACTGGAGAATGTATCGGAGTCTCCGCTATTGCTGGACCCTAACGGTAGCAAAATGGATTCGCTGCCTACGATTGAAAATTATCTTACGCAGCCTTTTCCACCGTTTTTGAATCTTTAGATAAATTCCCTCGAATTATGAGATCATAAAAGTCTTAAAGATCTCCTTCTAATCTTTTTTTTTAATGAGAAATGTAATTATAGATCTTGTTTCTTACACTTAATAACGGAGCTTATATATATTTAAAGAATTTGCTAATATTATTTTTGTATCTGGAATCCCTACACTATTAAAAAGTGATTCTTTTTTTTTTTTTTTAAGATTTAAAATTATTATAAGAATTGTGTAATAGGATTTCATAGTATAGTAGTAGAAAATCTATTTTCCAATGACACTTTGCAGTAATGAAAGATGTTCAGTATTACTTATGTAAACATGAACAGATCATTACATTTTTATAAGAAATACTCTTACTACATTTTTATTGCCTTCCTCTAAACATATTTTCAGTCTTACACATTTGTCAAATATGTATAGTACTTACTCTTGTATATAGTTAAAGTATTGTTGCGTTGGATATCTTTAAGAGAATAAGATATATCTGAATTTTATTTTTTTAAATAAACATACAATAGCTAAGCAAAACCTTTCATGTCAGAGTTGTAATATATGTCTGGAATGTCTGTTCTTCAAAATAAATACGTACTGAAATTCAACAAATCCTTAAACGGAAATTATGACAAACATAAAAAATTTCATGTTCAAGAGTTGATCGAATGTTTCTGATAAAAATAAATATTAACAATTACAAAAAATAGAAGACCAGTACAACATCATCAGTCTATACAAGTTATATGATTAATGGTTGATTGAGCCACAAATTTGAAAGAGCAAATCACACTGTAGTATAATTAATAAGATAGAATTTTCTCTTTTTTTCTTCAACCGCTTGAGTAGTTACTTTGGAAATGTCAGTTAAAACGTTTAAAATTGAATAACCTCCCACTTATGAATTAATTCAAATATTAACATACATTATCGTAAATTTGAAGGAATCAAATAATGATCAGGAACAAGAGAGGTTATGCTATACAGATATTTATCACCGATCATTTCTTGAATCCCGTAATCTTTTTTGTTTTAATTGGCTCACGAAGTATATCTGTAGGCGAAGATGCCCACAAGAGCTACAGCTGCTCCACCAATAAGACTCCACGCGACTTTTGCCACATTCTTATTTTTACTTTCAGTTATAGTTTTCTTAAGTTCCACACCATTTTCCTTATTTGTGCCTAACATTTTACGATAAAGATTTTTTTCCCGGTGTGCATCCTTTGCATTTTTTTTCTGCAGAATTACTAATTCCTGTTGTATTTCTTTTGATTCAGGATCTAATTTTGCTGCTTGCTGCAACACTGCATAAGCTTGAGCGTGCTCTCCTCGTAGGTGTAAAATTTTTCCTTAAAAAAAAAGTAATAATACTTTCATCTCTTTGTAGAATTGACTACAAAGACAGATGATGCTGTGTTCTTCTGAGGTTACCTTTTCTGAATAGAGCTTTTACATTTTGTGGTTGACATCTCAAAACGTTTTCCACACTTCTTTGGGCCGAATCGTAAGCATCGCATTTCATTTGAGCTGCAGCCAAATTATTATAGACTTTCATTCTATCTTCTAGAAGGCCTTGCAAGTCAGCATCACTTGCAAATTGATCACCTTCCTTCTCTTGGTAATTAATTCCAACGTTTGTATCATCCAAATACTCTAATGCTCTTCGATAGCATTGAATAGCTAATGTAGGCTCATTACGCATGTACCACCAATTTCCACGTTCCCGTTTCTTGTTTCTAATTTCAAATTTATCAATATATGTTTAATTTGCTTCTTAATGTATATATAATAAATATTAGGAGTAATGCATACCCAATTTTTTGTCTTTGGTGTACTGAGAGCTGATCTAGATCTACTTCAAGTTCTATTGCTTTTAGTTCCACAGTATAAAAGATTTTAGCACCACCTGGGATATTTGGTTTATTTCCAATGTCTCCATAACCAAATCTTGGGCCCACCTCAACCTCAGCAATTTCGCCAACATTCATCAATGCAATTGCTAAGTCTAAACCCTGTGTGAATAATATTAGCATATACAAATTCTATAAACACCATAATATTATGCCAATTATTATAGGTAATCTGCATGAAACCTGAATAACTTCAACATCTCCAAGTTGTATCGTTAATTCTTCATATTCTTCAACAATAGTACCATCTTCCAATTTCCCAACAATTTTCAAAGTGCATATGTCTGATGCATTTGGTCGATTGCCTTTCTCACCTAATTTTATAATTTTTCTACGTAACTGTCCATTCATAAGTACATCAATCCACTCATTTTCCATTGGGTCCTTCAGGTCAGCATTTATCATTGGATCTTTTGGGTCAATATCAAAGTTTAATTCATTTTGAATATAATCAGCTTGAGTAGTTCCAGGTTGTACTGGGATATCTTCCATGTTTATGAAATAGATTTACTGTAATACTAAATACATTATATCATATTACCATAGTATAGTAATTTCATATTTGTATTTGATTATTTTACAACTATTAATTGTAAAAAAAAAGAAGATACTTCCTAACTGTAATTTATCCCTAACACATTTTCACTATAGTCTATACTAATGAGAATTTCTATTATGAGTTTCTTTTCTCATAATATGCTACTAGAATTGCACTTTACTTACAAAAATTGTTTAATTAAACAATAAATCGACACTGAATAAAAACCATATATATAATTATAAATTGAACACAATTGCAATTTGCTGGACAATTTGATATAACAGAATGTAAGGAAAACAATTTTTATTATACCTTTTGTAAAAGGTCAATTCTAATAAGACTGCGCTAAATAACATACCAATAAAAAATAATCAGTGAATGCATATTATATTCAGTAGAAATATGCAGATTCATTTGCTATTAAGAAATTTGATGACTAATACATACAAGCCCATAATTTGTAGCCAGTGAAAACATAAAAAAAAAGTATTACATATACCCTAATCAAGTACCTTAGCTACTTGACAATCAGCAAGAAGTTGATAAAAGTTTGTAGATGATCTAGAAAGTTTTAACGATGATTTGTAATAGTACCGAAAATGTCGAAACACGCAGTCGACAGCTTGAAGTTGACTATAATTGCAAGAAACGATAATCGATGAGACGTCCTAATCGTTGCCACTAAAGTATTGTTTTCGCGGCAGATTCGACTGCGTGAATCTGGCGAAGTGAGTTCGTTAGCCACCAAAGCTCTGATGAGCACTCCAACGGTGTTCGACCTTCTGTATTAAAGTTGATATCTGGGGTGCTTATTACGGTTTTCGAAGGAATATACTTACTTTTCGCATATATATATCAAGCGAATTAGTCACCCAATTACGGTTCTGTCAATTGAAAATGTGAAATAAGTAGACACCTCCGGCATACGGATTTCACATTTTCACGAACGCTGCATGCCGTTGCTGACAGGTGTCTTTTATAAAAAAAATATAATTCCATAAAGCCTTTAATCTTTATAAATGGGCTTTAATATTTTATGAATATTAAAGGAATTAAAGAATATATGTATTTTATACCTGTATTTTTGCAAATGAACACTTTGGTAAATAGTGATATTTACCTACAAAAGCTGCGGAACTTCGTTTTCCGTTATACTAAATGGGTCTGAGGCATCGCGTAGTGTTCGTCGAATTCTGAGCATTATACTTTCTCGATTTCACAAATACATTACGATCACTAAATTATTCATTGTGGGAAAATAACATTTTTTCCGATAACTTACTTTTTTTGCTATTCACTTTGATGTAGGCTATTTTGCGAGCACACCACAGGACATGAAATTTCGTGTTAACTCACGCGACCAACTCGCCTTTTCACAAGTTGAGAACGATCGTCATTTGGTGAGTTATTGGTGAGTTACTCACCATCGTTATTATCAACTTATCTAAAAACTGTAATAAACCCCCTGGTACGATGATATGGATTTTCAAATTGTATAAATGCAGGTGCTATTGGAGACTACTATAACTAACTTTATTTACTTAATTTGTAATGTGGTTTATTCTAATCAATCTACTTGAATTGAATCTAGTTAATTAACTCTACAATACAGACTCGAAGTATACCCTTCAAGACCTGAAATCAAACTGAACCAAACTGAACTGAACTCTTGGATCTCAAGAGATACAAGCCCTCTGTACCTCCGTGAAGTGTGCAAGTTTGTAGGTGATTATTGGATTATTTATAACGTTTGTTAGACATTATTTTGTTTGTTATTGAGAAATAAAAATTTCGGTGTGAAGATAACGGAAAAAAATTATTTTTTTATTTTTTTGGGGTCAGTTGGGTACTAGTAGCGAATGCGCAATTGTTTGTTCGACACGAATTAAATAATTAGAACGTTTGTTGGTTGTCTATTTAGCTGAAAAACTCAAAAATCAGTATCTCATTTATGATCCCCACCCCCTTCTTGCTGCATAGTTCTGTGGTTGGGTCACCAATCGCCTTTCGTAGCCACATGGGAATAGCTCTTATTGTTAGTTTAATGATGCTCTTGGAAAAGGGGGATCACCAAAAGAAAACGTGGCCAGCAATGGCTACTGATTATGTTTTACGTTTTAGGAAGACCGTCGGGGAATTACCTGAGGAACATAAAAATTTATGTTTATGTAATTGCTTCGTTGCTACTATGCAATGATTAATAAATATTCATTAAAAAAGAAAATTTCTATTTTTATTGAAATTCCAAACAACCAAGCAGATTTTCATGATTTTCTTGATGAATTCATTGCTCCGCAATTAGTTTTTTATTTAATTAAAGAATTTTTAAATAGTAAGTAAAATTTGATTTTCTCTTAGCTTGATTGCAAACGTAAACAATATGATTGGTTTGCGAACACACCTACGACAGTTGCGTTCGAAGATCAGTCGAGAGTGCTGCGAGCATTGTTGCCTCGGTTCATTTTCGAACACATTTGTGACAGGTACGTTCCACGGAACTATACTCAACACACTGAACTTTAACCATGCTGAAATCTACGGAAGCCCGGTAATGACATCTGATTTCTTACTCTATACTCAACTATACTCAACATGGAATGAGCCCACAGTAGTAAAAGCGCGAGCCGAGAGAGATAGCATTCTTATAGTGGGATCCATCTTTTTCTAAGAGTTTTAGCGAATGAGATTCCTAGTCTTAGGGTCTCGTTTCCATAGATACCGTAACAGGCAGGAGTGTACATACTGTTAAGGTACTATTACATGCACGCAACCGCGACAGCTGTCGCGCGAAGAAATCACGCTGATGTTAAAAATCGGCATCCCATGAATTTTTAACCAAACAGCGTGATTCTTTCGTTATCGCGGTCGCGTGTATGAAATAGTACCTTTATATGTATACTCTGATATACATTATATACATGTTACAAAATGGCCGGTGCTATTGGCTGCGCAGTAGGTGCGAAAACGCGTCTTGAGAACCACCACACCTTGTCTACTTCCATCATGTGCTCACCTATCTCGACCTGTGCGTGTAACGTAGAGAGCACTATGGTGCGAGCAAGACGCCAGAGTATCGCTTGGTGCGTCCTTATTGCACAACATGCGTGTAAGCGAGACGGCAATGAGGCCCCTCACTCGCAATAGGGAGCTTGGTGGGGGACTACCCGTGGCCGGACGCACGCTCTTTCTTTCTCTCTCAGACTAACGTTGTAAGACGAGGAAACCTAGTACCCGATAAGCAGTGGGAAGGAGCACGCGGTTCTCACCAGTGCGAATGAGATAGACTTTTTGATTACCCATCCTCGTCACACAGCGACAGTGCAAGAAAGAGAGATAGCGTGCGATTGCTGCCGTTCAGCTTGCGGACGTAGTGCGGTGAGGTAAGAGAAGAGAGTGGGCAGTAACTGTCGTCTTACCTAGATACGTGCGTGCAACGCAATGAGCGCTATAGTATGAGTGAGACGCGAAAGCTGTCTTTTTCGCAGAGCTTGAATGGGAACGAGATGACAATAGGTCCCTGAGTCGCACACGGGAGTTTGGTGGGGCATCTTCTTCTCCCATGTTGTCGCCCAGGCTAGCTAGCGTTAATGTCCGACCAAGCTCCCAGGTGTAACTCAGGGATTGCCGTTTCGTGCTCACTCATGCTGCGCGAAAAGGACAGCTTTCGCGTCTCGCTCGTACTATAACGCTCGCTGCGTTGCACGCACGTATTCTGGTACGTCAAAAGTCACCGTCCATTCTCCTCTCTTACCTTACCGCACTGCGTCTACAAACTGGCCACCATTAATGACGCTCAGTGTACATATCTGGTTGTATCTCATCCTATTGAACGCAGGTAAAGAAAGATACCGTTATATTCGTAAATACTGAGGGTACGCTCCGAAGTTCACTGTCAGTACTACAAGTATCGTTGTGTGCCTATTTACTTATACGCAATAGAGTGAGACACTAATATGTTCGCAATAGGGTAAACGTCCCAGTGATTGATTGGGTTCCAGATTGTGATGTCGATGACATAATTTTGACTGCCATAAATGCAGCTTTGGTCGAATAATAATTCAATTACCGGCTAATTAAAAAGCGTTTTTTACTTTATATTATTGGAGGAACATCTTCAGCCGGAACTAGACTATCGATGAGATGAGAAATTATTTAATAATTGGTTAGATATTTGTGCAAATTCGCGGAAAAATAAGTCTGTTATATAATTCGGGTTGTGTCGTTGTGTTGTTGACTGTCGTTTGTATGGGGATATTTGGAATTGGCAGACAGTGGGTCCGCACAGGTGTTATAAATTACGCTGGCGCCATATACTACGCCAAGACGGTCATACATCAGGTACACGCAAGGATCATAAACTATGACATGGATATTTCTCAACGGTCAGAAATCGTGGCCGCAGAGAAGCGCTATTAACACTATGCCGTCCGGTGGCTTCGCAGTGGTGCCATGCAAAAAATATTGGCCAAGCGCCGGTGGTACCACGCTGGTGCCATGGAGAATGCTTTGCTCTCAAGGTCTTCGAAAAACATTCGGCGTCGAGCGACATGTTATTAGTCAGTTCTTCCGGCACGAACCGAAAAAATCTCGACCAGACATGCGGACGGCATAGTGTTAAAACAATAATTAGTAATAAACCTTAATTGTTTCACTTGTATAATAGGTGAATCTCATTCGAAAGGTTTTAATGCACGTGTTGAAACATTTAGTTTTCAGTTTGGCTATATCACGCATGAATAAATAGCAAAAATCCGACACGGCCGCTTTCTGGGGGTCGTTACCTGGGCCCTTTACCTTACATACTGGCAGTGAATTTCGGAACGTACCTGAAAGTTGCCGACTTTTATCTCTGCTTACACAGGAAGTATTAAGATCACTTAACTTGAATGTGTCTTATGAAAATAAAATGAGAGGGGTGATTCATAGTTAGTTTGGTATTAAAGGTATTAACTAGGATAGAGAATAAGGGTGCGTTCGACTTGGGTGCTTACATGCTTTCAGCGCTCACGCTTATGAGTAGTTGTATACCTCGTTCGAGTTGGATTGAATGCGCTTTACAAGCTCATGCTATCACCTTTCGACTTGGCGGCACTTGGCGTTGTATGTTAAAGTAATCAATATGGCCGCAAAAAGAACATTTACTACTTTCCAAATGTTGACGAGCTGTTTGAAATAATTATTAATGAAACTGATAATGATGATGATGTTGATATAATAGAAAGTAACAGTGATGAAGAGATTAAATGAGAGTATTGTTCCATACTGTTGGATATCACTCCTAAAAGCAATTCCTTATCTCAAATTTGAAACGCTTCAAAATATTTGGTTATGTTAGCGTTATACATACGGCGTTCGACTTGAAAAAATATCGCGTTCTCATGCTTACGCTTTTCGTGCCTTACCTCGTTGGCGAAAGCGTCCGTTAGCACAAGATGGAAGCGGCTATGACATTTTTTACTCTTATTCATGACGTCATAAAAGATTTTGTCAGCGCGCAGAGCGCAAAATCGAACGGGGTAAGCGATGCTAACAGGTATTTGAAAACGTGTAAGCGCCCACGTCGAACACACACTAAGACACAATCATGCTCGCAGTACTTTTGGTGAATTTTGGAGCGTACTCTTAAGGCTGCTTACAATGACATGTTGTCCGTATACATTTGTCGTATAGTGCTTCTACAAGCCAGTCGTCGTAACATCGGAAGAGTGGAAACAATAATTCTGATTGGGTTCTAGTACCAGATGTATGAGAAACGTCTATGAATTATGTCCCATCCCGTACAGCACAATGTTATCCGAAAGATCTCTAAAAGTTCTCGTCAGATATCTGAAATAATACTCGAGCAGGGAACATAGTGGTATCAAAAAGATCTCTTATGCGACTATTTTAGAGCGCTTTTAGAGATTTCTGAGAGATATCAAAAAGTTATCTTTTTGAGCTTCGAGACGGTAAACGTTTAGGATTTCATGAAAAATAAATGAGAAAGTTATCTGTCAGATCTCTTGAATTGGATATCTCTTAATAGTTCACTATTTGTTATCATTTCACAGAGCTCTTTTAGTTCACTTAAAAAAGAGCTCGGACAGATATCTTTCAGAGAATCGTGCTGTACAGGATTGTAGACGATCCCATTGTTCGAAGTTAATTTTTTAAGTATTATAATAAAACAGTGAATTACCAAACCTTTTTAAAGGACTACCAAATACCACCATACAACTACCAATCGATTGGTAAAAAGAAAAATATCAAACGTGAAAATGGGGGGGGGGGGGCTAACTTTGCGGAGGTCAAATAAATGCTCTAATCAAATATGTAGTTACACAAGCAGCATACTTAGACAAATCATAACAAGTCATTGGTATGCTAAAAGCAATAGCATAATATTAAATATATTTTTAATAGTCTCCCATAATCAGGTAAATAAGGTTAAAGGCCATTTTAATGAGGAAGCCTCTTACAGCATGTTGGATTATAGTACTTATTGGAAAACTCTGAAAACTCAGAAAACTAGTCTTTCATTGGTAAAAATTGTTTTTCTCGTGAATATTTGATCAATAAGGACTCCAATGTTTTAATCGTACGACTGTCCTGCGACCACTTCCTGACAATACAACTGCTGCAAACCCGAGATACCGTTATAGGGTATAAATATGTATTTTATAAAAAAGATTGCTAAGATGAATGACACATAATAGTCCGTTAGTTTTGAATTAAGCTGTGAATTTGTACTGTATTATTTTCAGTACACGAACTATTTTAAGTGAGTTTTTCATTTATTGAGTTTTGTAGATTCAAGATCACACAATCCTCCGTTACCGATTAATTTCTAAGAATTTTCGTAAGAACTAGCAAATAAAATATTATTTGTAAACTAACTGTTAAACAAAATTATTATAAACTGTTAAAAGTAAACAAATTTGTAAATACTTGGTTTGACATTAAGGGTTCGAATGAAAGTTGTATTATATTTTAAATCTTTGACCATTAATACCGTAGAGTATTGCAACTTCCATTACCGATTTTCTAGTAAGTATCATTTCTTTGCTCGTGTGAGGTCACGTAACATTGGGTGTTCAGCAGAAACACCACTGAGGGAGCATCTACATTTGATTGATTAAATTTCACAACTATTTCAAGGTTAACGATCAAATGGCCAATCAAGCATATTTGTCCCCTCCATAGTGTTTCTACTGGACACAGCCATTTCCCAACGAGTCCGATATACACTGAAAGAACTTTCGGCTCAATGAGCTTGAAGACCACATTACAGTTGAAAAATTATCAAAAGGCGATCTAAGGTATGTACAAAAATAAATCTTTAAATTCATATTTTTTCATTATATATAGTCTCAAATTTTATAGTATTTTTTAACAGATAAAATGATAATTCATTTTTGTTTATGATACTTCGCTCTGTAAGTTGATACCAAACACCGAAAAAGCATTTTGAAACAATCAAAATGTCTGTGTAAAGTTGACTGTCCAACTTTTATTTTTTAAACATTTTCTTATTTAAATCGTTTGATAGCAGATTTTTTCTCGTTAATTTTTTGAAAAATGTAGAAAGTGTGGGTAACGAAAACAGAACTAATATTGCAAACTTTTTCTTATTCCAATCGTTTCATAGTGTTCGATAGGCTTGTAAAAATGTTTGAGTCAACTGTTTTTTTCAGAGATGAGTAGGGAGATTGCCAATGGGCCTGTTTTTGGTGGTCTCAATTTTACTCTGGTTTCGACGCGCCACCTT
>JARQTH010000609.1:0-324414 GCA_030142595.1 Trachelus iudaicus
TTAAAATAGTTCATCATTCACCAACAAACGATAGCGACAAAAATTAGTTCGATCTGTCGTGATAAGGGGCTAACTATACGGAGCTGAATTTTTTGCGCTGCCAAAATCAATTTTTGTTTCTCGCAAAAAGACATCTTAAGAATTGTTACAGATTACGATAACGTTACAGCATAATCTTACTCCGGTTTAATTAGTACTGATCTAAAGGAATTAACAAATCACAGACATTTCTATTTGTTAGGAATATTTGGGACTGATTAATTCCTTCAGATCAGTATTATCTGGTATTAACTGAATCGGAATAAGACCACCGTGTGGACCTCGCCACAGTTTGATGCTCTTTCCCCTTTTGTCTGAATAAGCCCTAAGGGCAACTTACAAGCTTTCACTTGTTTTCTTCGACGCGGTTCAATGCATAAACTCGGTTTAATTGCGATAGTAACCAATCCGATATTTGCATTTTTATAATAAACGAAGTTTATACATTGCACTGTGTTGAAGAAAACGAGCTTTTGGATGTGTTCCGAAATTTACTGACAGTGCTGTAAAAGTAATTACATCTTTTTAAGATGCGTATGGGTGAATAAGGACACAACGTTGGGTCACAGTACTGGCAGTAATATTCGGAACATATCTTTTGTCGGACAAGTCAAACAACTAACACCGTTTTTGGTTAACTACACTCTATGTGCACTGAGAGCAAATTTTTTAGTATTTGGTTAATAATACTACAGAAAATTTGTGTTAATAGTCTTGCCAGAAAATAATTAAAAGGAAATTTTTGCCTGCAAAAGTTTACCGACAATAATTTTTCCTTTTTCATTTATTAGAAACCATTTTTGTGGGTCACAAAGAATCCGATTAGGACATTTGTAGGTTTGCTATTGTTTAGAAAAGCAAAATATGGTATATTAGGACTGTTACTTCTAACAATTTGGCGGACTGATTTCACCATGGATTTCACTAAAGGTAACTGAGGGTTCCATGTCGAGATTAGTCCAGTAGATCAGCAACTTCAAATATGCAGAACTTTGATTTTTTCTATCTTTAGTGAATGCATTTGATTCGAGATACAACGATGCTTTCAGCTCTCACGGCTCATTTTCGAACACGCCTATAGTGCTCCAGAGTGTATGAAAATGTTGGTACGAATGGTGAAATGCTACAAATTCTTTTTAAAATTATGGAAATACTATTAACCCGCAATCTTTTCAATTGAGCCCGTAACCATCGACAAATAACCCACAATTAATTTATATAAAATTCGAGTTTCCACCAATAACAATGCTTGCAATGCGATTGGTCGAAACTGAAAATTCGTATACTTGTAATAAATCGAAAATCAGGGTGGTGTTCCATTGAGAGCAATGGCAAAACAGAACATGATATATTTCAATATATTTTTTTTATTAAAATAATAAATATATAGATATATGAAAAATTCGTTTCGTTTTGCTTTTTGACTTCTGCAGGAACCTGGGAAGGCACCCTTATGGGTTAACAGTGTTGACCAATCACGTTGGAACATTCTTTTGTACTCTTGCTTCTCATTGGTTAAGCGTCTTTGAACTGTTTGCTGAATGGTAATGCAGCAAAGGGGCAGGATCATGGAGGGTCACTGTTAAAAGGGGTATGCACGCCCATAGCTTATACATGATCGTGATTGGCTGAATGTAGATTGCCAACCGGGCTTAACAGCGCTCCTTTCACGCACTAGCCAAGCATCGCTTTCGAGGAAGTCGTGTTCTTTCCCAGGGAGTCCGCCATTGTTGGCGCACGTATATTTCTGACCAAGCCAACAAACATCGAATAACATCCAAGATGGTATGTAATATTATTTTACAGTTTAACAATGTTGAAAATCTATGCAGTGCGAGGAACATAGAGATATATATATTTTTTTGGAAAAACCATAAACAAAGTTTGGAAAAACTGGAAACTCCATTTGCCTCGGATTGCGCAATTTTCGTTAATGAACAATATTTAGCCTATGAAAATATTTTAAATTATAATTATTAGCAGGAGCATAGAAAAATTCAGTATATAGTTTTTCATTAATTCTGTTTTACTTTAATTTACTCTTCTCCTTGATGTTAAGAGTACGGAATATGTTTGTCCTCTATGGAACAATGTGTCATGAGTTTTTCTTCGGAGAGGTTGACGCATATTGAACATCGGCAGAACTTTATTGCATAGAAATCCTATTCTCTAATTGCATTCAATTTTACTACTAGCTCGTATGATTTATTAAATAGCGTTTCTTGTATACATTATTGCAGTCAAGATCTTACTTTCTTGGAAGGGTTACTTTGAATAATATGTATGTTTCAAAACTTGCTCTCATTCAATATGGATTTCAGTTAAATACTGATTTTAATGCTCTACAAAATTAATTTAAGCTGAAAAGATATGATTTTGTCATGTTTAAAGTGAATTTAGGCTTTTTAGTCTCAGTATATTATGAGTAAAGGTAATTTATGAAGTGAACTTATTAGTGGATGCCATGATTTATAATCCTTCATTTACAAAAATACAGAATCTGTTTGTATAGTCCTGATAATAATTGTTGTATAAAAGATAAATCTGGTATCCATATGTATGTATATGAAATACATAATATATATAAATAGTTATTTTAAAAATCTCTTTTATTTGTAATATATTTATGTAAATTATTTTACAGGTGAACTTTACAGTAGATGAGATCCGTGCCATGATGGACAAAAAAAGGAATATCAGAAACATGTCAGTCATTGCTCATGTTGATCATGGAAAGTCAACTTTGACTGACTCCCTTGTATCTAAAGCTGGCATCATTGCTGGTGCTAAAGCTGGTGAGACCCGATTCACAGACACTCGTAAGGATGAACAAGAACGCTGTATCACTATAAAGTCAACGTATGTATTCATATGGTAATTGAGGATTCTTTAATAATGACTTATTATGAATGATTCCTTTTTTTAGTGCAATCTCTATGTACTTTGAACTTGAAGAGAAAGACTTGATTTTCATCAAAAGCCCAGACCAACGTGACAAATCAGAAAAGGGATTCCTTATTAATTTGATTGATTCACCTGGACACGTTGATTTCTCTAGCGAAGTTACTGCTGCCTTGCGAGTAACTGATGGAGCTCTTGTTGTTGTGGACTGTGTTTCTGGTATGTCATTACATTTATACAATAGAAAATTTGTAAGATTCTGATTTGTAATTGAACTTCTTCTTTTTTTAAATTTTTATTGGCTATATCATCTTCCAGCACATTCGGGCCACTCTGTAGTGTATCTGTTGATTTTTATTAAATTAACATATACACGTGGACAGTGTTGACAGTGCAAAAATGGAAGTAAATTAAATTAAAGCTATCATGTCTAAACGCTGCCATTGGACCTCTATCTTTATGTCTGTTAATGGCATGCTACGTCATGAGAACTACACTTAACTTTTTTATTTCTTATTATATGTAATGATTATATCAATTAGTAATTTCTTAATTTATTTCTATAAAGGTGTCTGCGTGCAAACTGAAACAGTTCTTCGGCAAGCTATTGCAGAACGTATTAAGCCTGTTTTATTCATGAATAAAATGGACCGAGCTTTACTTGAACTGCAACTTGATAGTGAAGATCTCTACCAAACTTTCCAACGTATTGTAGAAAACGTCAATGTTATCATCGCCACATATTCTGATGATGATGGTCCAATGGGTGAAGTCCGAGTAAGTAACATTTTTTAATATTGATGTAACTTGTTCTGTACTGTATTTAAATGAGTTCACATTTTTAGTTATATACAATGGAAACATTAATACAATGTAGACAATATATAATAATTCAACTATTTTATTCCTAAGTTTGACATTCAAGAAAGTATAGTCATTGATATTCAAGCGAAATTATTGAAACCACAGATATAAATATATGAAATGGTGGGTTTTTGTTGAAACAGGTTAACTTTTTTATCATTGTGAAAGTTAGAGATTATGCGATTGTGCCAACAGACAACAAATTGTTTTATGTTATTGGTAATGATTAATAGCATTTACTTGCATTAATTTAAATGATGATTGTTCTACTTACCAACTATTCATATTGTTCATGAGTGACATAAAGAACGGCCAACTGATGAATTAATTTAATTTGACTATTATAAAGATAAGTTCTTCGTTAAGATAAAAAAAAAAGTTTTTTTTTTGTTAAATAGGTGGACCCAAGCAAGGGTTCTGTAGGTTTTGGTTCTGGCCTTCACGGTTGGGCCTTCACTTTGAAGCAGTTTTCTGAAATGTATGCTGAAAAATTCAAGATAGACGTTGTGAAACTGATGAACAGACTTTGGGGTGAATCATTTTTCAATCCCAAAACGAAGAAGTGGAGTAAGCAAAAGGAGGCAGACAATAAACGTTCCTTCTGCATGTATGTTCTTGATCCCATTTACAAGGTAATATATTATTAAGAATTCAGATATATTTTTGTTTTTGTGTCGTTCTTACGTTAGATGTTCAAGAGGCAGAAATTCAGTTTATATTACATCTAATAGTTTATAATTAATATTTCACATGATTGAAAATATAAATTATAAATTTTTCCAGTATTCCATAATATCGAATAAAAATAATTGACTTTGTTACGCCTTATAACAACGCGCACCACTACAAGATGTTTTATACAGTAAATAAGTATTCCTATTGTAAAAAAAAATGAATTCTAAGTTCAAACACGAATTAGTGAAAATTGATACTTTTGATTTTGCATTACAAGAACTATGGTAAATTTCATTCTCATTTTGCACAGCTCAAATTTAATTAATCGAGCATTGTGAAATTCAGATCTTTTTCTTGGACTGTTTCTGGTCATCGAACCATCTTTACTTAAGTAGCTTGTTACTGTAGGTTTGTTTTAAATGCGATAATATCGTAGAAATTAATTTGTTGACAGGTTTTCGACTGTATCATGAATTACAAGAAGGACGAAGCAGAGACACTTCTTCAAAAATTGGGGATCACTCTGAAGCCAGAAGACAAGGATAAGGATGGCAAAGCTCTTCTTAAGGTCAGTAGAATTTTGAATATTTCCATTAGTATGTGCTTCTTATTTCCGTGATGAACGTTCTAAAAATTTTCTGACACCTCTTCTGAAAAACCATGACAGAATTAATGAACTTGATCTGAGTGCCATATGCATAACGCTATCATTTGCATTGATCTCAGGAAATACATGTTTATTCGTAGTTTCTTTTTCTGTGGTACTGTAGGTTGTCATGAGAACTTGGCTGCCTGCCGGAGAAGCTTTACTTCAGATGATTGCCATTCATTTACCATCTCCCGTAACAGCACAAAAATATCGTATGGAAATGCTGTACGAAGGACCTCACGACGATGAAGCAGCTATTGGCATTAAGGTAACCGACTTCCTTGTTTTACTATAGCTATATATTTAATACAATATAATAAATACATTTAGCACTCTAAAACTCGCGTTACTTAATACTATTTTTAATCTTTGCATAAAATCTAGCTGGCAACAGATAACGATACATTTTTTTTCGGATACTGGTCAAGGACTGTAGAAAGATAAAAGTCTTCTCTGTTATAAGTTTTATTATTAAAAAATTGAAAATTATTATTGAAAAACGTTCATGTATTCGTGGGACTTGGCATGAGCTATGGAGGGTTAACTACCAAAAAATTATACTATGTGTCAGCTTAAATAATTTCAATATTATATACTTAAAAGGTAGTCAAGCTTTAGTATATTGCCTAGTTTTCTTTAATGTAATTTATCTTATCCTATCAAGTATGTTTTTTTATGATGAATGTTTTACACAGACCTGTTCTGAGATAATGTGAAAGATAAAAAGAACACGCAACTGACAATTTTTCTTAAAATAATAAAATATCTGTATATTGTTTTCTTTCGATTACAACATTTTTATATTGTTCTAGACTTGTGACCCCAATGGACCTTTGATGATGTACGTGTCGAAAATGGTACCGACATCTGACAAAGGTCGTTTCTATGCTTTCGGTCGTGTATTCTCAGGAAAGGTATGTACTGGAATGAAAGCACGTATCATGGGCCCGAATTTCCAACCTGGAAAGAAAGAAGATCTTTATGAAAAGGCAATTCAACGTACAATTTTGATGATGGGTCGTTACGTAGAGGCCATTGAGGATGTGCCTTCTGGTGAGATTTTAATTCTTTTTTTTATATTCATACATCACGTAACTGAAGTTTGTTCTCTCCCACGAGTACGTTATTGTAATTTTTAATCTAATAAACTTGTGCTTCATTACGAACACAGGTAACATTTGTGGTCTTGTTGGCGTTGATCAGTTTTTAGTAAAGACTGGTACCATCACCACGTTCAAAGATGCTCACAACATGAAAGTTATGAAGTTCTCCGTGTCACCTGTCGTGCGTGTGGCCGTTGAACCTAAAAACCCGGCTGATTTGCCAAAACTTGTAGAAGGTATTTATAAATATTAAATATATGTTAATTATTCTTATGTTAGCAAATACAATGATGAAAAATTCTTTTGAGCACTGGGTTATGAATAATCGTGATTACCGTTGACACACTGATCTTTCATGTTAATTTTATTGAATGTTCATATAATATGTGCATTAGACATAAACGTGAACATTTTATTATAAGGTTTGAAGCGTTTGGCCAAATCCGATCCTATGGTACAGTGCATCATTGAAGAGTCTGGAGAACACATCATCGCAGGAGCTGGAGAATTGCATTTGGAAATTTGTCTCAAGGATCTCGAAGAAGATCACGCATGTATTCCCATCAAGAAATCGGACCCAGTTGTATCCTACAGAGAAACAGTTTCCGAGGAATCCAATCAGATGTGTCTATCTAAATCTCCGAACAAGCACAATCGTCTCTTTATGAAAGCTCAGCCTATGCCTGATGGTCTTGCTGAAGATATTGATAATGTTCGTATAAATTATGATTAACATTAAACTTGAAAATTCTTGTATATTGAAACTCCGTAGCAATTTTATTTTTATTATTTTTCTTTTCTTATTAACAGGGAGAAGTCAGTGCCAGAGATGATTTCAAGTCCCGCGCTCGTTATTTGAGTGACAAGTACGACTACGATATAACTGAGGCCCGAAAAATCTGGTGCTTTGGACCTGACGGAACTGGTCCTAACATTCTTGTCGATTGCACAAAAGGAGTACAATATCTTAATGAAATCAAAGATTCCGTTGTTGCTGGTTTTCAATGGGCTTCGAAAGAGGTGAATATTTCTATATGATAGCAATTTTATCATTTGATACTTATTATATGTAATCTGTAATTTTTATCTCAATTACCTTCAGGGTGTCCTTTCGGAAGAGAACTTGAGAGGTGTACGTTTCAATATTTACGACGTAACGCTACACGCTGACGCTATTCACAGAGGAGGTGGTCAAATAATCCCTACAACGAGACGTTGTCTGTATGCCTGTCTAATCACTGCTGCTCCACGAGTTATGGAGCCTGTCTATCTTTGCGAAATTCAGGTATTTTATCTTTAATTGCGCAATATTATCTGTCTTCGAGAGTTATGAGATCAGTTCCTACTATGTAGGATCGTTATTTTTTTTTAATCAATGGTAACATGTCTCTTAAGTGTGATTTTACCACGTAAGAAAATCCTGACGAATCTGTTTCGTGACTTACACGACTTAATCTATAACTTAATGTCCCGTTTTCATTTACAGTGTCCCGAAATCGCAGTCGGTGGTATTTACAGTGTACTCAATCAAAGACGTGGTCATGTCTTTGAAGCACAACAGGTTGCAGGAACTCCAATGTTTGTCGTTCGAGCAAATTTGCCTGTAAATGAATCCTTTGGATTTACTGCCGATTTACGTTCCAACACTGGAGGACAGGCCTTCCCGCAGTGTGTATTTGATCACTGGCAGATTCTTGGTGGGGATCCATTTGAACCCGGCACTCGCCCGTACCAAGTTGTTCAGGTAACACATTTTACTAGCATTTTAAAATGCGTTTGATAACGTTGAGTAGTGAGCAACAGTATGCTTGTCCACGTACATAACTGGTGGCTATGACGATAAATGCATTGCTACTTTTAAATTCGTGGTAAATAGACAGTCTTTTAAGTTTCGGTTTTCCAGTTTCTCTGGTTAACCAGAATAGGGGGACTAACAAGAATTTCAGTTTATTACGTGTAATTTTTTGTTTTTCACGTACGATTTAAAGTATTTATTTATCATACTGTAGTTCTTGTTCTCAATGTTGAGGTTACACAAAAAATATCAAACTTACTGCTTATCAGTATTATTTATGACATTATCTAGTGGTCGGATGATATAGAGACAGGGAGATAAAAGAGTTAATTTTTTTTTCAATAAAAAAATCTATTTCAAAGTAAGATCATTTCATTCCATGTTAAGGCAACAGTACGTCCTAATCCCTTCCAGGGGATTTCATATTTCCTCATGGTGTAGAAAATAACAGTTACGATACAAATATATATTATTAAAAACTATCAAGATGCTCAGTGTCAGCTATTCTGTTTGAGTGCAAAGGTTATCAGAATGTCCAAAGTTAAAAATATCTGTAAAAATTTATGTGATTATGTGACATCGTGCAGTGACACAATCAGATTTATAATACAATATTTATGAACTTCACATTTTAGGATAATTAGACAGTGCTTTTAAGAGCGCGTAGAACAATAGCATTTTCTTCAGAATTATACAATAATCCAATATGGCTTTGTGTTATATTGTCAGAATAGCGTAGACACTTCCTTTGCTGGTACTAAGAATTAGATAAACTTCTGTAACCATTTACTTCCATTTTCGCAAATGCACGACAGAGAAAAAGAAATTGTACAATTTCTTACAGAACTGTAACGTGGGTGTCATTTAACAAAATTTTTCTTATTGTCAAAATTTTTATTTCAAGTACAGAGAAACTATGAAGGCACAAAATATGTTACGTAAATAGTCACATTACCTTGAACACATTTAGATAACATTGACAAAAGTTAATATTATTACTACAATCTATTACAATTCTACTATCAAACTCACATTGGCCAATGGTAGATTCTTCCTGGGGCTACACTTTTATTTTAGATGACCACAATACGGATTGAATAAATGATACTGATACGAATTTTCTAAATATAACAGTTAAATAATCATATTGAATATTATTACATTGAGAATAACATTTTTGTATTTTATTTCCAGGACACCCGTAAAAGGAAGGGAATGAAAGAAGGTCTTCCCGACTTAGCTTCATATCTCGACAAATTGTAACCGTCATGGGTTTGGTTTTGAGCGTTATATTTAAATATCTATTTAAATATTGTACTTCAATTAATATCACTGGAGCAGTATAAACCTACCATCGGTCGTTTATCAACTCTGTTTTCCGCAAAGTCCCATGAACAATAAAGTATAAATATAAAAAAAAAGTCGCAGTTGTATCCAACAAGATCATACAAATAGTATGAGAAAATTTGTTTGCGTTAACTGACATATTATATTGATAAATGGACTTTCAATTATTATAATTTTATAAAGGCAACATGTCGATGATACCTGTTAAAAGTTAGGTCATTGGTATGGCTCCTAAAAAAGTCTATTCGTTTAATAGAAATATAGCTCGCAATTTTTTACAATTTTTCTAATAATCTTTTTTTTTTCTTTTAAATTTTTTTATAGAATCGACAAATGAAACATTGGACATGATTATCTTAACGCCCACAGTCTTATAAAACATAATGTATTTACTTCGCTACATAGGTATATAAATGGAAAGGGGGGGAGGAAGCACTCACACGATGAATTTAATGGGCATATAGACAAAGTTTAGTGTAAAATGAAAATAAACACAAGAAAAAAAAAATTGCTGCTATCTGAAATGATGAAAAACTCAAGTATTTTCGTTTTATTTACATATCTTAAGTGATCACTGTTACCCTGAAGATTAACTTGCATGAAGGAGAGAGATGATTAGCACACAATCATAAAAATGATGTGACCACGGCAATTACAATAGAATTGAGCTAATACGAGTATGGTCTCTTTGTGTAAAACAGTTGTCCTTGTTGGATATACATTGAGGATCTCGGTTAATGCTCAGAATAAGTTCTTACAGATTACAGCGCTAGCCTGAGGTCCATGCTGTAATTCATGGAATTAAAAAAATGATCGTTTTATCCAATCATCTGGGCCAACGGGATGACGCTAGTAATGAAGGCCACTTCTGTCTAGTGTCTGAAATAAATGCTTGACGTATTAATCCTCCTTAAATTATGGTCCACATCACCGAGGAGGTATTGGTAAGGAGGATCAGCCGGGCTGTACCAATATCTCCTCGGTGTCTCAGATAAAGCTTCTGTAAAAGATCTATGTGCTCATCTCTTTAAGTTCATCCAGTTAAACTTGGCGCGTAAAGCGATCGCAGTGACGACTGGGGGTATATTTCAAAACCATTTAAGTATCCTCTAGTTCCTTTTAGTTCTAGTTCTTAAGGAATTTTAACCTAGAAAGATTAATTTCTTCTGCTGTATTCAGCCAAACTAAACGGCTTAGATTTTATAAGGGTTTCCTATGAGGTACGTTGGAAAATTTAATATCAGACTGCGCGCTTGTATCTCTTATATTTATAAAATGTAGATACAATATATTTACAGTGAACTTTGAAACCTTTTTTTTTCAGGACGTCCCAATTGTTGCACTAGTGATATTTTAGTTTGACTGATTGGTAGTTCCGTAATTGATACCACAGAGGGGCCGATCCCCATCGTTTGAGGGTGACAGACGTGACAGAACAGTAAAAATGGCTGATAACAAGGAACCTCCTCCATTCTACGAAACTCCGAATGCTGATAAAAACGAAGATTTAGACGATGACGATGATATTTTTGCATCTGCTATTCAGGTATGACTTGATCTTTAAACTAATCGAAATTTTAGAATTATCGAGTTACCGAATTACGGATAATTAATAAATGGAAATTTGCCGCACACGTACCAGATTCATTTATGCTTATTATCTGTTCGATTTGCGTTACAATCCCTTAATTACCAAACTATATGTCTAGTTTACTTCGGAATGAACAAATGATAACTTTAGAAAAAATACTGATATCCTCAGAAGTTTATTAAATATTACCTTTATTATGGAGGACGTATTTACGGTATAATCATTTTCCTGTATTTTATATAGTTTAATCCTTAAGTTAACAGTAGTACCCATCACTGTTATTAGGAGCCAAGTCAACTGGATGAGAATTCTTATAATGGCGTATCAACAAAGCATGCAGAATTACCTAAATTGACACTACATGATACAGCAGATGATTATTCTATTTCTTCGGTATCTAGTCCAGTTCCTGGACCCTTGAGTTCTCCTTTGGGTCCAATAGAAAGCGATATTGGAGATTTAGACGAAGTGCCTATTAACGATAATACTGATACATTGCTATCAAATGCCATGCAATCTCAATCGTTAGAAGAGGTAAACAATTTTGAAAGGTCATTGTGAGTCCTACATTTTTCTTAGAAAATAATTTTTACAAATGTTTATATTTTAGGTATCGACTGATACATCTGATGTATACATTAAGATTATTATCACAGCAGCCCAAAAAGTTGGGGATGGCATGGGAGCATATGTTGCATATAGGGTGGAAACAAAAACAAATATGCCAATATTCAGAAAGAGAAGTTTCAGTGTTGTTAGACGATTCAGTGATTTTCTTGGCCTACATGATAAATTAATTGAAAAGTATCTCAGAAATGGAAAGATTATACCTCCAGCACCAGAGAAAAGTGTTATTGGTATGATGAGTTTATCATAAATATATTATTAGGTGTATAATATTTAGTAAATTTCTATTATATACTATAATTGGTATAATTCAAGGCATGACCAAAATAAAAATGTCTGGAGATAAAAATCAAGATCAAAGTTCAAGTTCAACAGAATTTATTGAGAGACGAAAAGCAGCTTTGGAAAGATATTTAAATAGAACTGCTGCACATCCAGTCCTAAGGATTGATCCTGATTTCAGAGAATTTTTGGAGGCTGGTGCGTGTAATTTATATATATCAGAATTTATCATATTGAGCCTAATAATTATTTCTTATATTCAGATATTGAATTGCCAAAAGCTACCAATACGTCTGCATTAAGCAGTGCTGGGGTAATGAGACTGTTTAATAAAGTTGGAGAAACAGTCAACAAAATTACCTACAAAATGGATGAAAATGATTCGGTAATGAACATTATTGTTTCTTAACTAAATAAACTATGCCATTAGTAAGTATTGATTCAATAAAATGAGATCATTCTTTTTGCTCCCATTAGGACGGTAAGGTACGTTAGCCTAAATTGTTTACAAAAAAAGAAAAGAAAATTCGAATTGAAAAATCGTCAAATTCAATAATACTTAGTATTAATATTGTGTCTATAGTGATATTGACCCATCCCTGTACTTTGTATTAAACCTATTTATACTCATTAACTGTAATATGTTTCTCCTCACATTGTGAAATATTTCTTTATTTTCAGTGGTTCGAAGAAAAAACTGCTAAGATAGATTCTCTAGATACTCAGTTGCGCGCCTTACATGGTGCAGTGGATGCCTTAACGAATCAGAGAAGAGAATTGGCATTTTGTACAGGCGCTACTGCACGGTCCATCGCCGTTCTCGGTCATGGTGAACCAGGTGCTTCATTAGGTAGAGCTTTGGCTCAGCTTGCTGAAACTCTAGAGAAAGTTGAAATTGTTAGGAAAGCACAGAGTAACAGTGATTTCTATCAATTTGGTGAAATGCTGAGAGATTATGTAGCGTTGATTGGAGCCATAAAGGTATTTATATTTCAGTATATATTTATTTATTTTTAGAGCTGGGAATTGTTTATTTCAAACCCATTCCCTTCTTGAGAATATGTATGTAACATATTATATATATATGTTAGTTCTAAACAAACTTTCAGTTTATAGATATAATAATTAAATTCAAGTATTATGATTCAGGCTAGTATTAGCTGTACAGTTATCACTTGCACATTTACATGAAAATGTAGTTTTGAATTAAAAATGTTGGATTTCATGAAATTTTCTAATCGTAAACAAACTGTGTAGTAATGGTGAAACGTTTCTAACATAAGATAACGATGATATGTTTCCGGATTATTTAGAACAAATTAGTCACCCAAAACTAACCCTACCATCAGAATCAATCTCGAATATACAAGCATATGTATTCTCAAATATGGCAAGTGCTATTTATAAAAACTGTTTAGTCCATACAATTTTCTTTGCTTTTCTGTAATTTTACATGATCATGCTTACAGGGACATATAATATTTGACGCGTAATACTTATATATATTTCCTGCCATTCATGAACAAATTATTAGTATATAAATAACATTCAAAAAATCAAACAACGAGAGCTTATCTATAGTTATTTGTCATACAGGAAAATTGATTCCATCATTCTTGATGAAAAGATCTTTATCAATTAGAGTTGAGCTCTTGCTTAAATTCCCTCGAAAATTAATTGCAAATATTGTTACATTCGTGCTTGCAGCACGGTTGTAGAAGAGAACAAACTATTGTTTATTGGCCATAATGAAAGTACAATGAGAATTAACATTGTTCACTTGTGTGTCTGGTGCAAGAAACCAAAAAAATTCTGTCCTTCTAATATTGTCACTTGCTGTTTTTGTAGATATATATAACGACTAACAAAGAGTCCTTATTTTAAATAGTTTTTATATAAATAATTTTATGATTATATTGCTTTAGAAAAATGTTTAATTTCTAAGTTGCCATAGAAATGATACTATGTTATTTCAAGAATTTTTATGTAGGCGTGTGAATTCACAGTCACACTGAATTTACTTGAATGACAACATCAAATTTTTCACAATTTTCAATATTGTTACCATAATGGCATTTTAATTATAGGATGTATTTCACGAACGAGTGAAGGTATTCCAGAACTGGCAACATGCTCAAATGATGTTAAACAAAAAACGAGAGCAGAAGGCAAGGTTAGAACAATCAGGCCGCAGTGATAAAACTACTCAAGCAGCGACAGATGTCATTGAGTGGACGTCTAAGGTTGAAAGAGGTCAGGAAGAGTTTGATAATATTTCTAAAATGATAAAAAAAGAAGTTGAGCGGTTTGAGCTAGTCAGGGTTGATGATTTTAAGAAACAATTTATTGAATATTTGGAAGCTATGTTGCAGCATCAGAATCAACTTATCAAACATTGGGAAAGTTTTTTGCCAGAAGCACGCGCAGTTGCATGAAAATTTGTCGCTCTGATAATAAAATATAAATATATATATATACACATATGTATGTATATACGTATAGAGATACAGCATATTAATTAACATGTAACAACGCATATTATATTACACATAATGATAATAAAGTATCTTTTTCAAGCATTGGATGATAACTCATTTAACAAAATTAGTAACAATACAGTGTCATGGTTTAATGGAGATTATACAAATATCAAGAGACTCCACAGAATTCCAACATTCATATACATAGTTTTAGTAAGACGTTAAACTGACTATATTTATTGAAATTAAAGAAGTTCCTTATAAAAAATATTCAAAATTTGATTTTGTTTAAGGGTAAGTGGTCACGTTAAGGGCAAAGAAAGTCAATGTTTGTACTGCATTTTTCTATTCTGTTTCTTTTTTGAGATGGAAAATATTTGCGTAAGTAATTCAATTTCCGATAAGGAATCGTTGGTAATTGTTTCATGGTCACAAATATTCTATCATGTTTATTGTTTTGCGGTATGATAACAAACTCCAAAAAACTATCTGCCTTTTTGGGGGAAGCACGCAACTTACGGCATGAAGTTAGCTGGACCAAACATCGCGAATATCGTGATAAGAGCCCAGTCACACGCGTACTGTCGATCAATGACACAACGCGTCTATAGGAATTCACGTTGTGTTATTAGCTGAGGGTTGCGTCTGAATGCGCATTTGACGAGCGTAGCTGGGCTCTTACTAGGTTTGCTGGATTAGTGCTGAAATGTCGAAATTTGAGATTAATTCAAATTGATAACATTAGGATTGATCTACCTAAAAATTGAATAATAAAAGATTAGTCTATGAAAAATCGTTTTTTCATGGAAATATCACTATAAAAGATCTTGTTATGGTACGTTTTTTTTATAGGGGTACAATAATGGTTTTCCATACTGCTGCACTCACCACAGTAAGTACATAAAACATTATTCCACGTGGTCACGTAAATATTGATTTAATATAAAATTAAAAAATTGCACAAACTTAAGACATATTCCGTAATTGAATAACAAATGCGGTTATTAAAGTTCAGCCAACGGTATTATTGACCGATTTTGGCTAACAACCTAAACCAGTTGATGCAACAGCCTGAAATGAAAAAATTATATGCGAATTCCAAAATGCACACATTTTGTGCATCACAGAGTTTAATAAAAACTTTCTGAAGTCGTTTAACGGTAGTTTTATCGTTTTATGTTTGAAAATATTAAGGACCCCGTTTAGGCACCCATAAAAAAACGTCTGTTCTCATTCAGAATACCTTAACACCAATTGTTAGTTCATGTATATTCTAATAAAAATTTTCAAATAATTAATTCACTGAAAAATTTTAGATTTATTCTTAGCTACATTTCATAATATTAACAGTGCATCATTTTAAAATCAAACATATGCAAACGTTACTCTAAAATATTGTACACTCAGAATCACACTTTTTCTGTAAAAGTCCAATGCTTTATTCGAAATTATAAATACGACAGATGCTGCTGATACGACGTGTCTGATAACGGGGCATTATATTATGCGTATTCGCTATGTGCTTCCGCACACAGATCACATATCCGAGCATATAGTTTAGCGTACGTGGGTTTATTATGAAACCCATGAAAATTGTAAAGATCACGATTTGAATTGTCAGTGTAATTTAAAAAAATCTAAAATATGCAATCATTCAGAATATTATGTGCGTGGTATAAGGTAGACTTACATACACTGAAACCTCTTTATTAGTCCATGGCCATCAATCACTTAAAAAAATGTACCTCAGTAAAATAATAAAAAAAGGAACCCCGTTAAATAAACGTTCTACTGAGAACTCCTAATCTTTGTACATCTAAATATCAATTGGTAACGATTAATATAGACAAGCTCTCTGTCAGTTTGAATTTTTAGTAGAAAGTGGGCAGCGCCCGTGATGTAAAAAGGAAGCTGATTTTGGACTAAAGAAGAGAGTGGACGATTAGAGCAGGGGCAAATAGAGAGGTTTTACTATACATTCATTTTTTTGTGATATTTGTTTAATTAAAATTTTTGGTCTGGTAATAGCAAGAATATTATTATATAGTAATATTTTATCATAGCATATACTGTATAGTACAAAGTCCAATATAAATTTTTTCGCAAAGTGCCGGCTACTACGCTCGACCGCTTTTTCAGCTTAATTATCGAACATTGAAAACCTTGCGAACTTTCTATTATTTACATACAGGTTTGTTAACCCTGCTGAATAATTTGTAGGTTGTTGAACTTTTGTAGTTAGGGGAAAAGTGGTTGTAGGCGGCACTTCGAAGAAATTTATATCCGATTCTTTACGTTTAGAAAACGTATACATCTGGTGGATTCACTAGAACTATTCTAAGACTGAAGATAACTGGACCCATACGATGATCACAATTGTGAGTCATGTTCCTAATCACTCCCACTGTTACAGTAAACATTTTTACTCGGAACTTTATGTACATATAAACCTATTTTTCACAAGATTTTAAAGAATGTTTAAAGAAGTTTCTACCGATGACGCTAAGAGCTTCTCTTCGCTGGTGTTCCTCTGCAACAACGTTCGTGAACAGTAATTCGATCAGCAACGAATGATCTTCCACAACGTTTACAAGGAATAAGCTGGCTCAAATGGACTTGCCGGTTAGCTTCCGCTATCGCTGCTCGATTGGATGCTGCAATATCCTTACCAGAATTAGCTGAAAATTAGAAATACAATTATGAATAGACTGCTGATAGGCTTTTCTTAATTATCGATATGGTTGCGAAGCCAATGCACGTTTTATATTCTTATGCTTTTTACAGAATAGGTGGCTCTGGACCACTGGAAATATTTTAATAATTAAAGTTGATATTACGTAAGTTTTTCGTGCTGGATTTATAGGCACATGATAATTACAGTATTAATACATCTCTACAGTCAATCCACGAGTAACGTAATGGATAGTAAGAAACTCAGATGTCTCTTAGAAAGTTTACTGATGACAATTTCATGTGCTTATATAAAATGCTCTGAAAGAACATTAAACATTGTCTTTTGTGACAGGTCTGAATTAAGATTAACTTTATATGATTAAATTTAGAAAAAAAAGCTATATTGAAAGATTGTTTTAATTATGACGAATGCAAAAGATGCGACAAAACCAATCGCACGGAAAAGATACATAATTACAGGGTTATTTTAACAGGAAAAGAAATTTGTTAATATAACAGACCAATAAACATTAATATTTAGCGATTGTTATTTGAGGACTGATTTACTCACCAATGATACTAATGTCTGGCTTTTGTGGTACCTTTCTTCGATAATTTGGTGGTAACTTTTCATTTTCCTGGTGCCACTTTTTCAAGCATTGTGGCTCGTGGATAACTATGCTTCTTGTTCCAAAATCCCGTCCACATAAATAACACGTGATGGCTCTTTTTTGTGGTAGCTGCTAGAAATTATAGATCATCGATATTTAATATTCAATTTGCTGAATCGTCAATTTATAATCATGAGTTCTTTATAACAAAAGCGTGGACTTATAAGTCAATTAATTATGTATTGTAATTAAGTACCGTAGGTGTCAGAATATTTTCTGCAGCAACTGACATCTGTTTGTCGGGAGTTGACGAGAATGCATCACCCATCGAGCGAGACGTCTTTGCACATGTAAGTTTATGTGCCTTTAGGTCCTTACTTAGAAAACGGTGACCACACGATTGACAGAGTACCATCAAACTTCTATTATTATTACTACTGGATATGGCTTTTTCCATTATCTCTATATTGTCCATGTTGACATTTGTAGACGGCTGCAAAAGAATAAAATCTCACATACATATAAAAAATAAATAATACTCAAAACTGAACAAACTGGGGCCGATAATTTAGTTCAAATTAGAAGCTGAAAAAGAACAGTCAGTCAGAAATAATAATTCTGATTGGAAATTGAGATTTAAAATAAATTAAAAGTCAGCAGTGAAAATCTTTTGACGTACGATTTAGAATTTGCAGTTATATTATTAAATTCTAGGAAACGTCAGAGTTCTCTTCTAATCTGATAAACGTAAATTCATATTTTATTTTATTTTAATTAATTATTAATACTTCACGCGCTAGGAAAGGTCTTTCTATTCACCCCACAGCATTTTAACTCAAAATCATGATATACATTGTTAAAATACTGACTTTCTAGCGCAGTAATAACTGCAATACCACATACATATACATTATCCTTGTATTCACGGAGTTAAAAATTGTGCCCGCGGGCGCATCTTTGCCACATTTCCTTTACGGACCTTGCCTTTAACTGTGGCAAAATATCGATCCTGTAAATTAACCGACGCGCAGTCTTTGATTAACCTTTGACATATAGTCGGCGTCTATATACATCGGTCGATTTCTCTCATCGACCACCCGACTTCACACCGTAGAGCAACGCTATTGCTAACAGTATTTTTTACAAAAATTTTACTTTTTTTGTAAAAAGTGTACTACAGGTTAAAGAAAATTATAATATGCATTTCTGTGCTCAAAGTTCAGACTTTGTTTATCGGGCAGTTTCAAAAAAAAATTATTAAAAATTTCAGATAGAAGCTTTAAGATCTTATCTTTCCAATGATACAAATTTTAGTCAATATTTTTTTTTACTTGTTCGTCAAAAACATTTGTGCAATTAAAGTCGAGTCTCTGGTCGTCCAGATAAATGTTCAACTGATAACTTTAATATGAATGCTGGGATTTTTCAAGTATGCAGAGCTGAGATTGGTCGCTGGGGAAATAAGAAGATACGATTTTTCAAAAATAAAGCTGTTCCAGATTTAAGGGTGATTCTTTTTCAGCCCTCGTATGTGTACTTGCTTACACATTGAACTTGATTTCTGCAATCTTTACTATAAATATGTTACATAATATTTATCTTTTACCTTAGGCAAAGCTTTGCAGCATCTTTCATGAACAGGCAGACGATCAGGCAGAAACGTTCTTCCACATTTTGGACACGGTACGAGTTGAGCCTATTAATAAAAAAAAAAATACGATACTTTTCATATGTTTACCAAATCTTAAATAATATTTACGTCGTATGATGTCACATAACAATACAGCTTCATAAGTGTAGGTATATGTATATGTAATAATAATAACTGTAAGAAATGGAAATTAGGGTCGGTTCTGTGATGAAACATTTTCAAACCATTTAGACCATCATACGTAATACAATTTTTTTACAAAACTCAATATTTTTACTTTATGTATCAATTTTAAAATTTAATGGTTACTCTTCTGTTTCATTGCAAGCGATTAAAGAAAAATTTAATGATCATAAATCAAAAAAAGAAAGGAGACCTTTAATTCCCTTTTTTTATTCTCAAGTTGGCAATATTCTTAGTTATAGACTTATATAAGAATTCATGTTAGACTTCACAGTGGGTACTTTATCAAATTTCATATTTTGCAAATTTTCATTCAAATTTGGGTCTAATTTGTGAAACTGTTCATTGCAAAGTTATATTCGATCAAAAATGGTAAAAAAAAGACAATTTTACTCCAAAAAAATATGTAACTGCCTAAGCTCTAAAGAAATGATTAAACGTGCTATCCGCTTTATATACTTGAAAAGGCTGTAAATTTTCTCATTCAATAATTTGAAATTTGACGCTCAAAGTTTTTAATTCAAAATAAATGGAATCAATATGGTGGTTTTAAATGATTCATCTATTATGGTACAACCCACAGTACAAAAATCGCAAGGACGTTCCTTGGACGTCCTATGGACATGCAAACGTCTTCTGAACGTTTCGTGAAAATTTTTGTACTTTCCAAAGCCTTCTTTAAGAAAAAAAATATTTCCATTTTCTTCTTTTGAGCAAGTACTTTTTCATATATGTATACAACATACTTGACTATGTTTCCAAGCAGCTGCATTCCACTCAGAATCATCTGGAGACACATTTGGTCTTTGTGGTTTCGGACGTCTCTGCATCGGTGGTAACGCATTGTTCTCCCGTTCCCATTTCTATAATCAAATGTAGAAATCAATAAAAAAAAAACATTCGAATATCAAAATTACACCACATCTTTAATCCGTATATGGTAGAGTGATTTTATTCATGATTTCAAAAACATTGAGTACGGATATCTCGCAGATACCCCACTAGTCCTACTCAACTCAATTATAATTAAAATTCATTTTTAATTGAAAATTGCTTAATATCCAATCTCCATTACTTTACATGTCTCCATGTATGTATAATTTATGCTATAAACTCCGTCAAGACGAAGGTGATCTTCTAGCTCGGTCTTATACATTTTAATGAGACTGCACACTATACTCAAAGTGAAGTGACAATGGCCTACAGTTCTCTAATCTTTCAGAAATAAAATATCAGTGAGTTAACCACTCTCTTATAGCTCTCATTAAGAGTCACGATGTTTGAATTCGATTAGTATAACCTAATTGTATATTAAAAAAATTTCATTAATTTTATTCAGCTTATCAGCTGTAGTTGATTCGCGCCGATAATATGTTACAGAATGACATGTACTATGCTATTTATAAAGAACTGAAGACGTAGGTGGTCCACGAGTTTGATGTTTTTTTTTTCACTTTTGGGGAACAACGAAGTCTCTAGCAACGCACTACGATAAATATTCCACTGCGTAAATTATTTGTGCAAAATATGCATATAAATGGTTTTGCACTAAAGATATATTATTTTTCTATCTTAGCATACATTTACGTTATTGTATGTAAAACCATGTGCAATTTGCTAAGTATTGACCGACTGTAGTAGCTATAAATATAAACTAAATTCTCATAGAACTCACCTCCATGCATTTTGGCTCGTGGATGGGAAAGCTGGCAGTACCAAATTCACGACTGCAAATGTAACAAGTGACGGTCCTTGGTCTTCTTTTAGAGGCGGACATTTGAATTGAGCTTTGCTCTTCTGCCACAGACACAATATCACCTGAAGCAGGTAAAACTCCAACACTCGTTGACTGCCGATTCTGTATGCGGCTTGTGATACTTTTATTGCGCTCGCTTCGAAAATTTAATGGCACAGGTTTCTGAATCGTTTTGGGTATTGCAGCTCTAGATTTCGAATGTGAAAAATTATCCCGGATTTTTGTCACAGTTCCTTTTGGGTGACTATGAAAGCGTTCTGGCAAATCAGCTCGACCACAAGTTTTGCAAGGTTCTAGAATCCCTTTGGAGGGTCCTGCAAATATATCAACGTCCGAACCAATCAATGTCGGTTTCCAGACGTTTTTCTTCCTCGCAACCGACAGAGAAGATATTTTTCCAAGCACGGCTCCGTTCTTGTTATTATTGCTGTCAAATTGCTGCTCTTCCCGTAGAAATCGCTTTGAAACTCTTCTCCCCAAATATAGTGGCTCCTGTTTATTCGCGTTGCCGCTGTCGACTGGCTGAGTTAAAATTTTAACATGGGACAATTCCGAATCCGTAAGTGCCTCGAAGCTCTGACGTTTTTCTCGTACCAATGAGGAAACGTTGGAGTTCGAGTTTTTTGTCACACCCACGGATTCTTGTCCAAGAGGCACACTCTGTCTACGGACTCCAGTCAACTTCCCACACAATGGATTTGCACCTTGTCGGATTCGTGTTTTGTTGTTTGATAACAGTTCTTTGCTTAACATCGACATGTCGAGCTTGTCAACTAAATTTGGATTAAGGACACTGGGCTTCTCGAGATTCGCTGTTTTCGGTCTTCTCAATGTCTTTTCCACGGAGCGACTCTTCTTAATTTTCGGAGGCCATGTATCAGTTTTATTCGAAGATTTCAATTTTCTCTCTTGCATTTGGTGCTTTCTCTCTGTTTAACATAAAGTGATATATATATATAAAACATGCATTGTTAATTTTTTTGCATTATACACAGATATGCCTATGCCACCGTGAAATTATTTTTACTTAATATTTAATCAACTTTATTGAATACATTTAATAAAAAAGAATATTGCTATTAAAAAATTCGTAAAATATATAACGTTAATATACTACTTTAGTTAATAGTAATAAAAGAGTAAAATATAGTTGTAGAAAATCGTTGAGAGGAATGATAAAATGAACTGATAATGGATTTATAGTAGGCGAATAAAAAAACTTCTTAAAACAATTATTTTTCATCATGACATTATTGTTCGTTATATTTTTAATTTTTTCGTTGTAGATTCCCATTATCAAGATGTGGATATTTTTTTTAATGTTTAGATTGTACATGAAAATCTGATCTTTTGCCATTGTTCATGATGATATACCTATACTCTAACGTCTCCTCATATTTTAAACGATGATATAATGAAACCTGTCATTGCCATAGTCATTAGATGTGTCTTGGCAATGATGTCATTATTATTTCTTTCCATAATCCCGCGGTGACTTCACCAGGTAAATGTATGCTAAATATATACATATCTGTAAATTAGTAATACAATTAAGCGTTTATTATAAAGAATGACAAGTGCCAATGACAACGCACCATCTGTGATTATAATAGAGCGCATAGTTGCCGGAAAAAAAAAATCGCAAAGTAGGCTTATTTTTTCACCCATTTACTCTGGCGTAAGCCCTGAACTTTTCATCAGAGTATAGAACTATATCAGGAATTTAAGTACTGTATAAATAACTTAATCATAAATGGTTGCAGGATGCTGTTGGGTTGATCCATATATTAATTAAATATAAAAAAGTGATATTAAAATTGTCTAAAACCTCGTAATAAAATACGGAAATGGAAATAATCTGTTATTGGTTATGATGTTGAAAGCCTTATATCTGCATATGGATGCATGATCTGGCTAAACACAGATAAAACTCTCACTACTTTTACACTACTACATGAACAAAGCTATCCCGTATTGTTACAGTCATATAACACTATTCTGTATATAGTTCAAAAATTTTGATCAACTAATACATACGGTTGCATTACTATTTAGGAGATCTGACGATTAGCGCACCATGCACCGGGGAAAAAATTATAAATGATCTTTTTTCCCTAGTACCGTTTGAACTATTATTTGTGCAGTGTAAGTTTCCGTTGAATGTAGATAAAACCTGGTTGAGTTGCTACAGATGACACTGCTATCCATCGCGATGGAAGCGCACTCTTAGTTACTGTTTGCTCTCTACCTTTTTAATCTTGGCTACTCGTGGCTTTCCTGTCCGCTTACCAGCTTGTCTGCGTTTGACGTATTTTTATGTATCACTTGTAATCCATGAGATCTTAAGAGAAGTCTTGGTTTTCCTTTAAATAAAACTTATAATAATAGATAAGAAATCTTTAAATTGGATTGTCGTTTCCACTTCCTACAAGCCAAATGATCGTATGGCATAAATTCGTATCTTCTTATCGAAGTTTTATGCTGTTTTAGAGGTTTAGTGAAATTAAGGAACTTATTTGAAATATTAGACAGTATATAAATTAATTGTCAACTGTTATTTAGTTGTATCGTTATTACATATAATTATGAAAATTAGTCATTACTATTGTATATTCGTTGTAAGTATATATTATTGATTAGCAGATAGAAGGATAAAATCCGCAAGTACGAATGAAAGAGATATAGCTTACCATTGAAACGGACATTAACACTTTCCAGGTTTGATAAATCGTCTCTGATGATGAGAAATGTTTTTTCGGAAACAAATTCCGAAGAACCCATCTTCCACTTCATATTGCGTGAATTATGGATCGAGCTGCCACTGATAACTTTTCAGCAATTCCGTAAGCTACTAAAACGATTCAACACATATTCTTCTAAACTTCTTTGATTTATTACCGTAGTTGCAACGTTTCTATAGGTCCATAGACATTTAAGAATATTATTGGAACATAAAGCTTTAGTGTTGTAGAACCTCTAAAACATTTTAGGTACATCTGTCACATAAGTGCTAAAAGAATGCACCTAAACTAGTCTGAAAAATATTTACACAACTTCCTTTAAGAGTGCTGTTTAGAAACTTGCAGGGGAAAAATTAGATCTTATATTATGTCCAGTCAGGCCTGATTAGATCTACTTAGAGTTCATATCCTATTCGGACAGGTCTGTTCAGCTTTGAACAGATCGGATCTAGTCTGGCTTGAAAATTTGTTCGTAATTGACAGCAGATCGGCTCAATCTCATTATATCTGATTGGGACACAATTCATATCTAATCAGATCAAATTGGATCTGGGCAGATCTAATTTTTTTCCCGGGTTTCTAGCACTAAAAAATATAACATGCGAGCACTGAGCCATGAAGTCGGAACCGAGGAATTTTTACAGATCGTTAGTCATTTGTTCTCGGTAAATTCATCGGAATATTTGCATTTGACAAGAAAATTAGTTTGGCGTTTACGTTAAGTGGACCGTGAACTCAAATGGTTCACATCCATGTTTAATTATTCAAATTTTGTGTGAATTCAACACGAACTACTCAGTAAAAGATATTTGGAATGTTTTACCAATTTCTTTAAAAACTAATTTTTATCGTAACAGTTACGAAACATATATTTATATTATACCTGAGCATTGAGTTTAAATATATATTGGGTATCACAGTTTCAATATTTTTCCAAATATCATAATAAAACTAGCCTAGTGTCTGATGTTGTCACTGCGCATGCGCGGATACGTATAGAATTACCGAACGATTGCCCTGTCGGAAATTTTGTTAAAAAAGTTAAGTTAGGGTTGGGCATGAATTAGATGACACACGCGTAAGGGATGTACGTGCCTGAACGCCCCCATGTGTGTTAGATTGATACGTACCGTACCCCGCACAAAATTTGTTGTAATCTACGTATCTAATTTTGTTAAACAACTAAACTCCGATATTGAAACAAAATTAGAAATCAGTCCATGTATGTCAGTCAAACACCAAAACAAATGAACTTCTAAAAAGAATGAATGAAATGAATGCTAAAGAACTTTTCTGCGCAATTTAACATTAGAAATAGTTACAAACTTAATTTAAATAACTCCCATATACTGGACTGACGGTTTGGGAAAGTCTCGGCTGAGAAATACTGCAACTAACAATCTTTTAATCCACGTCAAGTTAATCACGCACTTTCAAAAATTAATAACTGAAACTTATTTTTGAAAATTGGCCTGTATTCCGTTATATTTATGCTAATCCGTAATTGTATTAGTTTTTAACAAAAATTAAATTAAATAAATAAATTTAAAAAAATTACTATGCGGGGTTGTGTACTTTCCGCAGTAATTTCGTTTTAAGCGTCTTTTGTAACACGGCATTCTCAATCTATCGATGTCGAAAAAAGTAATGTGAGTTTTATGAAACTTAAATAAAATAATTGGTTTTCAACTAGTTGCTCTTGTAGGCCTTAAGTTCGTTTTAGGCCATAACACTGTAATTGCACTGATGGTAAAAAAAAAGCAATTCAAATGTGTCTTTCAACGCATCACGTTGGCACCACAATGAAAAAAGTAACTAGGTCTTACGATTCATCAATTCTTGCATTGGAACATACTAATAAAATTGATTACACGTAAATCACAATACGTAAGAGAATTTTTGTTCGCACATATATAAATATATAATATAAATTCTCGCACTAAAATAGTATTCTTCATGCAATCCTTAGCAATCTTTAAAATAAACAGTCAATTAGTCAGAAATCTAAATTCAATCAATACGGCAAACTGTAATGCATCATTTATCATTGATTCGTGGACTTTATTTGATTCTACCATAGAAATCAGATGAATGAAATAGCTTGACTTTACATAACGGTCCTGAATAATGATTGGCCATTATGCTAATTTTTATCACTCTCGACAAATCTGTGTTTGTTTATTATGTTGGCACTTGTTCTTAGAACAAGCACGTTTGAAAAAGTGTCTTCTTTTCTTTGATCAATTTTCTGATATTTACATTGACATGGAAATATTCCTCCTACCCCTACTGTGCTTCACATGAAAATGAGTAAAAAGCATAAAATAAATAATGTTGTTCATGACCCGAAACACGAGCAGAATACAATATTTTTTTTGAATAGCACAATTTACTCTTTCATTACTTTCCGCGTCACTCCGCAGTTATATCGTCCTTGACTTCTTATGACAATTTCAATATAAATGTCATGCTTAGTTGTTAACCTTTAACAGTCATTTACCTTAATGCAGATGTAAAGAAGAGTTACATATATCTATCTGCAATTTATACCATGAAAAATTTTATTTTTATTCCTTTTGCAATAAAACGCGTTAATTTTATTACTTGAAGGTTGATATCCAGCTGATACATATTCATGCACCTATACAACACAATGTCTAAAAGTCGTATTTGAGGCGTCTAATGACACAGAAGTTGTCCTTAAGACATCTTAAACATGACTTTTGGATATGCTAGACATCAAGAATCAAGTAGTAAATAATAAAAAAATAAAAATCAAAGAATAAGAACTTTAAAGAATGTATTTGACATTTATACTTTTTAAATATGAGAGCGAATATCGCAAGAAGAATAAAAATTGTATTTAACGATTTGATTTAATTGAAGAACCTTTCCTGACTTTTAATGTCCATTTTGTATTTAATATTTTTCACACTTTCCGTCAAAGTATTAAGAACTGTTGAGACTCGTTAATTAATACTGTTTATTCTTTTCCATTTAATATGTGTGTACACTGGTTTTTAATAAAATTAAATACATTAATGAATATTTATGCGAATTTCAATACGAAAGTAAAAGGAATTTATTTTCGACTCTTCGCTGGTAGCTAACAGGAAATACTGAGTTTACTTTTACCTTGCCATTGGAATAGTTCGACCAGTACCCTATTTGTACGTCTAGAAATGTAGGTGGTGGAGGAAATCGATCCAACAGCGACCATTAACAACCACCTGCGTAGTGTATGTTCTTGACCATATGCGTGTACCAAATGCGTCACAACCTTAATAAGTGGTAAATATGTAGTGCGCTTTTATGTAAATACATATTGAAAAAGTGAAAACGAATATTTTGATACCATATAATAGCTTATTTCTAGACTAATAATAATCGATTTTAATAGAGTGTCAAGGTAGATCTAATACATCTGGAAAGGTAACAAAAGCAAATATTTCTAAACCAAAAAGCGTTAAATAGGCAATAATAAATGATCAAATATTTTTTATAAGAATACAATTTTTATTTTAACGCTTTTAATTTGTCATAAAAATACACCTTCCTTTTTATTTTTCATGCTTTATGAGAGTAGAATTAATAAAAATTGATTAGTAGTATAGCTACAGAAAGTTTCATAGTATATTTGAATATTTATTAATTCGAAAGTAATATTACCATGTTAATAATTCAAACGTATGGCGGCGGTTGCGGTTGTGTAAACTTGGAACCTCATTATTCAACAATTTTCCTGCACCGTGTGTAAAGCGTAGCCCTGCAACTCTGGATCATATCACATTTAATGACTGTAGAAAGATTTTGTTAATCGAAAACACTATTGGGTAACGCAAAGATACTATACTGTAACTATAAATGGTGCTTGATAATAAATTAAAGAAATTAAATAAAATACAAAATAATCCTTGATCCTTTATCGCAAATATCCAACCAGGTTCCTATCTCTAGTGTAGCTGAGCATTAACTAATAAGTTGGCCTGGTTAAGCACTGGCAAGGTAAATTCGTACTGTGAAAACCCTGTTAATGCCTGTAACGGATCTATATTTTATCTGGGCTGGCCCAATATTTTTTTTCCACTTATCCAAGTAGGAAGATGAGTAGTATCTTAGATTCCTTGTTGGTTATTGACAGGTGGACGTTTTTATCAGTGGCAATTCCGAACCTGGCAGGGAACTCGAGCAGTCGATAAGGCATTTCCTACCCAACATCAGTAGGATCTTCAAAGGTAGCTAGACTCCGAGCAGGATTGCAGTCATCTTTCCTCAATTATTTAAGGATCCATATAGACGTGGAAGACCAAAAATACATTTTTTCTAGAGGTCGTCTTTTTTGGATCATTTTGGACTACGGCCGGTACAAACGGTCACAGGAATTATGTCTCCACAGAAGTCGATCGACAGTTGAGCCACGGTGAATGTATGCATATAGCTTACTCCGTCTCCTATGGAGATAATCTGCGGATATCAGCACTATACCTACAGGAATTATCCCTCTAACGTGAAAGATGTACTCAGACGTATTACGGATATTAGAGTGGGGATATTTTACGAATTTGTTTTTGTTTTTTGTCAGTTAATTTATATACTCATGCTACTGATAACCGCGTTTTACTGCAGGGAAGGAAACGTCCGGCTGTTTCACCGCCATTTTAATAAACTTAACTTTAAATGTTTTCAAACTTCAATAACATGTTTAAAATTAATAAAATTTACTAATGGTTTTGCCAAAAAAAATTCCTCAAAAAAGTGTCACTTTTTGGTCCTATAAGTGTAGGGTTAATCCACCAGTAAATTTAGAAACAGAAACAGTGAATAATGAACCAAAAATGAAAGATAAAGCCGAGCTGTCAAATTATACGATAATAAGAAATATTACGGTACATCAATATACTTCATGCGTGAATGTTTATCATTGTACTCTTATTAGTCTGTTACAATATATATTCTTGTTAAAATATATAATATTCTTGTAATATTTAATTCTCCAATAGACACGTGCAATCTAATAAATCAAGTTGCTGTGTATTTCTTATGCATTTAAAAAATATTGCATCCACTGGAGAGGTAAACTCAGCTCTTACTATTTCAACTCAAACCTCCACAGCTTTTCCTAATTATCCACATCCTGTATGCGATCAGCGCATACAGAATTAAGATATGATTTAAGATTTTAAAAGACCTAGAACACACAAGAATCGGAGTTCCCTAGCTGCTAAAGAACTTCGACAAACAAAGTCGAATATCTATTGAATTATATATACAATTGGATACCCTAACTATTTAATCCAATTTATATTAGTGGTCCCCGTAGTACGAAACAATCACAAATAGTATGACATTTTTTAATTTTGAACTGATCCTGAACTTGTGAAATATCTTCTAAATATCCTGAGAACATTACGGACGTCTTCGTGGTTAATTATTATATTGCTAAATATTTTTCGTTCGTTCCATATATTCTTAGAACATTTTTCTAAAGTTTGAGAATATTGTAAGTGCAAATTCTACATACAGAAATACATTAGGAACTTTGTAATGTAGTCAAACATGAACACGTGTGTCTATCAGATACAAAGTCTAAGAATCACGTAAAAATACGAACGATTAACAATTTTATTTATTCCTTCTCTAAATAATATCAGTAAGACAACTGCTTTATATTCCATATTAATAATTAAAATTTTCATAGATAGAATTATGAAATAAATAATTTACACGCAAACTGAGACTGCGACGCGTCACGAGAAACTACTTTGAGTAATAAAAGTACATAATTTGTAACAGAGATACTGTAACTATATGTTGGAAAATTATAATTAGCACAAGCTAAGGCTTGGTGAGTTTAGTGATGAGGAATTAGTAGGACTGTAAGAGAGTAGAAACGACACGTGGCAATAAGGATAATATAATGCGTTTTTTGGGTTTATTTCATTTTTAGCGTGACAGAACTAGGCATGAGCAAGTGCCTAGGTTCAGTCTAGTAGCGTTTGTTTACGTTTTTATATATCAGTGAACTTGTATCTGTTTGCTAGTTCAAGAATTGTAATACTGTGTGTATGCATATGTGCATTTATGTATATCGTTGTTCCATATGCTCCAACACCTTAGACGTAATATAAAATACAAATTGTTTTAAATCTATTATGAATGTTACTAGAGTATGAACACAATAAAGCAGAAATATTCAAAATAATAATTTAGTACTTTTTAATTTTCTGCATTATTCTGTTTTTCTTTGATATACGGTATGTATATAAGAAATATATAAATAACGTATAACGATATACGTTATTAAAATCCCAGAAACGAAATTTATCTAATAAAGTATATGAATAGAAAATCGTATACAATTCACCGACGATATCGATATCTTTTAAAGTGAAACCATAGCTGGAATATATTATTATGAAATTGACACCTGAAGCCTCGCTTATATGAATACTCCCACTCTCTGTTGACGATCTTGAATGCAATGTCCTCATAAGGTGGTCCGGCATGGAAGCGAAGAATAGCAAAATCTTTGTTATCCGCACAAGGCGTCTGTAAAACAGATATTAGAGCAATTTTATTTTTAACGTTATAATAGCAAATGTATGTATGTGTCTTTTCATTTCGTGATTTCGGCACGTTACTAACTTTTTATTGCATGTTTAAGCCAATTTTTATTAATAAGATTGGACATTGAAGAATGCATAACCTGAACTATTCAAACTTTTGTTCTCAGTTTTCTCCCTGCAACTTTTAGTTAGCATGCTATTCTAAATAGCATTGTATTTTGCATGTAAAGTAACAATCAATGTGTTCAGGGTTAAAAGTGAGTAAAATATGTGATACGTATACTCATATTTTACTAATGTTTAGATATACAATAGACGGCATTTCAATTAATTTTTTTTTTTTCTTTTTCTTTTAACTCCAATGGAAATATTAAATAGTTCATGAATAATATATATGAATAATACTCTTGCATATAAATATTGGAAATGGACTAAATCCTCAATGTAGTACTATAAAAAGAAATATAGTGTTCCTCTTAGAAACAATAAGGGAGGTCCAAGGCAAGTATAGAATTTACCCTCTCGGATGTACCCCAGATTAATCGAATGAAAATAAGCACATGAAGTTTATTTATTATATATAAAAGATAAGAAATATCTTACCAAAAAATACTCCGGCGTAGTATTCTTATTAATCAGATCTGGATAAAAAATATTGAATTTGTAGCCCTGCACAATTTTTGGTGGTGGATTGTCCATGTCGTAATGAGTTTGATTGTATTTATTCCATTCAAAACCCGTATGAACGCGATTGAAATATCTTGGTTTTCGAGGTCTATATTTATCCGACCACAGATAGATTTGTGCTTCTAAGGATGACTCCACGCTAAATTGTGCTTCATCGGAGCCCATATTTTTACGAGCTTCTCTGTGCATTGCTTGTTCTTCGACTGTCATCACATTTTGTACTTTACAACCAGTATTGAGTACTAGACTGCGTGCATATTCCAGACGCTGATTGTCATCTTCTTCTAAAGCAACAATAGTGCCGGGCTCCAACTGGGATGGTACCATGTATGTTGGTGAGTAACCACCGGTTTCGTATTCACAAAAGGATTCAGATAACAGATCGTTCGTCATATTCGAATACTCTTGTTCCTCTCTGGAAACGAATAGAAAAATCAATGATAAAATAAGGTACTCCGATGCTTAGTTAAGTATTGATCGTAGACTAAAAGTAATTTGACATAAAAAGACTGAAGACTCAGGCTTAAACACCTGATTAGTCAAACTCTTCTGATTGAACCTATTCAAGATTTAAAATACACAATTTTAAATGGTCATCCAAAAAATATTAAAATTCCTGAGGAATATTGAAACTCTAACATATTGAAATATGGATCTATGTCAGAATTAAAGAAAACTTGACAATAATTGTTTTGCGTTTGTTTTACACATTAGAAAAAATATATTCCATTCACACTCCGCATTCAATGAGACAGTCCGTTTGAATTATATATCTAGCTAACCCAACTACTTTCTCATGCAAGTCAATTAATTAGACAGAGATTTTATAAAGCTAATGCAAATAAAGGAAAATAATGTTGGTAAAGCTTTCTTCATTTGTGGTGAAGAAAGTATTCATCCCACCTTCTGTGAATACAGAATTGGTAAATGATAGCTTTAATAGTGATTAATGTAATTGTAAAAACCTACAATATATTTAGAAAAATACATACTCTGATTGACTATCATCGCTTTTCCCAATTTTACTACTTGTAGAAGGCTCGTCATGTTTTGCAGAATGCTCGCTAGGTGCTTGAGAACCTTCGGCTTCACTTTCTGTTTTAGCAACACCTTGTTCGGCAATTAAAACTTCCAATTTTTTGCGTAAATTCTCTTGATGGCGGTCCCTTAACCTAGCTCTTGCCATGTGAGCTAAAAAAATATATCCTCGTATAAAAAAATGTTTTGTTACATATTTTTATTTTATGGATGCTAATTCACAATGCTACGCACCTTTCAATTGAGACAAAAGACTTTCCCAATATCCAATATCTACACCTTCTGGTTTTCCAGTAATTTTTGACTCAATCTGTTGCTGCAAAGCTTTCAACTGTGCAGCAGTCTTTCCTTTGAAAATAGCAGTAACATCTTTAGCTACAGATTCATGAATCCCTTCTCTGCGTCCGATGGCTGAAAAAACATTAGTTAGAATATTTTATTAATTTTCTATATAAATATGTAATTTAATAATTATATACGAAATTGTATTAAATCGTATTCAATTAAAGATTAGAAGATCTCGCATCAAAATTGTGTGTTTATTATTGCTGATAATAGAATATATCGTTGCTAATTATTATTATTTGACATGATTACCTAAAGTGTGTACATTTCTGTATAAAAACTTCTTGTGCCATAATTTATATTTTATGCAATACTGTAGGCAAAATGTACAAATACAAGCTACAATTAATAAACTTAGTCATAAGATATAAGTTGCAAATCAATGTTTTTACAACCCTTTGCATTCTTATACATTTTGTAAATTGAATTATGAAAACAAAGCAATATTTAATTCACATGTGTGGGACATTTTAAATATAATATCTTTTAAGCCAATATTTCGCTGAAATATACACCTTCGATAATATACTTGTTATAAAAAATACTTACCCACTTCATACTCCGATCGTTCTAATTTGCGTAACTTATGTAGTTCATCTTCGACAATGACTGTAATGTCATTCCAGTAATCCAAGTTTTTGCCTCTCTCCAATTCTTTATACACCTTTATATCTTCAATGAGGTCTTCTAAATCTTTCACATGTAATCCCCTAAGATACGTATAAGGTTCATGCATTTCGACAGCATCAACTTCTTCTTCTGCACTAATGTATTTTGCCAAAAGATCAATTGGCTTTGCTCGACCGTCTTGGATTCTAATACGTGATCTCAATCTGGCTTGTTCCAAATGAAACTGATCTTCCTGCCTTGCCCACTGTTCCAATTGTGCAGCTTCCTTTCCTCTTTGTAACATAGTCATTTCTTCCTCTCTTTGCTGTCTTTCCAATTCCCTTTCTTGCCGTCTTTTTTTCACTTTTTCCAACTCTCGTCTATTTTCCTCTTGTTTATATCTGTTTCTAGTTTCAAGTTCTTCTCTGCTCACACCGAGAAGTCCCTCTTTCTCAAGCTTTTTAGACCAAACAAAAGTCGATAATAAGTTTCCATCCCCAAATGGATTATCTGTATTTGTATAATGCAAATAATCATTATCCCATCCCATTCTTTCTTTACGTTTTCGCTCTTTGGCTTCTTTCTTCTTTAATCGCCGAAATCTTTTTTCCTCTGGTGTTTCTGTTGCTTTCAACATTTCTTTTTGGTTCTTACGTTCCTCAACCTGCTTCTGCTGTAGCTTCTGAAGCTTCTCCAATAGTTTGATGGAACTAGTCGTTGAAACTGATGAATCAGATGAATCATCAGAAGATGATGAGGAACTCCTGTGTTATAATAAAATCGATTAAACAATGAGTCTGGTGTTTTACTTTATGCGATCTTCAATTACGCACAATTATTGGGTTGAAAACTAAGTGATTGCAGATTTTAACTAGCAAGGCTATCGGCAAAATCTGCAATCATTTAGTTGCCATCCCAATACATGATATCCAAAATATACAATATACGAAACAAAATAGTATGAAATATACATTACAATAACAAGATACATATGACTCACTAAATTTACCTTTTCTTACTTTTACGTTTCAAATGTTTTTTACTTGTGTAAGAATCATTTTGTTTCCCCGATTTCTTTTTAACTTCTTTTGATTTTTTACGTTTATGTTTATGCTTAGATTTGGAAGACTCGAAACGATGTTTGTAATCATCTTCATGAACTCCATCTTTTAGTTTATCTTGACGACGTTGATTTTGATCACTTTCACGAAATTTAGAATATTCATCTCTACACAAATGTCGTTCCATCTTCAATAATATGATAAAAACGCTTAGTACCACTTTCTTAAGAATTCATAACCTTAAAACTAAATAACTTTCCAGAAAGTGGCCCTGCAACAGCTGTTTCCGGTCAAGTCGACAGGAAAGCTACAGTGGTGCACCATGATTTAATGAAATATCTTTGTAGAAGATTTTCCATAGAAATATGTAACATTTTTTTCAGTTCACTTTATCTTATATTTTTATAGTGCTATTTCAACTTAACTAATTATAAGTAATATCAAAAAGTAAAGAATTCAAACTTTGCTTTTGACTTATTTATCCCCCTCCACTCATTTTTGAATCCACATCCGTTAACTTTCAAATAAGACAGTACACGCCGTCAGACAAGGTTTTTCAAAAATTATCAAACGGTTTCAGTGCATCATCTCCAATTTTCGAAAATATTGTTCAAGTATTTCAGTGGAAAAATATATAGCGCCATGCCGCATAATATCTACTATTCGGACAAATATTATGACGATAAATATGAGTACAGGTTGGTTTATTCTAGTTTTGCAAAAATTAAGTTTTGTTTAGATTTTCGATGCTAGTGGTTATATCAACATTTAAATGGCATTTTGACATATTTTCAAAATACTGAGATATTTCCTCAATATCTAACAGTTCATTCAATTTTTTTTTCTTACAATGACGGCATCGCTTTCAATGATTTTGTACACTCTTTGTTTCCTGATGTGATGAAAGTACTGTAATAGTGAATATGATATGAAATTATTTTATCGATTACGTTTAACTCTCATACTAAAATGGCAAACATTGATTAGGATCGAATTATGAAGAAATGACAATGTAGTCACATTATACAGAGTGAGTCTGACATATGGATTTACCTGGAATGAATCAGCATATATTTTATTTAAATGTCCTTGTCTCAACTATATGACAAATGTATTTACAATTTATAATTACTTACATAATACTACATAACATGATTCTTTTGTTAGATCCATATAATATATATAGTATAACTTTTAACAGCATTTTTTATCAGGGATTCATTACGCATCAGATCGAGTTATAAAATCTATATAAATATGATCTCATTAATGATTATTTTAGATTTGTATTCAGAAATTTGCATGTAATCTGTATATGTACAATTTCAACTCTCTGTACGCTCTTATTCGTATATCAGATGATATATGTAACTAAATCAGAGGTTAATGGTAATTATGCATATGTATGCGAATGTAACTATCTGGATACAAAATAAAAAATCCTAACATTTGGATTATAGACATCATATGTATGCCAAGTATAATATAATTATTATACGAAATTACTTATGTTTGTTTCTATTATATATTCTTATTAAAAAGTTTAAACTCGCATCTTTTACAATATACGTGAAATTTAAAAAAAAATCTTTATTGTTGGCTCATTCTATTGCTCTTAAATATTATACAGGATGTATATGTACTTTAAATATATAATGATTAATACATTGCATTGTACATTATGTCTTTAATGTAACATGATGATTTTTATGTTGCATGTTTTTTAATTCATTACAAGTACTTTATATTCTGTACCATGTAAGTAAAGTTGCTTATGAGAGTCAATTGAGTAAACTGAATATAAAAATATAATTATATTCAAGTCGAATTATTGTATAAGATCCATTTGAAATTTAGTACACTTTTACATTATAGATCATAAGAATCAGTGTCCCTAAGACAAAAGTGATATGTGACGATGACTAAATTACCACAAGTGCTCTAACGTATATTATAAATTCTGAAGAAAATAACTACACAACATTTCATACATATTTAATCACAAACTTTACTTTCCAGACATGTTGTACTGCCAAAGGAATTGGAGAAATTAGTACCTAGGACCCATTTAATGTCAGAGCAAGAATGGAGAGCCATTGGTGTTCAACAAAGCCAGGGTTGGGTGCATTACATGCATCATCAGCCTGGTATGAATAATTTTATTTATTTTTAATATTACTCTGTAATTCATATTTAATAACTTGAGAAATTAAGCATTGATTTAAATAGACATCTGTGGAAAAATTAAAAATAAAACAGTTTAAATTATTTTATATTGCTGAAAAGTTTTTTGATTCTTTCGACATATTTTACTAGATAATTTGTATTTGACACAATGGCGCATAAGAATTATTTGCAGAATGAAACATAAATTTTTTATTATTAGTACAATTCAAAATTTAATTCATGATAATTGAATAATTAAATTCGTTACTTATGTTTCAGAGCCACATATTTTATTATTCAAGAGAAAAATCACTACTCCACCATCGGAAAAGTAATCATTATGCAACGAACGCGTTAAACTCTTGCGTATTTCTTGTAAAACTAACATCATTGTTATTGTCTTTATGGAAGAACTCAGATATAAAAAATTTCATTGCGATAAACGTCACGTTTTGATCATACATATAAGTGTGTTTACCATTCACTAAGTGCTTTTGTCAATTTTACAAGCTGTGTGCCTTATGGGTTTGTAAAGTGTCATTTTAATCCAGTTGTTACAAAGATCATAATTTAAGTGAATTTTACTTGATCTTATATCTGAGCTCTTCTTGTTCTCAATTTTACTTCAATAGGTCATTCATAAAATGTCAACGAAGTATCCTGTACATATGTCTATAAAGTACCTTAGTTCTTAATAGCGTCGCAGAAATGTACAATGAAACCACTACGAAGCAGTATTCCTTCGGAGTTTTTACTTTCCTAGGCGGAATTAAATTAAATGTTTAGATGAACAAACTGTAAACATAATTATTAATTAATGAATACGGTTTTGATTGTCAACTCCAATGACATTGAATCGTGGCACTATTCATTACGTAAAAGATATAAAGGATTTAAAATCGCGATGCGTTATAATCACTCTCAAAACATTTATTGTTAGTCGCTAGGAAACTTCGTTTGAATATGATGTTTAGCGTAATTGTAAATTTTCTTACGAAAACTAATGTTTAAGCCGATGATTAAAGCATATTTCATTGCACAACATAATTCGAGACGTGCTTATGCAAGATGGACGCTATTGCTACGATTTCTTCTTTCATTTTTTTTTTTTTTTTACAAATTACAATTTAGTGACTGAAACTTGTTACATATCTTAAAGTAATCTCGCATATACGTTCTTTATAATTCCATCCATTTTTCTCTGTAATTCGTTTGTGTACTAATTATACCCTTCTGAATAGAAAAATTGTACCTATCTTTGCAATCAAAACAATTCTCCAACTTTTGTAAGTATGACTCACTACCCTTTACTGCTTAACTATACATAACAGTGATTTGTGGTTCCGTTCTATTCAGAATTATTCCGTCATTTCTAGCGTAAGGTCATCTCTATTAATCTAGAAATACTGACAGATATTGATTGCAATGATTATAAATTAAAAACTAGATTTTAACAAATGCATCATGATATCCATATACAGCTGTTAGCTGTCCAGTACTATGCAATAATGAATAATCTAATTTCTTTTTCTCATACTGCATATAAACCTGAAAATTCCGTAGATTATCGTGGGAGCTATGACTTTCCGGCATAATTGTGATGAATGGCATAATTGTGGTATATATAGTGGGTCCACGAGTCTAACGCGTTTTTTTTTGACAGTTCGTGAGCAATGCAATCCTTAGCAAGTCACACATGTTTTCCATACAATAACGTAAATATATTCTAAAATATACACTACCGGTCAATAGTTTAAGTTCACTTGCTTTATTTTTGAATTCTACACAATTAAGTCGGCTACTAAGGGAATTTTGTTAAGCACGTTCGTCTTACCTGTAACAAGTCGATACACGCTACTGGTCAGAGTGTAGGAGGGATTTTGGCGCGTTTGGGAGACGCACAGATCGAGCACAAACTTCTTATGACAGGTTGCATTCTCTTTATGCGTCTAGTGCATATTACGCGTAACATCTTAGCGCTGCGAGAGCTCTTTACAAAAGTTATACTTCCAATTGTTTTTCATATTGAAAATCGTTACTGTTAAAGAAAAATTTATATTTAAATTGACGTAATTCGACAAATATCATCTTATTATTGACATGTGAAGAAAACTACATATTTTATGTGTCAATCGTAGAGAAATGGGTCGAAAAGCAGAGCTGAGTGCAGAGACACGAGCAGTCATTGTGGCATTACACGAAGAAGGTTATTCAACGCGAGAAATTGCTTCTAAATGTGATGTTTCTCAAACTGCAGTCATGGGAGCGTTACAAAGAAAGTGCGAAACTGGGTGTAATCAGAGTCGTCATCGTTCTGGGAGGCCTAAAACTACGTCAAAACAAGAGGATAGGTTCATCTGTGTCAAAAGCAAGAGAAATCGTTCTCTCACAGCTCCCGAAATTCGCGAGCAACTCAACTCTACGCGGGAAACACCAGTATCTGTTTCAACGGTACAGCGACGTCTACGAGATTACGGCTTAAAAGGATGCGTCGCCGCCAAAAAACCATTACTGGGCAAACGAGACAAAGTTAAAGATTGAATTGGGCTAAAAAACATAAAGATTGGACAATTGAACAATGGTCTAAAGTCTTGTTCACGGATGAATCAAAATTTGAAATTTTCAACAAACGACGCCGACAATGTGTTCGTCGTTTGATCGGTGAACGCATGATTAATCAATGTGTGATTCCAACAGTCGAGCATGGTAGAGGGTCAATTTTAGTCTGGGGATGCTTTGCTGGGGGCAACGTTGGTGATCTTGTGCGAATTGAGGGTATCATGGACAAAAAAGTATACCACAACATTCTTCAACGGCACGCTTTTCCGTGTGGGGAAAAAATTGTGGGCCGCGGATTTATTTTTCGGGAAGATAACGATCCTAAGCAGACTTCTAAATTTTGCCGGAATTACATCGCAGCTAGAGAGAAAGCAGAAAGAACTCAAATATATGGAATGGCCTCCTCAATCACCGGATTGTAACCCGATCGAGTTGCTGTGGGACGAGTTGGACAAACGAGTGAGAAAATTGCAACCAACCAATACAAAACAGCTTTGGACGTTCCTACAGAATTGCTGGAATCAAATTACAACGGAATCATTGCATAAATTGATTGAAAGGATGCCCAGAATATGCGCTGCTGTTATACGCGCAGAAGGCGAATATTTCGAAGAATCGAAAATATGAATAAATACTTGCGGATCTTTTTGTAAGTCGACATATTTTGTGTACACAATGATTAATATTTCATAAATAATAATAATAAATAAAGAAAACCATGGTTTTTTGAACATTTCATTAACGTTGTGAGGTGGTGACCCTGATTATACATACATATATGTTTCTGCGTAAGATTTAGATGAAGGTTTTAGAGTACAAATTCATAAAATATAATTCAAACATCTTACATTGTGTTATAAAATACACATAAGCATTTGCTACGTCCGTAATTTCGCAGTTCCATCGTACAAAATACTCCCCAAGAATGTTATTGGTTTGTTAAACACCGAAAAAAAAACCAAATTTCGCTAATAATTCACAGTTTTCAGGATTATCTAAGCGGCTTGCCAGCAATCAAAAAGTATTGGAGAGAATAGAGAATAAAATAATCGAATCATTTTTTGTTGAAATTACAAATTGATTCTAAAATATTGTTATACGTTTCGATTCGTTTCAATTTTTTAATTAGATCCCGTCCGATTCTATTCGTGAATTTCTTCCGATACTGAATTGGCTATGCGGCAGTCTCCGTCTATTTGTCTCTACCTGTTGCTTTCTTACAATAACGAATTCGATTCTATCCGCTGCTATTCTACTTGTTTAACCAATCCGTTCGAATTCGTTGAAAAGAATATATGAATACCCAGCAAACTTGTCACTTCACTGGGATCTCTGTGATGTTAAAAAAAGCTACACTTTGCGAAGTCGCGACATCTGTACAAAAAACAGTAAAATAATGTGGGACGCGATTAGAATAAGCTATTCGTAGAAGAATTCCAATTTAAGGCAATTCTGCGATGGGATGTTTGAAATCATTATACAGGGTTATTCAGTAGAAACGCACCACCTAAAGTTAGCCCGTAAATCTGATTTAATTGATTTAATATTTACGTGGTGCGTTTTTACCGAAGAACTCTATATGTTCACACTATAGTATAATTTTAATATCAATTCTGTGATGTCGACGGCATGTTGAAAATATACCCGCTAGGTGGCGACACGTGAAACAATCAGCCCGCAACTATGGTGTATTGCTCAAATTGATATATCACAGTAATAACGAGGCAGCACACTTTATTGGCAGTCTATGAGCTTAACGCACCAGCTATACTAATTGTGAGCTTTTTGAACCTCTCGGAGTCTAATTACTCGAGGTCTAAACTCACAGTGATTATATGAACTAAGCTGACAATCTGCCGCGTTACTTTGAGTTTCATCAATGGTACATTACGGTTATGTAACTGTGTTTGCTTGGATCCTCATAAAATTCACACTGAAATTACATTAGTGATCTTTAAGAACTACAAACGGTGTGCCCAATTCAATGTATATGGAAAATGGCAATGGACTTGTATGTTATTTTCCTTGTAGCGGACATTCGGCTTATCCTGCAACAGCATGACAGACGAGAACAGTTGAAGTAACCGATTTCTTTGCGCCGGACTTGTTTTTGCTGGGTATGATTTTCTATCAGTTTAATTAGTTTTCGAATTTTGCAGTTTTATCCAGCCAATTTAATTCCTACGAACAAATAATGACAAATTTGTCCTGATTAAAATTAATTTTTTGTCATGTCCACATATTCATAAGTTGTGCTATCTGGGATTGAGCAACGGTTGTGGTGATTAAGTTTCAGTCAATTGCCTATACAATTATAGATTGATTTGTGTCATCGCTCGAAATCAGTTAATCCAATCGACTTAAAATTAATAATCGCAATCGAAGTTAAGTTTTGATATACATCTTCGGATTAACAAAAACGTTGATTTGACAATAGCAGCGGTATGTAAATAAATTTTATACAACGTTCATTTTCGAATATGTATGTACATAACACAGGTATCCCACGCAGCATAAGCATCCCAACAAGTTCATAAAAGTGGGTCAGTGATGGGCCCTTACTGGCCCCCAGCAGCTATCAATAAACTTTTAACGATTCAGTAGTAGACTTTCCTTATGTATCTGCAGGAGTCGTAAAGATGTCCTTAGCGCATTTCGTAAGCAAGGCCTGAAAAGCTTATTTTTATAGTAAAAAGATATACATTTATAGAATTTTATAAAAATAACTAATAGCGTAATATCCAACGAATTATTTCATCTTTACGCACATAATGTAAAGAAGATACATCGAGAAGATACTAGTAAATACGGCTAGCCTTACGTACGGTAGATTCTCGATTTTGACAACAGGTGGCGACTGCAGTGGCGAAAATAAAGGCGATGTGTGCAATGTTCCTTTTCGAACTAGCCAACTTCTCTCTCGCGTTCGAAAGGGCCGTGACAAGCAGTACAAATCGTTACACCCGTACCAAGAATAATAAACCTTCAATTTTACGCTCCTGAAGCAGGTCCTCATGATGGGTAAGAAAGTCGTCGACCGGTAGGTTTATAGCCAATTTCTTCACCGGATAAAATTTATCCTGCGGATAAACTCCAAAAACGTGAAAATTATTGGTTAGCCGGGGATTTACTCGCAGGAAAAGTTTTATCCGAAGGGAAAGAAATTGGCCATTAGAAGGAAACGTAGCGAGAATCAAAGATCTACTGCATGTACAAAGCTCTGGAGGCTGTGATGTACTATAATATTTTTCTTCAGATATAAAATAGACGCAGGCTGTTTTTTTGCTTTGCTAACTTGGTAAATATTCAAATTTGACAAAGCGCACGATGACTGAACGCATAAGATTGAACGCACGTGTAGCGAACGAAGAGCAAAATCTCATACCAACATTATCTATCTTATCACGAGCATTTATGCTAATCTGTTATTTTCTTGTATGAACATCTTTCAGTCTATTTGCCATCTGAATTTTTAGTGACGTATAATCATTGGACTTCGTTAAACAGATTATTTAAACTCAAAAGTTAAGTCGATTGATAACGATACGCTTGAACATTCTTATTTATTTAACAAGTGCTTATTATTTACAATAAAATCAATATACTGTAGACTTTTATAGTTTTAGGTTTAATTTTGTTCTCTTGCTAGATACATTTGTGACGCGTTGTGTCACATACATACGTATAAACCAGTTTATATTTTTGTGCTATTTAATTTCATTGTTGGTAAAACAGATTCCGAGAGCTTATTAACTCTAGTCTGCATGACCGAGGATTCTGAAGCTCAGTGGCATATCGATAATTACACATTTAACAGAGTATTGGCTTAATTTTAATATTTGGCAAAAAATCCTTCAGCTTCACATATGTTTAGCCAAACATATGAAAAGATTATGTTTTAATAATTTGTGCAAAAAAGATGAAACAATATACGTGTGTCCTTTATTCTCACAACCGGGATCTTTGAAGACCTACAGTAACAGAGATAACAGGTAAGTTATGTGAAATCAATTATTTGAGCATACTTTTTTTCCCTAAAAAATGTTCTCTTGTTTTACGATAGTCATTCACTGCGATCCACGTCTTCCTTTTTAACGTTACGAGCTGTGGCTTAATAAACGGTATTATGACTACCGGCTCAGTAAAAATAAAACACCGTACGCAATACAAGATCGCTCAGATAACCCTGAAAAATAGAAATTTCAGTAGTATAATTTTTAGTGTAATGTGATCTTCTTTATATTTTTTTAAATTTAATATTTTCAGTAATAAATTAAGAATGAAACGAAACTGGTGTTATTTAACAGATACTAAGGATATTAAACGAAGGTATAACTCTGACGGTTCGGTGTGACGCGGTACATCTAAGTTTCCCATAGGATAACATAATTGACCAAATTATGATGCGGACAGATGACGTTCGCTGAAATAATTATTCAGGGTTATGTCATTTCCGAAAAATTGCGATTCGAGGAAATAATGTGCGATACGATGGAGATTCGGACAAATGACGTTCTGCGAAAACTTCAAACGAAGAAATGACGTTTGAATGTCTACTTATTCTGCTGATATTTCATTTCTTGTCGTATATTCTTGTGATGTCGGGAGATACAGCCTTTATATGCCAGACAGCACCTTTCAGACGTTATAAGTGTCTTTCGATCAAGATCAAGGTTTTCGAGATCACTGAATTCGAATTTGGCTTTAGAAATTCGAAAATTGTCAATCCAAAATGACGAATCCAAATTTATAAACCAAATCACGAAAAAAATTGCTATTCGCGTGATAATTAATTTCCGAAGGTTCTCGAGGTTAAACTCACCAGCGAAGAGAAAGTAACGCAGATAAGTTAAAAAAGTTAAAGAAAATTTGAGAAAACGACAATTTATCGTAATTCTGTTAATACAACGTATTAAGAATGACGAACTACAGAATTTCGAGGTTAGATTAGAATCCAGCGACCTCGGGATTCTTCTTTAAATTCCGATTGTAGATAAAGCAAAGCTTTTCGAGACGGCATATATTTTGCCGTGTTATCAGCTACGTCAACTCAGACATCTTACCCCTAACAGGTTAACCATGCCACCAAAGAAATTGGAATTACATGAATCCCTACCAGACAAAATGGTTTCCTTACGGAGCGATGAAAATATTTATTGCCAAATCTGTAAAATAGTAAAACTGTATCAGTCGTGATATATGTAATTTAAAAATGTTTAAAAAATAGATAGCACCAAGAACGAACGGATCGTCCAAACTTTCTACCAGGGAGCAATGAAGAATTATAAAAGAAGTGTCGAAGGAACCGTTTGGAATGGCACTGATCACACTTTTATTTACATGGCTTGTAGTGAAAATAGCAAAAAGGCCTCCGCAGACATTCGGAAACATCTACAGTCACCCCTTGACTTACGTTGTTTCGCAGTTGCGTCTGTTTGGCCTAATCTCATTTTTCACTCTCCCCAGGTGTTCCTAAGCATCAGGCGCTCGCCTACGTCGTATCGATTGACGTTGTTTATTGCGAAAAAAATTACGACGTAACTGCGAAGTGTTACTGTATTAGCAATACATAATAAATTGCGAATACTAGGTGTATGACTAATGGACAATTTTTAATTGCATTTAGCTACGAGTAAACACAGCCGTCGTCAAGCAGAATTCTCTTTCGTTAGTAGCATCCGTGACCCTGGATCATATTAACACGCTGACTGCCGCGCATATTTCCAACGAAATCTCCATCAAGCCACGCTTCTTGTGTCACTATAATTGGAAAAGGAATCAAATGGTACCGAAAACGTAGCATTAAACTTCTCCCGGGAATTCCAGTTGTAAACGCTTTGATAGTTTCCAAAATTCCAACAAAGAAGAATCTGAATATTAGAATATTTAGAGAATTATTAGCTGCAAAATTATTAAGGTTATCTGACAATACAACAAAACCTTTTCTTCAATGGAGTCAGCATAATATCGCCGTTCGGAAAAATGATTGTGAAATAAGCATTAGACGCACATGCAAACTATGTTATTCAGATAAAAGACATCAAATGGACCGATCAAAGGTATGAGGGAATTTAAAGAAAACTACAACTTTTTGTCCTAATTTTTCTGACCAACCTCGGCTTTGTACAGAATGCTTTAAAGTTTTAAATTCTAAATAATTTTGTAATAAACCATTTCTGTATTACTTTTATAACAGTTCAATAGTTTTATACATCTTGTGAAATATCTTTCCAAATACCTACGAAGATCTTTCGTAAGTAGTTAAATAAGCGTCACCCGAATACGAATGACCCGATGAGAACTTTTGCTGTCACCCGAATGTGGGTGACGCAGCAGTCAACGTGCTAATGCTCAACGACTTACTGTATAGGGTGGCGTAAAAAATAAGTAATAAAAGATATTAGTAAAAAAATCGAAAGTACAGAATACATTTCTTCTTTATCAGTATTTATTTTTCATTAAAAAAAAACTAAAAATCTCTCGCGTGTATTTGATTAACCCTTTCAATGCCAGATACGTCTAACCGGTACATGCGAATCCTGCTGTGACTTATGTAAACAAATTGAAACGCACAGGGCCGCCGCATCGACCGATAACAGCTCTCGGAGTTCCCCGTCAACCGGGCGACCCTGAATCCGCGGGGACTTAGGATGATCTCACGCGACCAATCGTCCCATGCCACTCCACGGAGCCACGTGACGACCCAGACCCAGAGAATTCACTCGTGGACACATGCATCGGCACCAAGGCTAAGACCCAGGGTCAGCCATGGCTGGCGGGACATGTTGGTATCAGCCCAGCTTGCAAGCCCTGGTACCCCAACAGACCTCAGACATCCCCCATCTGCAAGGTCTACTCTGGTGCACTCCACTGCTGTCGGCAGGCAAAACAGAGTAGCTCAGCTTGCAGGGTTCATACCCCAATTATCAGGGAACGGGTCCAGGCCCCCAGATCGACCCTCCTAGTCCAGTCTTCCGCCTCATTCACTGCCCACATCTAGGCTCTTCGGGTACCGAAGGACTTGGACCTCTCGCCATCCCCATCGAAAAGGCGAAGGACCCAAGGGCTCCACTGCTTTTCCGAGGTACTCAAAAAGTACTTACCCCCTGATAGCTCCATCCTCTTTTATCGCTTGGGTCTCTCACGGTCAGGAACACCGGTCAGAATTCACTCTCACGCACTTTCGGATCAAACTTCAGACTCCCTTCAGCTTTACTCTGACGCTGTGGCGCACGGCACTGACTGTCATATTCACTCGACCCACCCCTGTATCGAGTCTCTCCATTATTCCTCTTTCTCGTTGGAGAATAGTCACGTGGTAATTTCACGTTCTTACTTTCCGTTATACCGGTACTCTCATGAGTTCCTAACTCGTTCATTGATAATTACATAAGGTAGAAGGGAGCATGAAAAACAATGGTGTATTTACGCAATAAATTATGTTGGCAAATTTTTTTATATTTATAATTATACATATATATATATATATATATCATATATGATACATATGCCATAATTTTTATTTCGATAGATCCAATTATATATGATCGTGTCTACTTGATAATATACGGTTACATATGATTAGACATGCTTATATATGATTCACAATTGATTCTGTAAATTTATATCCTGCCAAATTTTCTATCTGATCATGTCTACCTGATTAGATATGATCATATGTCATTAAATCTATGGTCGTTAAGATTAAGAATTATATTATTGCAATGCGTACCTGTTATGTTATTATGTATGTATCCACGTACATGGAGCGATGACTTTATACGGTAAAAAAAGAAACGCAATTATAAATGCTTGCAATATTCACAATAAAGTAAAAGTTTTACGTTTGCCGTTCTCAGATGAAAAAAATTACAAGATTTGGAACAATAAAATAAATTGTGATATTTATATTGGATCATCTTTTCATTTATACAATTTTTACCCAAAACTTTTATCATTAGACGTGTTTCTTAACTCAAGTAAGATTTATAAATTGGTCTGGTGGCTCCATAGGTAGAGTGTCACGTTCCTAGCTTGAAGCAGCCCAAGAGATGCAGGTTCTAATATTTCAAGAATAAAGTATTTAATATTAAGTGAATATTTTGAGTATACAAAAAACCGCCGATATCAAATCACTGGCTGTTTTTCATTTTCTGATAGACTTCGGCACAACAACAACACGTGTTTCATTTAGGACTGATGGACCTTGCGCAGCAAGGGTAGCAGGCCACGACCAATGAGCAAAGAGGATCAAGCTGATACGCCATAAAACAGACCCAAAGCATCTTAAATCTGTAAACGAAACACGAGTGTATAGGTCAAAGAAAAATATCCATTGCCACTACGGCATTCAGACTATATTCTAATATTCCACGATTATACTCAAAATAGAGTAGAGTCCCTTACAGCTTACATTTTCGAATCTTACGGAAGGCCAGGAGTGGGGATACTCGAGCACTGTCATTGGTCAAGAGTGCGAGGGAAGGGGAACCTCCAAAACGGTTCTGAGTACGTGATTGGTATTTGGCACAACTTACATATATCCGCATTATATTGTGAGAGAGTCTACTGTATATATGGATAAATCCTTAGTGTATACTTGCACTGTTTAAATTATATTTAATTATGACAAACTATGAATTTTTAAACGATTTAATATAGTACATGCAATGTATAGTGCAATTTTGGTCTCATACAACGTTTCGACCCATGTTAGGGTCCTCCTGAGGTATCTTGAATTTCTGTTAAAAATGACAAAGTAGTGAAAAATTATAAGATAAATATTATAACATTATCATGCGTAAAAACGACATTTTTCTAGTATTTTATATATTTTGTTACCAATATATGATTCAAGGCAGTTAATATTCTTGTGGATGTTTCTGATATTTCAGTCTTTGAATAATCTAAGTAATCCATGCGATAATCCATCCACAAATGGTGTGAAAATACACCGTCCAAAGTCAGTAGGTAGACGGTGTATTTTCCTACCGTTTGTGGATGGATTATAACATGGATTACTAAGATTATTCAAAGCTAAAATATCAGAAACATCCATAGGAATATTAACTGTCTTAAATCATATATTGGTACCACTAAAGATAACATTAAATTACTGGATAATAGTAATAAATAATAATAAATACTAGTAAATTATACATTTTAGGCATGATAATATCATAGTATTTATCTTATAGTTTTTCAGTACTTTGTAATTTTTAAAAGAAATTCAAGATATCTCAAGAGGGCAGCCTAAGTGGGTCGAAACGTTATATGGACTATACGCATTCTCGTTCTTACTGATTAAACTGGCTGCTGATTGGTCAACACTTACAGCACCAAATTTAATAAAATTACCAGCCGACAATTTTACTTATTGGAGCTATATGGATGATCTTTTCTCTCGATTTCTCTTTGCAAAACATTATTCATGTGTTTCCTGAAGGTGACGCTTTAACAAATACATGCATAAGTGTCTATATACAATGTGTCGTGTAACAGTGATTTAAACTGTAGCATAATTTCACAATATTGATAACTACTATAGTTTGTTAAACTCTGTGCCGTTATTCAGCTTGCGTGAAAGCTATAGTTAGTTATTTGACAGATAAACAGTGCGCAGAAAAACAACCAGCCTGAAATTCATATAGTTAAATATTCGCATGCTATATGACACCACAGGTGATATTACACATATCTCGAGTTTATGTGTGTGTAATGATGCACCGTATTTAGCAGTAGCCATTCGTCGATGAAAAAAAATGTTCTCCCAATTACGACTATATAACTGTTAAGCAATTTTATAAATGTCAATACATTCTTAAAGATCACATGTGTAGCACAGTTTACCTGTAAATTGACGTATGCGCACTGAACCAAATAAAACTGGATAAAATGATATGTATCTCTGGTATAATAAAATGTACCTTTCTAAGAATTGTAGGTAATTAAGCGATCGTATCTGTTGTACCTTAAATACACAAAAGCGATTACAAAAATGTTTAATGTATATTTATGTTATTTATGGTATAAACAAATATTATGAATAATTGTTTGTGTCGACAAATAATATGAAACGTTCTAGCATTCTAGCGTTCTATATAGTATATACAATATAATACAATATTAACGTTTGAAAATCTTACAATGAAAACCACAAGAACATTTTGGCCAACCCAATATAAACTAGTCGTGAGCAACTGAAACATTGTGATATAAATTTGTAAAATGTAACGGGTAAATCCTTTTTTACGATATATCTACGTAAAATTATTGTTAATCCTAAGATTCAATACAGCAGCTATAGTCATTGCAAATAAGTACAGTGTTAACATTGGAATTTCCGCACAAAAAATTGGTTGCTCGTGAACTCTTTGGTGCATGAGGTCAAGTTGAAACGCTCAATTTTTGTAGAAAAGTTGTGCCATACTCTCAATAACACATTTCGAGGACTCATTTATAATCCGTATCATTACTGATTGTTCTCTAATATGAAAGCGATTTCGGGTCCAATTGTCCAATGTCAATCCTACTTCGACTGGCCAATTTTGTATGCACAACTGTACATTAGAATAGAATGCAAACGTCAGGTATATGAAACTGCGATATTTTGAAAATTTTATATTCTATTGTATAAAATTACATAGCATATAGGTATGAATGATAAAACAAATTAAATAATTACATATTTTATGTGGTCATATTACATTTATATGTATATACAGTGTTGTCTCCAACCATGTCCTCATGTGGCAGAATAATAAGAAAATACCCATGAGTGACGTGGTTTAATGAAAATTAAACTAGTGACCTCAGGCTAATTCATTTAACAAACTCTCACGTATACTGATCTGTTACATTCCACATCTGCGTATGCATATGATTCCCACAGTAATTGTCACGAATTGTAGATAAACTATGCAGCCAGTGTAAAATTACATCGTACATTAATAAGCGTGTCGCCATCGTCGTTTACGTCAAAATGATCATAGTGACATTTTCATGCATTTCAGTAACTAAAGTCATCTGCGTGCGTTGTGTAATATATATACATATATATTTGGTGTAAGATACGTGAACAGGTACATTCCGTAGATGAAATTTTTTCGATTTCAAATACGTGCATTTCACGGCAGAAGAACTTCAAAGAAAATATTTAGGTGACGACCTTGAGTCACTAAGTTTTCATCGTGCAGGATATAAGTAGGATCCACGAATCACGTTTGAGTATTTGTCTGAAACGTTGATGCGTGATTGGTTAATCTTTGCTAAAAATTCTGTACGGTGAAAAGTTTATAAGTGTCGGTAATGTAAAGTGCACTGCACTTACGAAACGCTATAGTCGACTAGGTACGGATGGCACGTGTTCCCATGTCTTACGCTGGTCGAAAACAATCGTTATGCGCATGCGCGAGCAGCCGGCCCTCTATAAGGAACACGTACAAGTAGAAAACCGGCTATCCTTCGCCATGGTGGTGGGCTTAACCGCGCGTAACTTGTAATCGTTAGTATGCACGCATGCGCGATATCGCGAGTGAATCGGTGCACAGATTCATGCGCAACAGTCAAGTTGTCTGACATATACACGGGCCTTATCGATGCCACCACTGGCCGCCACATGTCCCGAAGGGCTCACGAAGTCTGCTCGCTCCTAACCAGTCCGAGAGCAACAGTCGCGACCGTAAGAAGCGCGTTTTCCCGTCTCCCTGAGTCACGATTAGTTTATGTAAATAGTGAAACAACAGAGCAAGATTGTTCAACGTAATAAATGAATTAGATTTCCAAATTTGTGCAAACCCTTTCTCTTACTTTTCGTTCCCCCGACACATCCACGTAATCGCGAGTGCACTGTTTCTTTCTCCTCTTTCTCCTGCTGTCTCCCCCTACCGTTTCTCCGCTCTCTCTTATTTTTCATCTCTCGATCAAGATCGCTCGACTTGTTTCATTTATATTTAATCAATGTGGTAAGTACATCAGACTCAAACGACGCGGCGACTGCCACGAAGTATTAGTGTTTTGAAATGTGTACGCTGGAGCCACGTTGAGGAGGCACTTTTATATTATTATATGTAGCAGCTGCATTCGCAGTCTGAGTATTGTGTGCTTGGAATATTTGCAAGTTGGTGCTCTCGACGTGCATGTCGAGTCGTTGAACATTGTATCGTTAATTTCGACTGGTTTTCTTTAATATCGTTCTAGCCTGGGCGGCTGACAACAAGGAGGAAGACTCGGTGACGGGATTGTAGGATCACAGCTTTTTCTCCCCGTGAAAAGAAAACAACTGCATCTTGGTAAGAATTCCTTGCAATAGTTTCATACATACCGAAAGGTACGTTCTGTGAACGATAATTTTGTATAATTCAATCGTTCTGCACTATTTTTTCGATATTTTATTCTAATAAAAAATTCTACCCCCCTGTAAACAGAGCAGACGAGCTTAATTCGGTCCGGTATTCGACGTGTTTGTCAGTATCGCGATTGTTTACAATTAATTATTATTGAGTTCTTCTGATGAAATTCAACAGATGACAGAATATTTAGTACATTTTAGCAATTGACTCCAGTGGGACAAATTTATTGATAACAGCGCATTCCTTTGACGTAGTATATTTCTTGAAATATTCCATAAAAATATGTCAAACGTTTTCAGCAACGAATGTTACAACAAATATCAAAATGATCACGCGCTATCTTGAATCAACAAACGTCAGCGCCTATCTGTCATTGCTAGGTAGACACAGTGATCTTTAAACGTCTATGGAAATTTAAGGAATAAATTAATATGATGATTGGTACTCCAGTTACGTACTTATTTCCTTATATGTATACAAAGTATTAAGCAAAGTGAAGTTACGGTAAATGTAATTAAAATAAATTACCGATTATAGTCTATGGAAAAATTCGTTTTCCAATAATTACGGCTAATGAATTTTGCAAATCTATTTTGTTTGGATGATACACGATTTTTTAGCTACAGCCCCCAACCTTTGTAGGCATGTGTAACCCTATAAACCCTTCATTGGCTATAATTTTCGTCATGATTCAAGCTGTGGCTCAGATTTTATGTCGTTTTCAAATTCCCCCAAAAAAGACGTTATCACTCTAGCGATCGCTCATTTTGTGATAATCGTCTAAATAGTTCTTAACAAAGAGATTTGTATCCAAGGTTGGTTGGTATTGCATTTGGGTCAAATCCATCGGGAAGTTTTGATTTTATTATATTTTGAATTTTTCAAAAAATCAATTTTATCGCTGTAATTAGCGCTTACTTCAACGAATCAAATCGCAATTATCTGCAAATGTGAAATATCATCTAGCCGCAATACATATGAAATTTGGCGAAGATCGGTCAAGCGGATCTAATTTTATAGCAATTCGAAATTTCGTGGTTCAATAGTAAATGAAGATTCATCTATGAGGAAGCCAAAGATATCAAAAAAATGATAATGCTTCCTTATACAGGGACTTCGTACACTACCTACGTATAAAGATTCAATTTTGAGAAAAAGGATTTTCATGAATCTCGCTAGAGACCATTATTTTCCAAAAATGACAATTGGAAACAACTTTTTGATTGATAATTTTACTGAAGGATATTAAAAAAAAATTCAAAATTAATTGATAACCTTGCTCCCTATCCAAATATAATTAGAAACGTACATACACAAAAAAAGGAAGATTGCGTATCAGCATATGTATGTTACTAATTAGAATTAAATAATCTTTACAAATTTTGGAAAATATTTCCATATGAGAGTCTTAAACTCAACAATATTATACTTCAAATTCAAATTTCTATCCTCAATTCAGGTAACACTTGACGTGTCCAATAAATAGTGTGCACGTAAAAAAAAATTGAGTTTGAATTCCGGGCGCAAATAACCCCAAAATTTAAATATTTAATCTCCGAATTGTATGAAAACGTGACGACTATGAAAATTATTCACATACCGACGAACATCAATAGTCATACTTAATGTTTAAATTAGTATACTTCTGGTTAGTCATGATACACTATGGAATTCCATGATGCTAAGTGTATAATATGTAATTATCAAAGGTAGTTCACATATGTGGCAAAAATGTATTTGCAGACAAACAAATTACATTCAGTTAACATAATATTGTGAGATTAGATAAATCGGCCATCTGTATTTAAAATTGATCGAAGAATGTTCAAAACTTATTTGAAATTCGATATTTAAGCGTTTTCATTATATAATTATTTCGTTTTTTACGTATTTATTTGTTTCAGGAAAAAATGGCACTACCAAGAAAATGGAAATCCTGTATGTTGGAAAATTTACTGACTAGTTTGACCGTAGTCGGCGTCTTCTGTGGAGTTGCTCTCGGTTTTATTCTGAAAAATGTCAAGGAGAATCCATGGACCAAACGAGAAGTAATGTACATCCAATTCCCGGGTGAACTTTTCCTCGCAATGCTGAGTGGCCTCATTTTACCTTTAATCGTATCCAGCATAGTCAGCGCGATAGGCAATTTGGACCTCAATTTGTCAGGTGAGTGCAATTCGTAATAGATGATCAAAAAATATATACTTATTAGCCCGTATTCACAACTCGCTCTTAAAGTCACTAAAAGAGTCGCTTGTAGTTAAAAGCGACTAAGAAAAAATTCAAAATCGCGCTATTAGCACTAAAAGCGAGTTTTGAATAAGGGCTATTAAGTTTTCATTGATAGCTCATCGTCTTCATAATATATAGTTAATACTGTGAAACTTCCCCCGAAAGTTTTTTCAACCCCTACAGACCTGTTGGTATAAGTGTTCTCCATGCTGGTGAGTAGATTAATATGAGATATTTTACCTACAGGACTACGAAGGATAACCTGAAGTTTCATTTTGAACCCTAGAACCGTACACTGTGTTACAAAAGTACCCCACGCGAGTGTCAAATTACGCTCCTGAGATAACAACCGGCATTTTCCATTAGGGTTAAATCAGGTTTTTTTTCACTAATTTTCGCTTTTCCAAATTGACTTTGTTATACGCCATCCCTTCGTTTGAAAAAAAAAAATCCGAGATATTTATCTATAACTTAACCCCATTATCGCGTGTAGGAACTATTATACCGTAACGAAGAAAGTGGGGAAAAAATTGATTTTACGGGTTTAGGGTTAAATATGAAGGTTCGGAATTTGTGAATCCTATAGCCTGTATTCAGAAACTCGCTTTTAGTGCTAATAGCGCGCTTTTAAATTTTTTCTTAGGGACTTTTAACTATAAGCTACTCTGTTAGTGACTTTAAGAGCGAGTTGTGAATACGGGCTTATGTATTTTCATCGGAAAGAAAGGATCTGTGTATGTATCTGTTAGTATGCGTGCTTTGGATATAAATGTATGACTCGCGTGGGTTGAAATTGCTAGAAAAGATCCTCATGGGTTAAATAAAAATGTCAGGACAGGACTTCGTGTGTAAATTAAAATCCCCTTGGAGCATCAAGTTAGAACGTTCGATTTATAAGTTAGGGTTGAGGCTCAATTTAGATTTTATAAATTCTAGTATAGCACTCTCTGCGATTTTTGCTCTTTCTATTCCTACGGTTGTACATCCTTATTTTCTGGTAGAATCTCAAAGCCGAAAATAATATTTATGAATTTATCATGTATTATTTATTTATTCATTATGTAGTATTTATTTAATATTCTTTGGAAACTCTCGTCAGAATTTTGAGCTCGGGCGCTAATTCTAATTTGGAAACGTGGGTCTTCGAGAGCTAAATTACTTGTAATTCGTATTTCGACTTCGGTTTATAAGTCGTGCTGATGCTATTATTAAGACATTAAGACTGTTTTAAAATGTAGACATTGATGTTATATATAGAATAAGGAAACATTGCAAAAGAACAAAAGGTTTCTTGGAAGGTGTTTTTGAAAAAAAAAAAATGTAAAATAACATATTACAATTTGAGTGGAAAGTATTTTTTAAAACAGAATTCTTTAGTCTTTTAGATATTAAAGCAAAATTTAGTTCCTTGCTATTTAAAGCAATCATCGCTACGAAATTTCTTTTCTTCAATATTGGATTAGACTTTATGTCGTGTCTTTTTTTTCTCAGTTTTCTGGAAATTCAATAAAGAAATAGTGAGTTCAGATATAACCCACTGCTAAATCAACCGTTTCGTCCTATTGGAGTCCTATTCTGTTGATTGTGACTTTGCCATATTGTTTGTCCCATTGGCACGTTGAGTGCGAGTCTAGTAGTCGAGGTTGATACTAGTTAGTATGAACAATTGCTTGTACTAACGAACAGTGAATTTATACAGCTTCCAATAGTATTATAATAACACGATACTATCTTTTACTATGTATGTAACTCGTGCTTGAACATATTTGTACGCATATTGCCATATGCACAAATATTGACGAGTTTAACTTTTAATTGATGTGAAATCTATAAATTGTCTTGATGGTTCAGTGGGTAGAGCGTCACATTCTACATTTTGATTATCCCGACGATCGCTGATTCGAGCCTCACTCGGGGCAGCGCAAACACACCCAGATAGCACGTGATTCCTGATATTCGTATACTCCTGAACTTATATACTGTATCTCCGAAATACATACTTAATATTTGTGAAATACATAGGAACATTCTATTATTACTGAAACTAACAGTAGTTAGTCTAGTAATATTTTCATGTCGGAATTTTCAGTCTCAAGATATCCGAGAAAGTCCTGTTTGAATAATCAAAATAATTTTCATGTAATGTTGTCGATTTAGCGAATTGACTTAACGAATTCAGTAAGTTGTAATATTATTTGCACAATAACAATCGCGTAGTAGAGCTCGATCTGATTATGGGTTTTAGTACTATTTTCGCGCGAAAAAAAATTCTGTTGAACACTTACAAGTTACAGGTATAGTAGATACAATTAAAATATTGAAATCAACTGTAAAGCATCTATCGGCTCAACCTTCAGATAAGGATTAAGAAGTACGTATTCTGGGACTCAAAAAATTGGGCCTGATAGTACTATCACAGGATTTTTTCTTTTTCTTTTAATTAACAGTAGATCTACCGAAGATTTTTGGTAAGGGCAAATTCACGTTGAAAACAGTCAAACTGGCTGGCGATGGTAGTTCTAGTGTTAAGAATATTATCCTCCATATAAATATTGGTAGAAATCATATGAAACAGTCAAACTAGTATTTACAAAAAAATATTTGTCTGTATAATTCAAACAGTAGATAGGAAAGAGGCGACGAATCTGGCGCACGTAACAGAAATTCTCAATTGTAAAATAAATATTGAAAATCGTGATCCCATTTGTACATAATAATAAAATAACATATTACGATTAGCTGAAGTTTTATAGAAATTTAAAACAAATTTTATGACTAAAATATAATAATCATTGATTTTGCAATCGAGTACATTTCGCCAGATTAGCGAACACCGCGTTAAACGCATCATTGCTACGTGGATTTCACTGATTCAATTAGTAGAGCTAAATTGATTTTCATAATTGGGATGATAAGTGACTATTATCTGCTAATCAGTGAATTTTCACAGATTCATTTTTATAGTGTATCAATTATTACCTAAGCTCGAGTATCGATATCTCAATATTATATAGAACGACTGAACCGAACATTTTCCGTTATTAATAATATAAATGAATAAATACATTTTTTAGACAGCCTTCGTTATGGGAATTATAGATTTGGCAAAGCTTAAATGTGAACTGAAAATATTTATCCTAATATTTGCATTGCCATATTTCTGACTACAGATTTATAATGGTATAATTTCCAATTTTGAAAATTCCTGTGAGATATCCAATACAGCACACAATCTTGTTACAATGGGGGCACAAAGCTTTCAAACTTGCATCACAATTGAAATATTTCAGAATTATTCCATACAACTTACATTGCAATGTGTTAGAAATAATATATATGTTATCGTTATGCATATATTACATATTATCCGTCGGTAAATCATATCGTAATATTGCATGAGAAGTGTTGATGATATCTATTTATCTATCTATATACATATATACATATGTTGTAGTGCAATTTTAAGCTATATCTGAAACAGGATTATAATATATAATTAGAATTTAAAGACAAATATTTAAATGGTGTTGTTTTATTTTATTAATTACGTTCTGGTTATTCGTCATTGGTCGGTCAATAAAGTATATACATAATGGAGTCCATCAGCTAACAAGCTACAGTACTTCGCATATCACTTTTACGCATTATGACGCGATGCATGTTGAGACGCCACGGAGCGTGGCGCACAAGGGCGGGCAGAACGAGGAATTTCACGAAAAATTAGAACTTTTGATCAGGAATCGAATCCAACGCCTACGGACTGCCGAGTCAGGGTACTTACACTATGCCATCGAAAGTATCTACTAGTCACTTCTAGCTGCCCTGTTCATCTTACTGTAACGTCACGTTACAGCATATATATATATATATGTATATTATTTATTTCAACTATATTGATCTGCAGCCAGTCCAAATGTCAAATAGCTTAAAATGACAGACAAAAAATGCGAAATGTTTAGCACTAACTTTACTGTCTAACTTTCCTTTTTTTTCAATCTGTCAGGTTAAGCTATTTTACCACATGGAGCAACTATATATTATTATGCATATATATATTCGTAAATAAACATCTAAATGCTGCGAGGATTTGGCACGTGGTCTGAGATACAACGAGTAACCGCAACCCGTTGACAAAATTCGAAGCTTCGGGGAAACAAATACGCGACGTTTTGGTCTCTTGAATTCCTCCTGAGCGTAGAATCGACCCGAAGAATTTACGGATCGAGCCCGCTCTTACATAGTGAGAAGGATAGGGAGATTCGCACTACACAGAATCGTTCAGCTCACCGTACTGCACCTTGATGGAATTCCAGAAATGTTACGTAGATCCTCAAGGCACCGAGACACGAAAGACTCGCGTATAACTGTCGATCCTGTAATTCACGAGATAATCAGAAAGTGCGTGCACACGTGCCGAGCGTAGCAACAAGTCTACAATTTGAAATGGTAGGTTTGGCGATTTACTGCGACAGTCCGCTCGACACGATATTCGCCGTTCTAGCCTGATCTAGCCGTAAATTGTTGCCTCGCACTTGGCGTGCGACATCTACGAAATCTCTGTGGGTAGTGCCGTCATTGATCGCTAGATGGTGTCACTCGATCGGAGCGCGACGTTACGCGAAAACAATAAATTATCGTAATTTGGTGCAACGTTTTCGTTACTGGAGAGCCTCAACGGATGTCGGTCTAGACGGGATCGCTGAACAGACTTTTAGCACGTTACGGACGGAAGATGCGAATCACCGTTTTTCATTTCTCATATCTCACATTTATCCTGAAAATAGTCTGATGCGTAGCAGTGAAAAATAGAGATTTTTTTTTAATTTTCTAGAGAAATCCAAACAATGGACCGCATTGAAAATTCATGGATATCCTCATTAGTGTTTATGGAGTATCCGTGCATCTTTTTTGAATAAATATATATAATAATATTAAATATGAAGTCTGTTATGGACTATTGGTAAACAAAAAATATATATTTTATTCCCGTTATTCTGATCTTCTAAACACAAAATATGTATACGGTTTCATTCTAAACAAGTTTCGTTATGGCAGGGACTGACCGACAATAAATAAACATTTCCAAAGATAAGAAAATGGCGGACTTTCGGAAAAAAGGGTGAAAGAAGCCTGAAAAATGGTCGATACAAATGTCGTACGAATAACTACTGGCTTTGATTTTTATAATAAAGAGACGACATGTGCTTTGTGTGGTGACAATTTTAAGTCGCTCGAACAAGCAGCTTCTGAAGAAACACGTAAACGCGGTCAAAAAATGTTCTTTACCTGAGGCTAATATTAAAACCTAAGTCTTGTTATGTAAATTCATAAAGTTTTACACTGTAAGTTACATGATTCGCAAATGATAGGATTATTGCAGCAAATTCAATAAATATATATATATTATTTTCATCACAATCGTGCCACTAATTTTCTCAATTTAAAAAATTTCAAAAAATCCTACGAGGAACCCATTCTCGATAGTATGATGTTAAGGAAATGTAAAAAAAATAAAAATCAATTTTTCCAGCCTCACAAACCAGAAACCAAATAAGAATAAAACCGAAAAAGATACTAAAACAGTCACTTTCTCCTGGTCGGCTCTTCGAATACCTATAATTGTAAGACCCACACGAGACCCAATGCCAGGCCCGTATAGTCCCCCGTAACGTGGTAACGATTTTGACCACTTTTCCAATACATGTGAAAATATTACCATTTAAGACTTCAGCAATGTTACCAAATCCTCTGCCTGGAAGAGGACATAGTAATGTGACCATTTCACTGCAGCCTAACTGCAATATGAGAGATCTTGCAAAGTAATACTTAAAAAATATAGTTTCATCATAACATGCTGTGTGGGATACGTTGACATATCTTATTTTATTCTTTCATTGCTATGCTGCATTCATGATAACTTTTGATATGCGAAACAAATCCATGTACTTAGCATTGAATAATTTTATAAGAAATGTTAACACATTGCAAATACGTTAAATCCCATTTTTAACTAATAATCTTATAATTTTATGAAATTGCTCGACAATTTAATATATCTACTGGCTAATGTTATTAACTTATGTTGGTGAATTTTCAGAAGATATATTTACAAATAAACATTGATTTACATATATTATATCTTCAAGTTATAATTTCAATCTCTTTCGCGTACTTTTCTTTATACGAACGCAATATTGGTAGTACGTGCAAGAGCATAAGTAAAATTGTTAACTTTGATTCTGTGAATTACTATTTTAAAAATCCAATACCACATTAACTGACGAGATGACTTTATTGACCTTTCTGTTCAAGTCACCCGATACTGCATACCGTGACCGCATAGATCACTGATGACCCATAAATTCTTCGTATACATTAAATAAATAAAAAATAAGTTACAAGTAAGATAAATCATAGAAATTTCATTAAACTACTAGTTTGAAGTGTGGTATTATCAAATTTACAGTGTGATGTCTGTTTTCAAACTTTCACTGATTAACTTTTATGTACGAATACATTTACGTAAAAATATATGTAGCGTGCAATTTTTTCGTTGATACATCTTAGCACAACGCGGAGAGAAGAAAATAATTGAATAACGTAGATCAAGTCATGTCCCATGCAGTTCTCCAGAATTGCGGAAATACCACCATGTATTTATGGACACAAATTTGTGAACACAGTATATATGCATATTTTGCCAAAACTATTTGAGAAAACTTAGATCAGACGGAATCAATTGATTGTTATCTGAAGCACACGAGAAGTCTAAATATTTAATAACTTTAATTATATGTCAATTTGGAAAAAAATATTTTTTTCACCAAATATAAAAAATTTTTTCGAAAGTCAGGTTGCTAACAAGCTGTGCTAACAGTTTTGTGTATATAATCCATTAAAAAAATTGTTGATGTCAAATCAACATTAATATACTTAAAGTTAACTACTTGTTAAGAAAAAATTATTCTAATCAAATAGCCTGTACTGAATTCCGGCTCTCATTTTCGATCATTTAATCGGTCATCTTGTGTTAGGTTCGAATCCGGGAATTGCTAGGAAATTTTTTTTTCTAAAGAATAGTTAAAGGAACCAATGCCAACAACGAGATATATATAGTGACAACTATGTATATAGTAAGTGAATGTTTGAGCGAAAGATAATTTTCTATTATTATTAATAATTGTTGCCAGTTGACGTAGGATCGATATCGGTATCCAGTATCGACATAATCCTGGGTTTACTTATACTAACGCCATGTTGAATCAACTAGACATGCTTTTTGTCAGTATCGAACTGCATTTCAGTTTAATTAAATATATCCGTACAATAAAATAAATATATTGTCTGAAATGACTAGAATCTGATTGGACCATTTTAGAATTAATTTTTCGTGGCGCTTCTGGTTGTAGCAAATAAACAAAATGTTTAACTGCTATTACATTAACATTCATTTGCACGTGTACGACCGTACAATTTTGTTGGAATGAATAATTTTTTTGGTTAACAACTTTTTTCAGTTTAGAGGATGTCGTATGCGGTCAATTATTAAAAATTAATTATACGTTATAAACAGTTAGCCGAATCCTCTCGTTATAATTAATTCTTGACTAAGGCCACCAGAGAACGCCGAGGGTTGGGCATTTCTAAAAAAACTACGAGTTCTGTTCGAGAATCAAATTCGATACCCACCGACTGCCAAATCGAGGCACTTACTGCTGTGCAACTGGACCCACTGTCTGTCTTCATAAGTCCTGCTTTTTAATTTTTCGGTCATTCCTAGACGGAGCCCCCGTCCAATTTTTTAACGACACGTTACAGTATACACCCACGCACAAAAAGTCCTCCTAATACACTTAGATTAGCCCAAAGGACGCGATAAGAATATATTACTGAAATTGGTCAGATCGAGTTGATTTTCTGTATAATAAGCCATAGTCCCTTAACAGTGAGACTGTGGTTACTTAGATAATAATTATTATAAAAAGGGGCCTTTGATATACTTTTTAAGTTTCTGTAAATTAATTGAAATTATATTTTTTCATTCAGGGAAAATCGGAAAGCGATCAATTTATTACTACAGCACGACAACTATAACTGCCGTCGCTCTTGGGATTGTTCTTGTCTTAACGATTCAACCTGGAAAAATCTCAGGATCCGTCTTTGAAGCCGAGGATGATAAAGCGCCGAAAAGAAATGTCACAACAGTTGACACACTGATGGATTTGGTTAGGTATTGCATATTTCGTATTAGATTAAAGTTATGGTGCGCGATTAAAATTAATTTATTTCTACTAGGTACACTAGACGTTCGATGTAGAAAATAAAATTGAGATAATAGTAAAATAGATTGGCTATTTTTTTTTAAATCTAGCCACTTCTTGTTATCGCTTTCATAATGTGAACAATTATTTCCAGAAACATCTTTCCATCGAACCTCGTACAGGCCTGCATTCAGCATGTAAGTATTGGGTCGGCATGAAAGTAATTTTGGTTTGCACAAACAGATAGGGTTATGTTTACCGAAATTACTTTCTTGCCGACCGATTATATATCAACGATTTATGATAAGACAAATATTTCCAGCTGATAATATTCGGGCGGCCAATTGCGTAATATGCGTGCTAATTAATTCTTTCTTGGCAAGCTACTGTATGCCGTCTCAATGAAAATTTTATTCTATTAATAAGATTGCGTAAAATGCAAAATTTTTCATACATAATTATTATGAGAAATTGAAAAGAGAAATTATTAAAGTAACGCCATAAAAGGAAATATACAAACCGGAGTGTCAAGTAATTACCGTATAATGTTATCATTTGAAAAATTATCTCGAGAATATATCGCAAACCAGCGATTTATATCTATTCGATAGTTACTTATGCTTGCTAAAAAAATAACTTTTTTCCGAAAATATTAATCGAGCGAACATATGTTGTGACGTATTGCGAACGGTGATAAAATCGGTAAATTTACAAAACTATCTCCTCGTAATTATTACGTGCGATATTAAATCTTTACCGTTGTGTCTGATCAGAGCATCAATTTATTGGACATTCGAGGGACTTTATATGTCAAGTTAGCCTACATTGTCAGGCGTTGTCCGAGCTTTTCGTATCTAGAGCATGTCAAAGTCTAAGAATCGCAATCAGGAGAAAGAGTTGGGATGTGCAGGTTTCATGGTAAATTATATTTTCTGCGGGATCCTGGAGAGTAACTATGCAAAATTCGGTCAAGATCGGTCAAATAGTTTGCGAGGTAATAGGGAATCTACAGAAAGACATTATATTTCATATACGTAGACAATGACAGATAACGTAAGAGATGTAACAGATTTTGTAAATTGACTATAGAAGAGATTATACTTCAAAATCATATACCATTCTCAAAAAGTGGATCATTGAAAACTTTTTAGAATTTCAGTCGAGAGTGATTTTTTCAAATAGTGAGTTCAGATTTAAACCCACTGCTAAATCAGTCGTTTTCTGCTATAGGAATCCTATTCTGTTGATTGTGACTTCGCCATATTGTTTGTCCCATTGTCACGTCGAGTGCGAGTTTAGTAGTCGAGGTTGATACTAGTTAGTATGAAAAATTGCTCGTACTAACGAACAGTGAATTTATACAGCTTCCAATAATATTATGATAGTACCATACTTTCTTTTACTACGTATGCAACTCGTGCTTGAACATATTCGTACGATTAATTGTGGCAACAGTAATATTGAATTTCCACATATTGCCATATGTACAAATATTGACGAGTTTAATTTTTAATTGATGTAAAATTTATATATCGGTTTGGTGGCTCAGTCGATAGAGTGTCACATTTTTCACTTTTATTATCCCGGTCGTAGGTTCGAATCCCACTCGAGAAAGTGCTTGGTATTTTTGTACCAATCACGAATTGCATAGATAGTTATTTTTTTTATTTTCTATTAATTATGAATTTTACCCTCAAATACGATTACGGGTAAAAACCACATAAAATACGTTGGATTAATATTTACAACATTTTTTGTCACATTGAATCAATCAGTAGGTACGAAGATTTCACTGATTCAATTAGTAGAAAATATAATGATTTTCCCGGGTTAATTTATAATTGCGACGATCAGTGACTATTACCTGTAAATTAGTGATTAACACTAGATTTACGGAACCCGTCACTTTGACGGATTTCAAATTTCATGTTAAACCTTTAAATTCCACACTGGAGTGAATTGTAAACTCGTATCGGCTAGTGTGGAATTTAAAGGTGCGTGACAGAGGTGTGCAATTCGAAAATTAAAGTTACAGAAATTATAAGTATTATTTTTTAGCAATTTTTGTTGACGCTACTAATCAACGTCCGTAAATCTAGTGTTTATCGTAGATTCATTTTCAGAGAGTACAATCGTAATGGAATTATTTTTATTTTTTTAGTATCAAACCGATCTGCAAAAGCCAGAAAATATGACCGGTGGTAAGTCGATTGCAAAACACAGTCTTCATTTTAATTCTATTAATATTGAAAAACATTATAGTCACTCATATTCAATTCATGTCGTATGCAATAATAAATACTTGCAATAATTTGATATTTATAAAAACGCACGTGTCTATTTCAGAACTTGTATATATATAATTATACATACAATTTCGAGGTTAATTTTCATATTCAAACAGGTGTAATTTTATCTTACACTCGGGCACTAATATTAGAAAATATTAAGTTTGAATAAAAAAATAAACCTAGCAATTTTTCTTTTTATTTTAATTCAGCCTTCCTGTTATACGAATATTTTTGTTCGTCATTATATATATATATATATATATATATATATATTTATTATGCATTTTCATTCATAGAATAATTTCTATTGGGTTTCATTTCGCCTGGCAACACTTCAAGCCACTCCGATCCGCTTGCTTGCGCTTCAATCTGACAGCTGCAAAATATTGCAACCATATGTCGGTCTATAATTTGCGCAATTTATTATTTGTTGGCAATAAATCGTCTTACGTACGCTTTGAATATTCTGCGCTAGTAAAAGTAATTTTTAAAGAATCCTATCTTATCGTGGTAAAGAATATGTCTTTATAAGGAAAATTCTTAAATTGAATTCAAATTTGATAACGAATTCTTTTGTAACAGCTTACAGTCTAGTACTTACTTAAACCTGGGTGATAAATGAATGTGAACGTGAAGAAATTCAGGCTTTCCTTTGCTTTGTATGTCAAAATATACGCAGATATAGTACTACCGCAGTGGCTTGGTTTAATTTTGACTAGACACCAGAGTTCTAGGAAAAATATTGAATTCGGATTATTCCAATACGAGCGGCTAATCAGGAGACATTTGAATAAGAATTCGAAAGCTACTGCGTTTATTACTTTTCGACATTTTTTCCCATATGAAATAACTAAATAAGCGTTTTCGATACATGAAATCTCATTAACAATTGCTTAACTTTGGATATGCTTTAATAATCAATGTAATTGGAAAGACGTAAGAAATAATATTTATTTTTCTTATTGTTATATATGTATATATTTACATATATTTGCTTGTGTTATTACAGTCAATGGAATATACGATTATGAAATACACAAGAAGTATAACAATGGAACAAATACTCTTGGTCTTGTGGTCTTCGGCATTATTCTTGGAATTACCCTTGCGAAAATGGGGGAACCGGGTAAACCTCTTCTCCACTTCTTCAACTCCTTATCCGAAGCCATGATGATTATAACCTCCTGGGTTATTTGGTACGACATTTGAATAATATTCGCATTTAATATTGCTTCTAAGTAATCCGGCGAATAAAAAATTCAAAAAGCTATCACAAAGAGCTCACAACGAAGACAGCTTCATGAACTTCTTAAAAGTCTTACGAAAGAACTGTACAAAATTATTGATCTGGCAACAGTTGCTGTTAACACCAATCGTACCATCGATCGGTCGTTCGACCGTTTTGAAGCCAAAAATATGTTTATAAAAATTGTCGGTACGGTTGTTGTTAAGATTCAAGAATAATTATTCATCGTCGATAATGTTTACTATTACCATATCGTAATAAGTATACAGGTAGTTACTACGCAGCATAGTGACTAAAAACTTCAATAGCGATTACTATTAAAAATCAAACAAGGTACATGAGCATAGTTAATGTTTCAAATATTTTAATGCTAAACCCCAATATAGTATCGAAATTTGAAAGTCTTCCACCTTTGACATATGACGCTGAAGAAAGAAATTAATAATTCACTATGTAAAATTAGACGAAAAAAAAAAGCGCGAAAAATAGTCACACCCGATACAATTTGTTAGATTCAATTTAAGAACCCAAAGCATCCAAACGAAAACGAGCTCGAAGCTAATGTACCATAGAGAAATACTGCCGGAGGCCAAAGTGGTTAGAAACTTTACATTAAAACGGTATAATACGATTGAAATGTAATCCAGAGAAATAACATTGTCTGTATCCGTTCAGGATTTCGCCGGTCGGTGTGATGTTTCTGGTCGCCGCAAAAATATTAGAAATCAATGATCTGGGAGCCGTCGTCGGCAAACTTGGATTTTACTTTTTGACCGTTCTCCTGGGTTTGGTACTGCACGGGTTCGGTACGCTCTCCATCATCTATTATGTCTGCACCAGAGAGCTGCCATTCAAAGTTATTGGCCAACTGGGACAGGTCATGGTTACAGCTTTCGGAACTGCTTCAAGGTCAGGATGCATATTGATCTAATTAATAACCAGCGATACAGTCGATTGCCATGCCAGTGGTCAGTGTACGCTGATTCTGGAAATTCTATCGCTGGTGCTATCGATCATCAAATATTATAATATCGTATCTTTCGTTCATAGTTCCGCCACACTGCCTATCACACTTCAGTGTTTAGACTCTATGGGGATGGATCCTAGAATAACGAAGTTTGTGGTTCCAATTGGCGCAACGATTAACATGGACGGAACGGCGCTTTACGAAGCTGTCGCCGCGATTTTTATTGCACAAGTACGTGACATTGACCTCACGATCACCAATGTCATCGCGATCAGGTAAGCATGAAAATTATAATAATTGATCATAATAATAGTATAAGGTTTTCTCATTTCCTATTACGTAACTTTCTATGTTAGAGGTTACTCGGAATATTTCGTTTTAACCTTCGTTATTCAATGTTTTTGAAACTAAATTATTCGACCTCTAGAAGTGTCTTATGCAACTGCTATTTAAAAAAAGTGTGAAGTTTCCTCGTTTCTAGCTTTGTTCGCGTGAGAACTCACACATATGTACCTTTAACCTGTTCCACTCCCCCTCAATGCGTTGATAGGTGGGAGGGGCGGGGGCGAGGGCACTGGTGCACAGACCAATTGGACACAAATGACTTTTTACTGCAAATTCTGTTCACTTCCCCATATGATCTCTTATTATAGTATATTGTATGTGGTTTAACATTAGTTTACGATAGGTTGGGTTCGATGAACCTGGTCGAATATTGTTACTTGGGATACTCGCTGTTGAACTTTAAGGTTACCGCGGGAAGGTAGGAAGGCCGAATCGAAGTGTTAGGGCCACTTCAGCAGCTCCCTAGTTACCAGTCTGACAGTCGAGACAAGACTGGCTGATTTGACAGCGAATCATCGGGTTTTATACACTTTGATATGAAGTACAGCAGTAAAGTGTTCAAATACTAGAATCTCATAACATTTAGTACTATATGCATGTGTATAAGAATTATTAGTTTTAAAAAAAACTAGCTCCGGATTGAGGATGAAATTAGGATATTATGAAAATACAATATACTACCTGCGGTTGTAATGGTTTATAGCAAATATAGCAATTTTACAGAAAATTAGTATCAGATGAAATATCGGACTAACCAAGTTTATTTTAACACAATCGCAGGAACCGAGCATCGCAAAAATAATTGAATTCGCGGACATGAAACTTTGAATATACGTATTTCCCTTATTCGCGAATATTTGTGTTTTTAATTTTCATGAAAAAGTTGATTTTATTTCTATTAATTTTGTAACCAATTGCACACGTGCTTTTCCTTTGACAAACGCGATTGCATAAGACACTCCAATGGGTTTCATAGGATTGTGATTATGAACAATAAAAATAAGATGTATTTATGATCTTTTTAAATATCATAATAATTTTCAGCATAACGGCAACAGCTGCTAGTATAGGAGCTGCCGGAATTCCTCAGGCAGGTCTTATTACAATGGTAATGGTGTTAGATACTGTTGGTTTGCCCGCCAAAGATGTTACTCTTATTATTGCCGTCGATTGGCTTCTGTGAGTGAATAATTTTTATAATTGAAATACAATACGTATTTCTTGGTTATCAATCAATTTCTTAAATGACTTACTTAAAATTCTCTCTGTTACTCTTAGGGATCGTTTCCGAACAACCATCAACGTAATGTGCGACGCGCTCGGCGCGGTCATAATTGAACATATGAGTAAAGGAGAGCTGGACGCTATTACAACAAATCATCAAGAAGATAGCGTTGAACTTGCTCAACTTAGAAAAACTGAATCATAAGTGCCTTAAATTTAATTAAATTCAATTTGGACCAAAAATATATAGTTCACCATATATGAAGCCAATACTCATATATGTGGATGTATTTATTGCAAGTATGCCTGTATGGTGATTGAAAAAACCGTATAGGGTTACGTCGCATGATTTTTAAAAGGAAAAATCAAATAGCAACGGTGAACATCGAATACCCCGGTGCTAATAAAAAATTAACTATTTTTATTTCTATGCTTATTTTCATATCTGCTTTGCATGATATATATATATATATATAAATTCATGAAACATACTTATATTAATTTATACGCGTTTGAGCAATCAATAAATTTGAATTCAGTGTAAGATATTCTCTCCGTAATTTTCGTGCTCTTTAGATTTCGTCTTCCATCAACGAGGAAAGTAACTTCCTCCTCTCATCGCCTTCAAACCTGGCGGGATGCGCGTTGTGAATGCGCATTGTGCATCGCGCCTCCCGTGTAAAGTTTCGCATTCACTCGTACAGCAGAAACATTCCATAACCTCAAAATTCTGAAAAATTGAGACTGCCGGCAGCTCCGAGAAGCAAAAGTCATGAAGAGAATACTGTAGTACTCTTGAAAGAAGTACTAATAATATTTTATACTCACTGTTTTTCAGTTTAGAATACATGTGGATGAACTGTTGAACGTAATTATCAGGTAAACCAGATTCCTACAAAACTGGTAACGATAGCGTGACGTTAATATTTGATGCAATATGGCCTACCGGAAACAACGTGCTTGTTTCATTTTAAGAAGACTTATTTTGCTCTGTCGCGAACGTGCCAGTGTTACTGTAACTCTATTATACAAGAAACATAAGTCTATCAAATTATAGGGTGTTTGTATTGTTTTTAAAAAAAGATTGTTTTATTAATAGAAAAAATCTAAATCAAAAATGCTTAGAACTCTTGTTCATAATGACAAGTTGTCTAAGTGATTGACACTGACATCTTTCTGTATAGAGTACCAATGTTGATTCATTCGATTATGTTCTCATAGAATATTTATCATGCGTTTATAAAAAATTATATACTGATATAATTGCTGAATAAAATGTATTATTATGTAACTGTGTGATGTTAAAAGGTATTTATGATAATTAATTAGTAGATCGAATTATACAGAGTGGGTCGAAAGAGAGCGAAAATAGATTTTTGATACATATAAGGGCAGGGGAGGAACCCCCCGACCCGAGTTAAGGACGTGGTGCCCAGCTGTCGCCCGATGCCCTGGGGAAGCCGCCGTGGAGGATCTCCAAGAGTCACGTACGGATTCGTTAAGGAACGCTCTGGATTTAGCTTAAAGGGACGACTCGAGGAAAAGGATAAGAGTTACCAGCTATAAGGATCTCGACCAATGAGAATGATTGGTTCTCGAATTTGACTATTGTCGATTGACTGCTTTAAAGCAGTCTGTCTTGGGACACCGCTCAGGGTTCCTCGAGATGCCTCGCGCTCCCGGGCTGTTTGCTGATAATTTTTCTAGCTGGGTTTCCTAGCTGGTATAAAAAGTTCTCGCTTGTGTAGTTCTCTGGTTGCTCCCGCTAAATCCAGAAAATTCTATAGATTTTCTGCGTGTGCTTCGAAAGTGCAGTTCTGTGCTATAGTGCAGTGCCCACCTGAGTGTCCCCCGGATGCAGTTCTGGGCCTTGATGGATCAGCTGGACCAGCTCCGGTGAGTACTCCCAATTTATTAATTGGTGGAGGAATTTCGATTTTATAGCTCCAATTCGATCTGCTACGTTCTCGATCAATTGCTCTCTGTTTCCTGCACCATTTACCCGACGTTTACTCCGTGCATTTCCGTGACCGTTCGCTCCCGTTCGTGCATCCATTAGCGTTTGCTGATTTTACGCGACTCCAAGATCAGCCCTTACGGTTGCGTTTCGCGATTTTACGCGTCCCCAAAAATCGACAGGATCCGATAAGCTATCGTCTCTTCTGATAGGTTCTGTCATAGCTCTCGTTTTGGCGGAGTTGAGATTGTTCCATCTTAACTCCCAGTTTATATCGGTCAATTCGTGACGCGCTGGTGATGCGCGCGCCTCAAGTTCCTTGCTGGACGCAGAACAATCAGGCACTTATCCATTCTTACGGGACTGGGCACCTAGTACATAAGTGGGCGCCGTGCACGTACGACACTTGCTCAGGAATCGAAAATGTATCGCTGTACATTTACGGTGGCTAATTTACAAAAAAAATATAAAAAATATTTTTCCAATAAATGTATACGGTAACCGATTCAGTGACGCATAATTCACGTAATAGTACAGCGCCAAGCTGTCAATCTAAAGTATGGAAAAGGTACATCCATGGCGATAGTCTAAAATGGGTTAAAAAGAGCTTGTAATATTAAGCCCCGTACATTCTATCAAATTTGAAAATTCCATTTTTCACCTTATTCTTCTAGAATCACAAGGAGTGCAGGTTACAATTTGTAACAAAAAATTGTACAGTACCACGGTAAGATGTGTCTAATTTTAGCAGGCATAGAAAAACCAAATATCTACTGTCTGTTACATAGGAAAACGCAGTAGAGGAGCCGAAGATATTGGACGATCATTGAAGTTCAACAGCAAAGGGGTCTATGCGATATTCGAACGGGTGAACGCTTTGAGGTTACAGAAATGAATAATACGAATGACGAGAAATTCATTCTTTCTCGATTCTTTTAAATTACTGTAATTTATGACGATTTTTCACGTGTCAGTCACGTGAAATGACTGTTTTAGCAATGTTTATACAGAAAATGTTTTATACAAAATAGTTACGGTACATTCCCAGTAGTCTAGATTTTTCCGAATGGTCTGCCAATGTAACATTGACGAATATTTATTACTTTTTAATAATTATTTTCCTAGTAGCTTTTCTTTTGGAAATCTAATTCACATACTCATCTGATAACCCCCTAAGAATATAATTATTTATATAGGTTGGGATGTGTCATTTTTAATTTTTCAATTGTTGTGGCAGGGGTAACTACCCTTAAACACATTCTATTATAGTTTTATGTATGTAATTTTTTTCGAAAGTAAGTCATTAATAATAACTCATCACTGACAGATACGATATTTATGTTTTATTACTCATTGTGCCAATAGCTTCATATCGAAGAATTGCAGTGAGTAGAACAAGTTACGACGCAAAAATGATAATTTCACTAATACACTTTAAAGTAAGCAAATTAACTGTAAAGAATTTATTTATGAAAAGAAGTTCTTAGATAACTGATAATATAAACTGTAATATCATATATTTTTATAAGTATTTATGTAGATCATTGTGAACATTATAGTTAGCATATCGTAATAAAATGCGTTTTAAGGGTAGTTATCACCTGTCATAACAATTAAAAAATTGCACTTTGACAGTGTCTGGCATTTTTAATGTCAACATTTTAACTCCAAAATCGCTTTCAGCGACCTCCAAAACCCTTAAGCCCGTATTCACAACTAGCTCTTAAAGTCACTAACAGAGTCGCTTGTAGTTAAAAGTCACTAAGAAATCAAATCGATAGTTTATTTGTCATACAAATTTCGTACTTTTCAACTCCTATCAATTTTTATGCATTCTGGGAGCTCAACTTCGGGGGGTTGACATCGCCCCCTAAAACCGTTTTTCCGTCGATAAAAAAAACCACGTGTCTCTTAGATTTTGATGAAGAATAACATATTTTCAAAAGAACGAAATCGGAGAACGACATCCGAGGTACCTTCCTGTCGAGTTCGATGATAAAATCTATCAGTGTTAGTTTTTATTTTCGTAGGAGATATCATTACAGTACCTTGGCAAAAATTCAAATTTGAAAAGAAAGCATGATAAAGTTGAATGCGTAAGATTGAACGTACACGTACCAAAGAAAGAGCAGAACTTCATACCAATATTATCTATCTTATCACGCGGTGTCATGGGCATTTCCCAGTACGTAAAATTCCTCGTATGCCGTTTCACTCTACCACTTGCCGCCGTATCGACATTTTTTTCCGGATCCCTTTGCCCATATGGAAAATTGATTTATAAACATTTTCCTGAAAAGACGTCTTTTCGAAAAGTTCATTTGAGTGCCGTAAATTTTGAATATCAAGCTTTCGTTAACCCACCACAGTACTGTTCTAGTCTATTCTATAGTCGGTTTAAGAATTCAATGTTTTTTCATTTTATATGTTTTAATAATTTGTGTAAAAGGATATAAAAACATGTGGCCCTTATTCACATAAGCGAAGTCTTTGGAGCGCTACAGTAACACTAAGAACATTAACACTAAACTTACCGATAATTTTTTATAAACGTATTTTTGGCATTAAATCGGTCAAATGATCGCTGGATGGTACGTTTAGTGTTGAATTATGTGAAATCAGTTTCTTGAGAATATTTTGTCACTAAAAAATGTTCTTTTGTTTTTCAGTAATTATTCACTATAAATGACATCTGCCCTTTTAATATCACGATTTGTTTTTTAATAATCTGTATTATCACTACTGACTCAGACATAACAAACACCGTACGCAATATAAGGTCGCTCAGATAATCCCGAAATCTGGGAATTTTATTAGTACAATTATTAACGTAATATGATTTTAAAAAAAGTATTTATTTAACGTGTAGAGTAATATATAAAGAATGAAACGAAAATTTTGTCATTTAGCGGATACTACAGATATTAAGTGAAGGTGCAGTTTCATAATTATTTTTGTGAAGGTCGGTACGTTTGCCATTAGATAACGTAATCAACCAAATGATGATTCAGAGAAAATACGTTCGCGGAGAGCCCCAGTCGTAGAAATGACGTTTGGGCATTTATATTTATTCGATGCGATAACGATGCAGCATCGAATAAAACTTCTGTTTTATTTCTTGTCAAATAAGACTTGTATCCAATTGCGATGCGTCCAAAGGGATGTTGTCCCATAATTTATGTGCAAAAAAATAGATTTTCAGTATAATACCTTTTCAATTTTTTTTTAAATTAATTTTAGTATACATAGGTTTTTACTTGTGCTCTGAATTCTTTTCCCACTATAAAACATATCTGTATAATCCCCTGCGATGGTAAAGCGAAAATAGAAAGAGAACCAAGAGGAAGTAAAGGATTCTAGCTACTACAGATTACATCGGTAACGCCAACCGAACGCGACGGTGAAAAAAAAACTTAGTCGGTTTTGCTTAGCCAACCCCTGGAGTTAGCAGCAGTCGCCTCGAATTGGAGCAATCGAAGGACCATCCCCCGAAATTAGACGTCGCCACCCCACTTTCATCACCCGTGTGTTAGACGCTGACTATGCCCCCCTTCTGCAGGATCAGATGGACAGCTGTCCAGCGGTTTCCGGTACCGGAACTCTTCAGCCTCTTGGCTGCGACGCCTGCAACTCCAAGAGAGAGAGATACCCACCTTGAGCTCGAAACGAATGCCAATGCTAACCCTTGGAAGCCGCGACCGCCGACAAGTTCAAAAGACCGTATATTCGGATAACACATTGAACTATTCGGCTGGACATAACACATTTTGGTAACAACACAGCGTAACCTATGTTAACCTGACAATAAGATGGGAAAGACAACCCTGACAAATGTTCTAACCTTTAAATTAGCCTTAGTCCTAACTAGGTTTACGGTCATGTTAGGGCATTTTAGATAGACTCCAGCTAGCTGCTCCAATAATTTTCTACATGAGTAAAATTGACTAGGCACGGATGGCACGTGTTCTCATGTCTTACGGTGATCGAAAATAGTCGCTACGCGCATGCGCGAACAGCCGGCCCTCTATAAGGAATATGTATAACTAGAAAACCGGCTATCCTTCACCATGGTGGTGGGCATAACCGCGCGTAATTTGTAATCGTTAGTTTGCACGCATGCGCGATATCGCGAGTGAATCGGTGCGCAGATTCATGCGCAACAGTCAAGTTGTCTGACATATACACGAGCCTTATCGGTGACACCACTGGCCGCATGTCCCGAAGGGCTCACGAAGTCTGCTCGCTCCTAACCAGTCCGAGAGCAACAGTCGCGACCGTAAGAAGCGCGTTTTCCCGTCTCCCCGAGTCACGATTAGTTTATGTAAATAGTGAAATAACAGAGCGAGATTGTTCAACGTAATAAATGAATTAGATTTCCAAATTTGTGCAAACCCTTTCTCCTACTTTTCGTTCCCCCGACACAACCACGTACTCGCGAGTGCACTGTTTCTTTCTCCTCTTTCTCCTGCTGTCTCCATCTACCGTTTCTCCACTCTCTCTTATTTTTCATCCCTCGATCAAGATCGCTCGACTTGTTTCATTTATATTTAATCAATGTGGTAAGTACATCAGACTCAAACGATGCGGCGACTGTTACGAAGTATTAGCGTTTTGAAATGTGTACGCCGGAGCCACGTTGAGGAGGCACTTTTATATTATTATATGTAGCAGCTGCATTCGCAGTCTCAGTATTGTGTGTTTGGAATATTTGCAAGTTGGTGCTCTCGACGTGCATATCGAGTCGTTGAACATTGTATCGTTAAATTGGACTGGTTTTCTTTATTATCTTTCTAGCCTGGGCGGCTGACAACAAGGAGGAAGACTCGGTGACGGGATTGTAGGATTACAGTTTTTCTCTCCGTGAAAAGAAAGCAACTGCATCTGGTAAGAATTCCTTGCAAAAGTCTCTATATCAAATAAAGTATTAACAATAAAATAATGACATAATCATTAACCGAATGTAGTCTACTAAGCATATATTACGAACGCGAAGAAGACATTTGAAATTTATTTTAGACTGATTAATCCGTCTTTAGTCCATATATACATATGAAAACGAGACTTAGTGGATGTGCTAAGAAAAAATTAAATAAACATAACCTGTAATGATATAGCTTTCAATAGTGCGTGTTGTCCATTAATTATAAGCTCAATCGATTTATGTAACAACTAGAGAAGACAAAAAACGTGGACTCAAGCGTAATGTACTGCAGCGAGATTTGATTCCTACTTCAGCCGGTGGAACCAGATTTAATGAGTATAAAATCTATGTCGTCTTATATCAACTATCTGTTAATAAAGTATATGCGCACGTACATAGTATACGTGCGTACGTGATTAGTCGTAGAATGGATATCAATTTCAAGATATGAACATGTCATCAGGTATTCTTATCTAAGAATGTTCTTCTTTAACGCGTTGACTAGCGTGTCAATCACTGATGATCGGGGTTACCAAACTGAATAAAGATGTCTAAAATTCGTCTGATAACTCTACGCCCCGGGAGCACACGGGTGACCGTTAGTTAGTAGCACGTTATATAAATAAGAATTTTGCTTAATCTAATCGTATTATGTAATATTTCTTTCGAGATGTCTAGCGAAAATTTCACTCCACCGTAATCGAAGCAGACGAGCAGCTAGGTCCAAAATTCAACGTATTAAAGATTCAGCTGCTCTATCTGCACATATACAGTGTCCCAAAACAATTTTTCATTTGGAAAGTGGGCGATAGCTGGAGTTCCTCCGAGTAACCTTTCGCAAAGCGTTTCTCGAAATTCGCAATAGTTTTTAAATGGGAAGCATTTAAGACGCACCAATCAGAACGAAGGATTTTCGCGGGTCATGGCTGCGCGGTGGGAGGTACAGTCAAGAAAGGCAAAAGCTAGCTGCTTCGAACGGATCGCCCCATTAGCTGTTGGATGCGTTCGACTTGGGTGCTTGCGCACTTTCAGCACTCACGGTTATGAGCAGTTGTGTACCCCCGTTCGTGTTGGATTCTATGCGCTTCACAAGTTCATGCTATCACCGTTGGACTTGGCGCAACTTGGCGCTGTATGTCGTTTTAGCATGCACAAATAACGGTTCAAAATATTTGGTTATGCTAGCGTTATACATACGACGTTCGACTTGAAAAAAATAGCGCGGTCCCACGCTCACGCTTTTTGTGCCTACCATGGTTGGCGATGGCGTCTGTTAGCACAAGATGAAATCGGTTATAACGTTTTTGGCTCTTATTTGTGACGTCGTAAACGATTCTGAAAATAAGAAAAATTTATTTGTAAAACTCTTAAAGTGACGTACAGGATCAACATAACATAACATCATTTTCTTGGACATCTTTTCAACCAGTTAATGATGTAATTTAACCATAAACGAGCAACCATGAATTCGTATGCATCGTAATACTTAAACAAAAGATAACCTAAAACGTTACCTACAAATATTTACCTTTTCACGGGTTACTCATTTTGTGACCAGTCTGCGCAGCCATGCGCAGTACAGACGCTGAGCATGCGCACAATGCCAAGGTACATTCGGAGCGAAAAAGAGACAAATATTGTCGATGCCGTCATATTGATGCTGCCGTTTTCGTATCCACTGACAATATAGAAGTATTACGTGTATGCCAAAATGCGACTCTTCCCACTGCTTCCCACTCAAATTCGGGTTAAAAAAAAGAAATGTTGCAGGTGCGAACGGGAGCCTCCCTACCGAGCGCGCAATGCGAGTCTTCACATATAAATATCTCAAAATTTAAATATATTTCCCACCTAAATTGAAAAGAGCCTCCAGTCATATCGTACAACGAAGCTGAGTCATCAAAGGGTTTGATAGATCACATAGAAATGAAGGGGAAAAAAAATGATGAATAATTCTCTTACTTTTGACGTCATCATTCCGTGTATGCGTGCACAGATAGACATGGAATTGCTGAACAGCAGCCTTAATCAGTACTCGATAAGCAATCGCATAACGTTTTATAAATTATTAAATAAGAATGAAATCATACTCAAATATAAGCGGTAGCAATAACATAACGGAGTAGCGAACTGTGTTTCTGCGGTTGTTGGTCCGATTAATTTTCGATATAGAGCAACTTGACTTTTATGAAAACTTTACTAAGAAAGGTTTTTTTTATGACAGAGATGTTTTTCGAGTAGTTTACAAGGTTCCGTTTTTTTTTTTTTAATAGAATATATTAAACTCATTCTAATGCGAAATCTGTATTGATGTACAATTAATGATCCACAATGCAAAGATGTATACCCAGTTAACAAGTTTCACTGCGACAATATAACATGGAAGTTACATCTAATGTAACAATTTTGTTCAGAATATATGTAGCGGATATATAACATGAAAGTAGCAAGTAATTTTTGATTTGTGATATCCGAGTAACGTAACTGCTACGTGTCATCTTAGCCTTACAGTTATGTAACAAAAGTTGTGCACCGAATTACAAAGTTATTGTAACTTCAGTGTTATTCGTGTAATTTTGAAGGAGTGTAACGCTATAGCATTACGGTAATGCAATTTCCAAAAATATCTGTGTTTAATATCACGACGTCGCGTGTACGCAATATTACGCAGTATAAATCCTGAAATATGTATCAGTTACACGGAAATAATATTTCAATGTGACGTTAATGTATTATTTAATCATATTTAAAACCATGAATTCTCAAAATTACGAAAGTGACGTGCGAGAGATTCTTACTGCAAGTTTTCACGTTGCTCACGATATCTGTATACGTTTTATTAAATTTTTATTCTCAGCGACCACAAGCATAGCTTATCGTTCTGTAACTTGGACTAGACGGAGCTAACATAACAATATATTATATTCTCCGCGTAACTGTCATTAAAAATTCCAATGTTACTGAAACATAACAAAGCACTGTTAACTGTGAGCTAATTTTATTTAATTCCTGCCACATTTAACGTAAATGCGAAAAGGATAAAGACGCCATCTTGCGGTCCGAAATACAGTTACATTAATATATCGTCGGTGAGACGTTACTTAAAAATAATTTTTAAAAAAATTTGCTTTTAAGTTGCCGTTTTCTTCCGTCCATGTATATGTGACTCTAAATCAATAAACCGATGCGGTTATGTAACATTTATATAATATTGTTACGTTACAGTGTTACGTTGTTGAAGCGAAAATTGTAAATTACATTCAAATTACCAGGTGATCCTTTTGCAATATTACTTGCTGCATTTGGTGCCGTACCTGCCATGTAACATTTGTGTTACTGTTTTATGTTAAATGAATACAATTCATTTGGATAGAAATATGTAAAAGTTTGAACAACATTTTTACATTACATGTAACTTCCATGCTATATTGCCGCAATGATACGTGTTCACTTGGTAATAATGTGAGCTTGAATAATTCGGTGATATATATATATATATACATATATATTACAAAATTTATGAAAGAATGATCGAAAGGTCGTGTGAAATTAGATATAAACTTTTTGATTATTGCACGTGTGATCACTTCGTTTTCACGTAGTTCTTTGTTTCAGGTAAAAATGGCACGACCAAAAAGAGGGAAAAATTGCATATCGGAAAATTTGCTGACATTATTGACCGTAATCGGTGTCTTCGTTGGAGTTATTTTCGGATTTATTTTAAAAAATGTTAAGGATAAATGGACCGATCGAGAAATAATGTATATTCAATTTCCGGGTGATATTTTTCTCAATATGCTGAAAGGCCTTATTTTACCTTTAATCATAGCCAGCATAATCAGCGCGATCGGCAATTTGGACCTCAGTTTGTCAGGTGAGTGCAATTCATAATAGATGATCGAAAAATATATACTTATAAAGTTTTCATTGATAGCTTATCGTGTTCATAAGACGTAACTAACATTGTGATACTTTCAGTGAGCTTTTTTTTTTTTTCTTAAACTGAAGCTCCATTTTTTACGAATGAACGTTTGCGATTTTTTTGTGCGTATTCTATGGATTTGTATCGCATAAAAGAATGTATAGACGTATGGGTTTATCGGCACGCATGCTTTGGGGATATACATATGTATATGTCCAAACATATAACGCATCGTTCAATAAGTCCCGGACTAACTAAGAAAACAACATTTGTTTTGCAAAATTCATTTTTATTCATCAATATAATCACCTTCAAGTGCGATACAATCATTCCACTGCTTTTCTAACTTTTCGATACCAGACTTGTAAAACGATTACATTGATTTGTCCAGGGGCAGTTTCTGAGACATAGGCCACTCATAACGGCAAACCAATGTGTTATTTAAAAAAAAAAAACTAAACCTTCAGACATGTGGCATTGAAATTCTAACCTAATTAAAAAAAAAAAAAAATTTTGGGGGAAATTCGGTGTGAGTGCCGCTTTATGGTCCTGAAAGTATACGTTACATATCTCAATCCTTTCAAACTCGTCCTGAAAAGCACCAAGTGTCCTAAAAACTGCCAATACTCAAGCCAAAAAGTCTTGAAAAGTATTTTTTGACATGTATACATATACGTATAAACATATTGAGAGGTGGTTTCCAGGATCGTTTTTCTGGTGTATTGGCAATTTTGAGAACATATGGTGCTTTCCAGCCTGGACCTGCAAAAATTCTATATACAACGTATACTTCCAGGGCCACTTGGCGGCACTGACACCGAATTTTCAAAAAAATTTTTGTTGGTAGACATTCGTAGTTGTGATGGGCTAAGAAGTAGTTCGTTAGGTTAGGTTAGATTAGGTTAGAATTCCAATGCTACATGTACCAAGGTTTTTTTTTTTTTTAAATATATCTGCTTGCCGTTGCGAGTGCCGCATGTCCTGGAAACTGCCCTCTGACATATTTATATAGATATATATTCATATACATGTTCTCAAATTCAATACCAATACGTATATGGAACTAGGCAATTATCTCGTTGCGGTCTAGCTGACGTGTCTAGTTTAACTGGATAGACGTAAAATAAGATGAAACGCAATAATATAAAGACTGTGTATGAAATTGTGGAAAGAAATTTTCATAGATGTTTTCAATAGTACATTATGATACAAGTGCGGAAATTTGGTGATTCCTGACGAGTGTGACGTTTGCCGCCCGAGCGAAGCGAGGGTGACAAACGTCACACGTGTACAAATCACAAACCCGCACACGCGTATCATATAATATTTTTTTCAACAATCTACGGAAAGTTGGCAGTATATGCACCAAAAAAGAAGCACGAAATGATCGACTCTTAACGAGTTCAGAGTGTGCGGGAATCATAACACATTCCCGCACACTCCGAACTCATCAAGAATGGACCATTTTCTGCTTGTTTTTTGGTGCGCAAACTGTATACTTTCCGTACAGCGTTGCAAAAAAAGCAATATGTAGCTGAGATTTAACCGTTACAAGATCTTCGTCGATTCAGCTGCTTTTCTTCACTGTCTTTCGCTTATTTAGATCGACCAAAAGAACCTTATGTCGTAAGGTATTTTAAATCTGTTAAAAGCCCAATAATTGACTAGCTCAGGTCGATTTTTTAATAAAAAATGAAACAATATAGTTCCTTGACACGTTCACCGCCAGGTCACTTGTATATGGATGACAGCTACGTTTCCGCAGGTATGGGTCTTGACGACCCACGTACCTGGGCTTTAAGGGAAACATACTTTTCTTAACACGTGCATGAAAAAGGCCCTTTTTCATGCATTTAAAGTGAATGGAAAGTTACTCATTTCGAGCGTGCGGGAGAGAATGATTCCCTCCCGCTCTTCAAAATTTTAAAAATTTTGAAAAATTTATTTATTTCTTTCAATATATCATTGTGATTGGAGTTGGGAAAAGAGTTGTGCACGACTCAAAATGCGCAACTTCCCATTTACTCTAAATACATAAAAAAAGGGCCTTTACCTGCACTTGTCAAAAAAAGCACAGTGTGCAACTAGGGGAGGAGCCCTTTTCCCCCCCTAGTTGCACAATATACTATTACGCTCGGCGATCAACGTGTTTGTAATAATGGAATAGTGTTCGTCCACGATCACTTATAACGTTACTTACATAATAATTATAAATCTCGTTTAACGTAGTTAATAATTTTTCATAACGTAATTAAAATATAAATTTTTTAATTAGGGAGAATTGGATTGCGATCAATTTATTACTACAGCACGACAACCGTATCTGCCGTCATTCTTGGGATCCTTCTTGTCGTAACGATTCGACCTGGATATATATCTGGATCCTCCTTCGTTGTCGATGCAGCGAAAGTGCCAAAAAGAAATGTTACAACAACTGACACATTGTTGGATTTAATTAGGTATTTTATATTTATATTAATAATGAATTAATACGGCAACTTCTTTTCATCAGTTTGATAACGCAAAAACCTATTTCCAGAAACATCTTTCCATCGAACCTCGTACAGGCCTGTATTCAGCATGTAAGTATATATCAATTGTTTATGACATAATAAGCAAATTCAGGTGATAATATTTTATTGACCAATTGCATAATATATATGCTAAGAAATCCTTCATTGGAAAGCTACTATATGTCATCTTACTGAAAATTTGATTCCATTAATAAGATTGTATCTACATAATCGTTATCGTCCGCAGCTATCGCTGCCATCAGAGGAACGCTAAGATCCTCGAAAGTTTTTCATACAGAATTCTAATGAGAAATTGAAAAGAGCAATTGTTTTTAATTATTGCCGCGAAAAGTAGTAGAAAATTTGAATTTCACGTAATTTCCTTATAATATTGCAATTATTTAAATATAGCAAAATATATTTACTCGATTATTGGGATCGATGTAGAAATATATTGTATGTGCGTATAACACAATGATAATCCGATGGTCTTACTCTTGTTAAAAATATTAATTTTCTTCTGAAAATATAAATTGAGCAAATCTACATTATGATCAAAGTATTACGGGGTACCGGAAAGTAATGTCGTTTTTTTTTTACATTAATCCAAATGCGCAGAAACAACATTACTTTCAGGTCCACCTAATACATAAATGGTGATAAAACCTACAAATTTACAAGAATATTTCCTGGGACTCTTTACACTTGATATTGAATCTTTACTTTTGTTTCATTTTTTTTTATTGCCCACATATATTTAATCGCATAATACGTAATATTTAAATGTACAATTCAAAGTCGGATGACGTCAACTGCACATTCGAGGGGCCTTGTACATCAAATTTAATCTACGTTACCCGGCATTATCCGGGCTTCTTGTACCTGGAACATTTGAAAATCAGAGAATAACAATCAGTAAAAAGGGGGTGGTTCGTCCAGGTCTCATGGTAATTTATATTTTCCATAGGCCTCTAGAGAGTAATTACGCAAAATTTGGTGCAGATCGGTCAAAGGGTCTAGGAGGTAACAGGAAACCTCCAGACAGACATTATATTTTATGTATGTAAAAAATCATAGATAACGTAAGAGACGAAATGGATTTTGTAAATTGACTAAAGAAGATATTATACTTTAGAATACTATACCATTCTCGAAAAATGGATCAGTGAAAACTTTACTGACTTTCAGTCGCGAGTGATTCTTTCAAATAGCGAGTTCAAATCTGATCAGATTTGAAAATTCACTGAAGAAATAGTGATTTCAGATCCATTCACTGTTAAATCCATCGGTTCGATGATCGATTGCTTACATTAACGAACAGTAAATTGATGTAGTTCGACTTCGACTCTGGGCAGCGGGAATAGAGATCTATACCAATCAAGAGTTACACAGGCACTTTTCTAAAAACTTTCTTTAAATTGTAGATGCTATCCTAAATATTATTACCGGTGAAAATCATATATATTAGGTCATTAAGTATGAAATGTCCGACCACCTCAAGTACTTTTAGTTCGGAATCGGACGTTTCATACTTGATGACCTAATAACACTCACCCTGGATTAACATTTATAAATCAGTATATGTATCGTCTGTGTACTGATCCAATAAGTAAATACGTAAATTTGACTGATCGAATTAGTAGAACGGCACAGATTCTCAGTGGATCATTTATTATGCGACGAGCAGTGATTATTACCTGATTCATTTTTAAAGGATATAATCGTAAACAATTTTTTTTTCTAGTACCAAACCGTCCTGGAAAAACCAGTTAACATGACCGGCGGTAAGTTGATTTCAAAAAAATCTTCCTTCAAATTCTAATAATATTTAAAAAAAATGAACAGTTAGTCATCCTTATTCCATGTTTTACATAGTTGCAATTAAGATGATTCGTGATCGGTAGCTCGGTGGGTAAGGTAGCGGATTCATGAGCGAAAGGTTCGGAGTTCTCGCCCAGTTCCCAGCGGCCATTCACCATTGGGTTTTTTATTAGAAAATCCTGAGCGAGTAATTAAGTGATACGGATTTCGCTGAACACTGTTCGACTTTGGTGTATAAAGTCTGTAGGTTTTCAAACTCAGTTACACATAAGGCCCTCTCGCGAGGTAATTAAATGGGCGCAGGACACAAGATTTATTTTTTCCTAATTGTTTGAAATATTGTGTATTGAATTATTCAACACGGGAAATAAAATATATACAAATTTGCTTGAATTTATCGATTCAAATAAAACAACACTAAACTGATTCACATGGAATCTGTGGTACACACAACTGCACCTACAAGTGAGAACCTTTTTAATCCTAATAAAGCACGCTTGTGTTATTATAGTTAATGGAATTTCTGATTGGAAAATAAGCAAAGAATATGTCGACGAAACAAATACTCTTGGCATTGTAATCTTCGGGATTGTTTTTGGAATTGCACTTGCAAAAATGGGGGAAGCGGGTAAACCTCTTCTGAACTTCTTCAACTCCTTATCCGAAGCCATGATGATTATAACCTCCTGGGTTATTTGGTATGATATTTACACAATATTCATATTCAATATTGTTTTTAAGTTAATTCAGAAAGATGACTTTTCTGCATATTTGAAATTAAAACGAAAGTTATATTGGTTAATATAAATAATTAAAATATCGAAATTTGGTATAGATATTTATTGCAAATATTTTTAACGTTACTGCAACGTTGTACGGATATTGAATTGCTATTTGGATAATCACAAGTCTCACCATAGAACCTCCAGGTTAATAGTTACGGAAAAAGAATACTGAGCTCCCAATAGTTACTATTAAGATTTAATAATAACTGTTTATTGTCAAAAATATTTACTATAAAAAAATAATATTAAATATTGGGAAGGTTATCATTTAGATTAGCTACTATCTAAGTACGCTAGTAGTTACTAACGGTGAGCAACAGTAACTATGCGGAACATTATTAACAATGGTGATCACTGAAGTTCAATACCCACTACTATTACCGTATTACAGTCAGTATTCGGATAGTTATTATGCGACATAGTTACTATTAAAAATTAATATCGATTACTATTAGGACTCAAACATAGTATTTCAGTGCAGTTATCATTTCAAATAATTTGCTGCAGCTACTATTGTTTTCTATTAGTATAATATACATCTCTGATACATGTACATTTTTTTAAAATTATTATAGCTATATATTATAACTGGTAATTTATAGAAAATTAATAATTTTAAACGAGCTCAAAGCTCATGTACCGCAGAGAAGTACTGCTAGGATCCAAAGAGATAACAAGATTTTATAGTAAAACGGTATTTTATAATTCAACAATAATATCAAGAAAAGATAATTACATAAATTGTTCGTATTTTTTTTTAGGATTTCGCCGATTGGTGTGATGTTTCTGGTTTCCTCAAAATTATTAGAAATCAAAGATTTTGGAAACACCGTCAGTCAACTTGGATTCTATTTCCTAACTGTTGTCATAGGTCTGGTACTTCATGGGTTTGGTACGCTCACCATTATCTTTCTTGTCTGCACTAGAAAGCTGCCATTCAAAGTTATTAGCCAACTGGGACAGGTCATGGTCACTGCTTTCGGAACTTCTTCAAGGTCAGGATTAATAATAACCTAATAAAATGTCCCGGGAAAAATAATGATTGTATATAATCAGATCCAAAATTATTTTAATTTCATAAAAATAATCTTCTCAACGAATAGCTTCGTCCATGAATGAGTTCCTTATAACTATTTCCGGAAATATTATTTATACAGAATGCACATTTTGATAATGTATTTCTGTAAAATGTTAAATCTAATTAGACAAATTTTCAATCTGATAATATATAATTTTATATGATTATACACAGTCTTATATTTCTATATATAATTTTTGTCTCGAGCCAACACACAGTCGATCGCCATGCACTGGCCAACTTACGCTGATTGTGTTTATATCTGATTCTCCAAATCGAACTGAATTTTATCCAGCTAAGCAGTTAGATCAGTGTTTTTAAAGGGGCCTTCTCCTTAGATATTATAACGTGATAAAGTCCCTTGAATGTCAGCGCCCCAGTACAGGACGTAGGGAATCAGCCATAGCTCATGATTTCCTGGTAGAAAATATAAAACTTTTCAGTCCTAAACTTTTATGTATATCAGTAACAAAATATTAATATATTCACTTTTTGATTCACAGTTCCGCCACACTGCCTATCACACTTCAGTGTTTAGACAGCATGGGGATGGATCCTAGAATAACAAGGTTCGTGGTTCCAATTGGTGCAACGATCAATATGGACGGAACCGCACTTTACGAAGCTGTTGCCGCGATTTTTATTGCACAAGTACGTCGCATTGACCTCACGTTCACCAAAATCATCGCAATAAGGTAACCATGCTAATTAATTTATCGTAATAACATTATAACGTTTTCCCATTCCCTATTACATAATTATATATGCGAGAAATCACTCGGAAAATTTGCCTTCAACCTCCGTATTGTTGAATGTTTAGACACGAAATCATTCGACTTTTGGAAGTATCCCTTGTGCAATTGCTATAGGAATAAGTGAATGGCTGTGTGCATAAATCGATCCCGATTCAATTTACAGTCTACTTATCTTTTTGTTTCATATTTTTTATAACTCCATATACTTATTGGTCATATCAATATCTTCATGCTCGTTGATTTTTAAAACTTACAATTTGGTTCTAACAATAATTTGTATTCTTATCATTTATAATCCTTAAGCGAGAGTGTATTTACGAGTAGGTTCAACGAATCGGCTTGCAGAGCATCAGAAACTTTAATTTGAGAATCTCGGCCGTCACTGAGCCGATTTACATATTATTTGTACGATCATTAAGTATTATAATAATTTTCAGCATAACGGCAACGGCTGCTAGTATAGGTGCTGCCGGAATTCCTCAGGCTGGTCTTATTACAATGGTAATGGTGTTAAATACTGTTGGTTTGCCCGCCGAAGATGTTACTCTAATTATTGCCATCGATTGGCTTCTGTGAGTGAATAATTTTTATAATTGAAATACAATTCGTATTTCTTAATTATTAATCAATTTCTTAAATGGCTTACTTAAAATTCTCTCTGTTACTCTTAGGGATCGTTTCCGAACAACCATCAACGTAATGTGCGACGCGCTCGGCGCGGTCATAATTGAACATATGAGTAAAGGAGAGCTGGACGCTGTTACAATAAATCACGAAGAAGACAACGTTGAACTTGCGCAACTTAGAAAAGATGAATCGCAAGTGCCTTAAATTTAATTAAATAAAATTTGAAGCAAAAATATGTAGCTCACCATATATGAATCCAATACTCATATATGTGGATGTATTTATTGCAAGTATGCCTGTATGGTGATTGGAAAAAGCCGTATAGGGTTACGTCGCATGATTTTACTAAATAGAAAAATCAAGTGGCAACGGTGAACATCAAATCAAATAAAAAATTCTCTATTTTGATTTCTACGCTTGTTTTCGTATTTGCTTTACGTGATATATATATATACAGGGTGTTCGATATGAAACGCACTCGAGTAGTACTATTCCATTCTTATAAAATTCTAAAGAATTACGTGCCTCTACCTTTTTTATTTCATATATAAAAATTTCGAGATAATCAGCACTAAAGTTACGATAAGCTGACCAATGTAAATGAATTTAGATCTAACGTAGAAGGATAAATTCGGCCTTATCACTGATGACGCGAGGCAGTCTGCAAGGCATCGTTACACGAGGCCAATTATAATACGAATATCGTATATAGTCCCTGTTTATCTACATGTAATTGAATCAGACACAACTAGCAGTACTGGTAATGTACTTTGAAATGTACCTTCAATCGAGTGATATTATTCGTCGTAATACCTATTCCTTTTATCAGATAAGGTAGTTGCATCAACGTTACACATTTTTTGGTGGCCCTAAAAACTACCGATTGTGCTATACGCATGCCTGAGCTCCGATCTCGACATGCCAATCTGCAACAATTCTCCTCCAATGAGGAGGGCTGACCGTCAGGAAGTTAGCGTTAAAAGAAAAAAGTTTATGTTTTTAATGCCTAAAAAATTGCTGCCTAATTGGCTTGAATGAGAAGGAAGAATGACGGGGAAGGCAAGAACAATAGTAAACCAAAACAGGAAGAAAAATTAAGGAAAAGGGAGCAAAATGGGCCCCACCCTGCCCACTTCCGTGGGGTCCTACCTCTCCACAAGGGAGCTACGACCCCTCCGAGGCCCATCAAGGGACGTGTTTTTTGTTTGTTTGAGGAACACCCGCTAGTTCTCTGGCTATCGCGCACAGGACTAGGGGGAAAACCCTCATGATGGAAAGGAAGTCGGTTTGAGCGACAAGAAAGAGGCAAAAAGTAAGTTAAACGCGGAATGTCTACCCCTAGTGACGAATCCACCGCAACGAAAGACCATGGGCGTAGCACCCGACGGCGCCCTTGGGAGCACCGCCAGGACGTCTCGAGGGACGATATTCAACGCTACAACCTCCGTCTTTTCCCACCGAGCAAACTACGACCGCCGTCGGCGGCGGACCCCGTTAGCCGTTGATCCCCGCACAAAATGTCTCCGACAGAGGGTGTCTCTAGACTAGTAGGTGCTCAATAGCACCCGCGCCTACCCCAAGTGAAGCCGACCTCAAAGCACAAGTACAACTAGAACTTTACCCAGGGTCAACGGACTACCCCGCACGACCTCCCCACCGACGCATAGGATCGTCTCTACCCACACGAGTGCTCAAGGGTCAACGACATGTTGGCGCGTTTTTATCAAAGCGAACAAATTATACTAAATACGCGAGAGCTAGACACCTGGTTAGATTCACTATACGGTAGACCATGGCCGTAGATACCCTAAGGGGGCTCAAGGCCCCCGTCGGGAGACCCATAAGGTCCTGTTGCGGCTACAACTTGGGCCCGACCCACTGAGCAAGCTCAGCGGATGAGGCGGAAGTGCAACCCCCGACACCATGGTCTATACGTATAACTACTCTAACAGGATGACTACTCCTTTATATGACTACTCGAATGAATATGCTCGACCAGACCGAAACGTTGAAAAGGTTCAGTGACGTCACTGTCCAAATGCGCAGAACCGCCAGTGGCTACACCTCGTCCATTTGTATCATGGTACTGTCCATACTTGGCGCGAGACTCAACCGAGTGTCTTCATAGTTTTTCTTTATTTTATGAGATATGCTTATTCATCTATTTACACACAAAAGTGTTGACTGCTATCAGTAATCGAAATATTTACGAGCATATAACTTTGTCATCTGATTCGCTTGTTACGGTTTTCAAAAGCGTGAAATAAGAAACGGCTGTCGTCAATATCTGAAAAATATATTTTTTAACCTATAAAAGATAGATTTCAAAATAGAGAAAATAATGGGCCCACCGTCGTAATTTGAACTAGACCAACTGGAAAAAAGTGGTAAGCTGTACACTGGAATGGTTTTTGCGACCGTAATATTAAAAAATATATGATGGATTTATATTTTTTGCTGCGGTCTGTCCATTCGCTATTATAAGCTGCATGATATATAAGTTCTGTCTGTAAAAATATTATATGCTTAATGGTGTCAGTAATTTTTATTTCACTTTTCAACATGCACTTAATTTACCTGATCACTTAGAACATTCGAAAATCCACAGTAAATCAGAATTTCCACGAAAAGCGACATCATATGAGTTACGTATTTAATAATTTCCAAATACACCCCGCATGACAGTGTCTAAAAGTAATAGAAAAATAAGAATAAAACAAGGGAGATATTCTGTATATTCTATTCACGAGTAAAATTTATACGATTACCGCCATGCAAAAATGGTCTTTAAGATTTTCGCGTTCGTAATTTTTTTATACAGGATTACCCTCGCACAAAAGGAAATTCCATCGGAAGTGTTAAATTACGCAAAAGAAACAAATATGCAACTGTGATGCGTCTTTTCAATTTAGCCGAGGCAAATCAATTTCAAAAGAAATTTCAAATCTTCGTATAAAAAAGTGTTCAATGACGTACACCGATCATTATTAATAAAACCCTCAATCACGGAGCACACTGTGGGCCTCTGAGACCCCATGCACTTTTCACGATCTACCACTTCAAAACTACTCATTCGATCAAATTGAAAAAATTCTCAGATATTCTTTGAACACTGTACAATCAATCCCACGAAAAAGTATGTGCGCCACCTAGCAGAATCATTGTTCTCACGTATTTCATTCCTCATACATATGAGGAATAATTAGTATGTTTTTAAGAAAGTTTGGTGAGTGCTCTAGATTTAAAACAGGATGAAACCCAGGGATTATTGACACAATACCTAAAATCCCATATAAATTATCGACTGCCATGCCCTCAGTCTTCCGAATCTAAAAGTTCTATCGATAAACGGTTTTAAGAGATTGTGTGTCCCATCGAGGCAATTAATTTTTGAGCACAAGAGCTCAATCCACGCGCGACCAAAAATACATGCCTAATGACAGCCTTTGATGAGAGTTATCCAAATAAAACATGATTTTTAAAATTCGTAAAAAAAATTAAAGGAAGGCATAAACAGGAGCATGCTACTTGTCCCTAGAAGCAACCTACATTTTTTACATATAAAATAATCAGCCCCCTTAGCCCACATAACAATACCAACGTCAATTCCATATCTCTGATGGTTCCAGAATAAAAAAAAATTCATAGAAGTCTATTTGGACCACGCTACATAGAGTATTCGACAGGGTTAAACAAATTATACCATGACAATTTTTTAGAAAAAATTACTCATACAAGCCTCACAAGAGCTTAAAATGCTACCTCATTCTAATTTACGGGCTAAGAATGTCATGGTTTTCGAGCTGGCAAAAAAAATCCTATTCAACTAGTGGAACAATATGTGTATATATAACTTACTTTTTCAAATTGGAATATACAGGCACACATGATAGTAGAAGTCATGATTATAGTGAGAAATATTATTGGACTGAATATATTTTCCAGAGTGTCGCAAGATCTACGGTAAAAAGTTATAATGTCCTTGTATAAATTTTCAAATAGTAATAACAATAATTAATATTTTACTCAACTGAAAGAGTATGATTTGTTTTTAGCGATTTCACGTAATTCTGCTACTTCCGTAGTCCTCTCCAGGTCACGTCGCAAAATTTGAAATTGTATAGCAAGATGCGTAGCGCACATAGGAAAGAGAGTATCGCAGGCAATCCAATGAAGTGTCATTAGGAGACAAACGGCTTGCTCGAATAAGATCCAGACTACGTATTTTGGAAAATATGAGAGATCAAAAGGATAGACGGTTGGAAAAGTGGTAGCAGTAAAGTTGTACGAATTGATTGCTGTCTTGGTAAATAAAAACTGTGTAATAAGGCTCCTGTTAAATGAAATTAGTCTTGAGAATATTTTAGACGTAGATCACGTCCCAGAAAACTGTTTACTTACACGTAGGGATTCATACAGTAGCTGCTGCACATTATCACTACTGTGGCCGCATAGCATTTGCTCAGGTAAGACGCTCGATTTGCCATTTGCACCATAACGTCCACGTTTTCTGGTCGCCGTATAGACTCTCCCCAAAAGTTAGACAAACGCAGAAGAATCTCCCGGACTTCTCGATGAGACGTTAGTATCGTTAAGCCCTACGAACACAGGACAAATGAGAATTACATCGAAAGTCAGAATACTTTTTCGTGCCCGCACAGACCTTTGACATGCTTAAAGTAGCAGTGAGAGTGCCTGATAAAACAGCAATTACAAATTCCGTATCCGATCCTAGTGATACGGCAACGCTGCGAAACTCCAAAATGATAATGAAAAATCCGCAACTGGAAATCGTCAGAACCAGCAGCACTTCCCATATAGTGGGTTCCTTGTTGATTTTATTTGATATCCCTTTCATTGAATAAAATCCGGATTTTCGTAACAGGTTTATATGAAACTCTGCATACTTGAGGAAAGAAGTATCCGGATCTTTTTTACGAATATTTGACATCGTGTGATGAACTCTTTTCAAGCGTAGAAAATGCAGTGAACGTTTGCAGTAAGCTTGCACCGAAGTTCCATCCTCTGCTTTCATAATTGATTCGCCTGCACAGCCGATTCAGGACATTTCCCAGAGGTAATAGTAGAAGCGTGGTGGGTTTTCAACTCGCGGAGAAGTTCACGCCCACGAGGAAAATGCTCAGCAACTTTTTATTCGCAGTTACTCCGTGAAATAATAATGCATCAAAGACTATTCTATTGGGAGCATGTATTACGTATGTACAGATTGATGAGTCTGTCTTGGAATAATTTCTCTTCAAGTAGAATAACAGTTTCAATGAAAAATTATCAGCAATTATTTTTTCAATGCTAGAATTCCGGAAAATCAAAAAATAACTATAGTTATTGCATTTATTGTATATCCGTGCAGTGGATTAAGAGGAGTGAAAGTTTAAAAAAATCGAAACAACATTTATAAGAATAACGATATTGAAATACAAGTTCGCTGTAACTTCTACCCCTCCCCCCAAACACGTGTAAAAAGCTATGTCAAGTATAGGAGTACTGTGAGTTTTTCTAACAAAATTTATTGAAATGATGTAGATTAGATATGCCCGCGTAATCTATGCCGCGGTTCTGATACATAGAATGTACTATATGCATAAAGGTAAATCCTACTCGGGTGGTACCAGTGATTTCACAATAATAGTCAAAAAAACTCAAATGTACAAGAACATCGTTGAAATGAAATTCTCTGAATGGTTATTCTCATGAAATGCCGATGTATCGCAAGTATAGTACTCTGTTATATTGTTGTATACATATATCAATTGAGCAGTCAGCAACCGAATTTATTGTATCAACAACTCATGTAGAACTAAAAATACTGAAAACCTGACAATGAGAATATCATGGTATTTATTTCACGATAAATTCAAAACGAGTAGTGCATTGAGAAAATTTGGGAAGCTCCGATGTGCTGTACGAGTAGAATGTAGGTGAAAGTTATAGTTCCAGTTGCGGTTCAAAGTTAAACTTTTGATTATTGGTTGAATGATCCGCGGGAAGAAGGAAAACGTTGGTGATAACAGAGGAAAGGCGCTTCAAAGTTGGAAAAAGAATGAAGAAGGTAGGAAAGAATTTTGTGAAATGGACTCCACCCCGCCCATTTCGGTGAGGTCTTACCTTTCCACGAAGGAGCTCCGACCCTTCGGAGGTCCACCAGAGGACTGTGTTTTGGAGGTTGAGAGTAAAGAACCCGGAGTCCTGAGACTTCCGCGTCCAAGGATCGAGGAGAAAACCTCAGGAACAAAAGGAAGCTAGGCCGGGGGACAAAAAAGACGCTAAAAAAATTTGCAGCGCAGAACCTGCGAGGTGGGGGTGGGAGGGGGGGAGCACTTACGGGAGTGCTTAGGCTTTGAGCGCCCATTCCCGCACGAGCCTGTCACCTATACCGGGGTTTCTTGGACGATCACGTCTTATCCGTTTGTATCCTATTTTTCGATATTCATTTCTTGTTTAGTCCCGACAAGTAGTACTCGATAAGGAATCACCTAAAGTTTTATTAATTATTAAATAACCATTAAATAATAATTAAGCACGAGCAGCAGTAGTAATATAAAAGAGTAGCAGGCCTTATTGGAAATTTGGAAAATACAATTAAAACATCTTTTCTTGGGGAAATTATAAATTTTTCCTGTATTGGAACTAAGTCAACCCAACTTAACGTAAAAATTCCGTATTAAATATTTCGAAGGGTTTTCTATAAAACTAATAAATAGCTAGGCTTGCTTCATACAGATTAGTGTCAAGTCAACTCAAATTAATATAAATGCAATTTTAATACATTGTAATGGTCAGTGAATACCTCTATTATGTGTTTAAAATTAGAATGCATAAAATAATCTTATATTCCATTTAATTATACAAATTATGAAACTTAAAAGAATTTAACACCTTGATTATCATCAAACATTATCAACTCTGCTCGTTTAGAACTCTCTAAAGTTCTAAGTGCTCTAACAAGAACTTCTGGATCAAGCCCATGGAATTCTAAAAACAACATAAATATGAATAAGAATATATTTAATAAATGTGCATGTTAAAGCAAATAATTAATAAGTTTATTTTGTTTACCTTGATCAGTTGTATTTTCTCCATCTGTTAATTCAAATATAGTGCAAACAGATCCTATAAAGCCGTTGTCTCGAACCCAATTATATATTATTTCACCCCATTCCTGTAGCGTATGCCAATAGACGAGCCACCTCTGTCGAGATTTATCTAAAGCACAAGCATATCCTGAATTTTCCAATTCTTCCATAATCACAAGAACCATGTCAGATGACAATTTTCCTAATTACCACATGTAAAGGAAAATGATTTATCTCAAAATATAGCACCAAGTACTTAAGAATGAAAACTGAAGACGGTTCTCCTAGGATTATTCAAGTCAAAGTACGACCAATTGTCATTTTTATTCTCATGAAATATAATTTTTGTTTGACTGATTAAAATCCATGATATGTTTAGTAAGTAATATGGGGTTTGAGATCAAATTTATGTGACCAGTAGAGTATGCTAGCAGTGCTGAGCTTTTATACCCACTGCATGAAAACTTGTACATGTTTAGCAATTGGCAGAAATAGTAATTTTCTAAGACTGCTTTGTAATTAAAAAAGAAAGAGAAGTTTTCTAAAAGTGAGTTAGCACTTAGTTGTCAATTCAGTAAATAAAGGTAGACACAGATATACCCATTTAACAGCAATGGTTTAGGTAAAAACTGTATTTAATCATGTAGTATTCCATCCATGAAAAGTTCACTATATCATTCTGTGCTCTTTAAGGTCATATCAAAAGAAACCTTTAACATAAGTTAGATTATATGAAACAAGAGATTTCTTTTCTCGTTGTCAGTGCAACAATTTTGAATACCCTTGTCACTACAGAAATGTTACACCAGCAGCAAGAATGTTAAGTATAGTCAGGTTGTGACATTCGACTGATTTTGACAGATACAGCATAGCTAATTTTATAGATTGTACCATATGCTGTTTAGTAACAAATACAAATATATTATTTAATTAAAAATATTACATTGATCTCAAAGTAAATACATTATAATTAAGCATAAAAATGTTAAATACTATACATTTGGTCTCTCTCATTGGTTAACCTCAAGATGTAATATCGTTTACTACTACAACTAGCTAATTCTAACAAAAAGTTGATATAGAAAAAAGTTAATAGTTGATATAAAGGATACTGTTGATTGATACATTGTTAAAAAGTGGACTCGAATGCACCTCCCTAATATCCACAACAGCTTGATTTGTAATACGGTAATACTCCAAAGTTAAACTCTTCCATGCAGCCAATTGTTTTGCCTTTGTTTCTGCATGTGGTTGAAGGCTAAAATCAAATTATATGAAAATTACATTTGACAGATGATAAACTTCAGCAGAATGATGGACCCTGTTCTCTGAAATGTAGTACATCATTATTTTGTTCACACAATTAATAAACATATATAAATAAACCAAATTTAGAACTTCATAATTAAAATATGAGATATACCAAAGTTCATATCCACACATACGTGAAAAATGGAGGAAAACTATATTGCCATGGCCAAGTAATTTCTGTCATAGTGATGTAATTTTTTTCGGCAATGAACTTCCAAACCAATACTCATTTACCACTGTCAACCACTATTTACTACATTCAGAAGTTCACATTCTCCAGCACAAAGTATGTTCTGAAATTTACTGCCACAAGTTCGAATGCGTATTTTTTACTATGGTGAAATTACGAAATGTGGATAGCTGTTAACCAATCAGTTTGGTTTTCTTCTTTTCACTCCGATATACGATTGGCTAGGAGCTATTCTCTTTTATGACAAATCAAAGATAAATCTACTTTTAAGAAATATTTGAGATTAACTTATCTGGCACTGGGCCCTCAATGAGGGTATAAAGCCATAAGGAACAAGAAGAAGAGATTAACTTAATTCCTTTAGTTCAGTAATAAATAAACCGAAATAAGACTACTGCATAAACGTAATCATTAGGCATTGCACGAGCCAAACCAGTTATTCTTCCGTAGAGCATTTAAAGAGGATTAACCAATAATGTGCATCATTTGAAAAGAATAATTGACCGTGATCCATTAATCCTATTTAAATCTTGCACGATGGAAACGTAGTCATTACACGACTCAAAAATCCAGGGAGAGTAATATGTCATGCGCAGCGGATTCACGATTTGCCGTATCCAACTTTCCTTAAACGAGCCCCGCCATCGTACGCTAATGAGCAACAAGATGCAAGTTAAGTTATTGGCAATACTTATGAGATTGATCATACAAATTATGATTCTTCAATCATACATTGTAGCAACAGTAAAAAAATTAATTAAACGGAAACTACTCTTTACGCGTTCAAAAACTTTAGGCGCTCTGATTCTTTTCTTCATTAGTGATCACGTGATGTTCCCTTACCTTTTCCAACGAGGTGTATTTCTGAACACACCCCACAGGTATTTAGATAGCACTGACGTGCGTATAGTAGTTCAAAGTTGTGTGACGTGAAGTGAGTGCAGTGCTATCGTCATGAAAGGGAATTGAGGTTGTAGTTCATTTTATGTTTGGGTAAGAAGTACCTGAAAAACGGCTAATGCTGCACCTAATGGTTGTTTAATGAAATTAAAAAAACGAAAGAGCTTGTGCGCGCAGTGCGTGAGTATGCCCGCCAAGGTCTCAAAGAAGGTCGTCGGCATGATCATACGAAGCCGAAAGTCCATCATGAAGGATGGTGTCATCACGGTACAGATAAAAGTTTTTTTTCCTTATTAAAATATGTATAATGTAAACAGACTTTATCCTTTTCTTTCGATAATCAATTAAGACGTATCATTATATGTTACCACTCATTGTTTCTTAATCTCATATGAACCATCACTGATGAAGTTTTAAGCTTTAATCAGAATTTGAATCTACCGATCATCAATATGTCTCAGTTTATCTGAAGCAAGAAATGTAGTGCGAAGTGTTAAAATTTATCCTTATTTTCTTAATTATGCTCTATTTGGAAAAATTAAATTATAATGCTGCAGTTTAATATATTTTGTATGGCAAGCGATGTTTAAAAATTTATTAGGATTTTATTCTTTTGTCTTCAAAATCTTTCATTGCATACTATGTTTAATTATTTGTTTATTATCATGTATTATAACAGTCAACTGTATATATATATATATATATGTACTGAAGTTGGAGTTGAATTTAAGTTTTAAGCACATTACTATTTGGATTTTACTTTTATATACTTATCATTCCTTTTTTTCCAATTAGCTTCTTTTTCTACCCTGTTACTTTTTCTACCCTTTGTATTATTGTGTACTTTTAATTTTGTTAAATAAGTATTAACTTATTAATCATCTTTTATTAATTCTTTATCCAAATTTAATACATAATACTTGTGTTCAATAATGTTACATTTTTTATTTTACATCATAGTGTTGTATAATTACATTTTTATGATTTTGATCAACCTGTTACAAAAATGGTTGTTATCAAATTGATAATGGGCTTCTGTTCTTTGTTTTAAATTATTTTAATTTTAAAGTTCATATGATGATAAATATTATTGTTACAATTATTTATTGAGTAATTGTCATGCTATTATTTACGATTTTTCACAATGTGTCATTACATATCATTTAATTGTGTATAGACAGCCAAGTATGAAATATAAGTTTGTTTATTCCCACATATCTCCTTATATGTTGCAAGGATTAAAAACATCAAAATGATATACTTCTGTCTTAATTAAAAAACATATATCCACTTTAGTTCAACATGTTTTTCTGATAGTTTGAAAAAAATGCAATCGTTGGCAAATTACAAGTGGCATTCCAAATATTATAGTAATATGTGCTAAAATAAAAAAATAAAATATATTTCATTGCAAAATCATGCAAATGTAAACATTTTAACCAAAATCTTATGCACAGTAACATGAGGCTTGCTAAAGAATTTATTATTTTCAATCTTTCAAAAAAAACAAATTGAATTTGTTGACCAATTATACATTTTCATTTATTTTCACTTTATACTTGTTATGCGCTATTGTGGTAATAATTAACTTTTCATAGAGCACAAACAACTGACCCATGTAATATATAAAGAAAATGGAAATGCTGAATAGCCAGTCTAATGCATTTTTATTTGTTTTTTAAGAGCATCTACACATGTTAGAGAACAATTTACATTTATTTTATCGTTGTAACAAATGAACAATTTTGCTTCTTAGACTGACATATTTTAATATAAATGCCTATTGAAGCAAATTTGAACATGAAACAAAAAAAATTACAGAAAAAGAAAGAATTTGAATTATATAATTTTCATGTTCATGCAAATTTTTTATGTGTTTCTAATATGGCCTTAAGGCACATTCATCTTTGTCAAACTGATTAGAAGGCTCCATGTGAACTTATTCTTCAGTTCAATTGTGAGAGAGAAATTATGTATGAATGTTTCCTTTTAAGATCACTGGATTTTCTTACATTTCTGTCCGACTTTATATTAAACGGGTAAGGGTAATAATTATAATCTTTAATTGCGTAAATGTACTAAAATTTTCCTAAATTACTATCAAATAATATTTCAATATCTGATCCTCTGAATAAATGTTAAAATTAACATTTTCGTTGATTGTAAATTCATGTTCGAATGTCATATATAAATCTATAGGAATATGTAGTATTCTGCGTATCAAGGTACATACAGAATGGTACAATGTATAGTATCATTTGGTGTCTATAAAATATCAAAGATATTAAAAAGCACCTCTCGCAGCTTGATTATCGTATGCAATTATTATAAAATACATTATTTTTATTAAAGCGTTTAATTATTGTATTCCATACGGTAATTACATTTTGCTCAATTACATTCCAAGGTATTGCTCATTTTTCGTCTAATGGGAAAATGTATGGTTCGAAAGTATGGCGGGAGAGGGCACAAGATGGCTCGAAAGATCCTGGGGAGGCCAAGAGGGTGGCACTGCAGTGGTTTGTGCTCTTGCGTAAATTTCTCCGATATTTCCTTTAAAGATGAAGAGATGGTTGTCGATACCGCTGAAATTTTCGGGACGGACTTAATGGATAATAAGTGATAAAGTTATTAGTGCAACGTTTACGGCATTGAAAGTTGTACAAGTCATGCAACAAAAGATAAAGGGCGAATCAAATTTTCATATTCACAATGTATTCAGTAGCTGTCAAAAAATACTAACGAATGGCCCAGCATCTTTATTTCAAGGACACTTCTGTTTTCAATCAATTAAAAATAATTCAGAAGTCAATTTTCAAATTCATGAAGACAATTCTTCCAAATCGATTCAAGTTATTTGCGTATGTTCTAATCTGCATCCTGGTTAATATTAATACGAATTTAATTGAATCTTAGCCAAATGCTACTGTTACTTCAAATCTAAGATTATCGTTTATAATTCCTTAAACGTCAGTTGCTCTTATGTAATGTGGGACAATTAGAAAAAAAGGATATTATGTTAAAATGTAAATTCGGGAACAAAAAAATTTTTTATTAAAATAATATATTATGACATGTCAAATAACCATTGCATTTTCTACTGCCACTAAATAGGTCGTACTGAAAAAAAAATTAATAAATGCAATACTAATCATTTACAATCGTTGCTGTCATTGAAGAACTGAATTGAGAAGTGACAACCATAATTGGCAACGCTTTAAAATGAGAAATATTGTGTAATGGTATATGTGTGAAGATAAATTTATTTTTAAATCCAATTGAGTGTCTATACATATATACTTTTGTATTGGAATTGTAAATAGGAAACATTTTATACCAGGTATCAAAAGGAGATAAAAATTTCAATTAATTGTATGTAAATACTTATTGCTTCATGAGATTAATACATTGTAAATTTTACATAGTTTCAATAGACCGTACAGAAATTAGTAGATTATACGTTTATTCCATTTACCGAGTTATGTCAGTGTGCATTGCGTGTATAAGTGTAAATAAAAAATAATGAAATCACTTGGTGCTATAAAAGAAAAAAAAAGAAGAAAGATGTTAATCTATATATAAAAACACAAAAGTCAGAGATAATGCCCCCAGGGGCAGACGGAGGGACAGATGGGCTTGGCCCCTCGTGTTCCAATGCACATAACAGTCAGGAAAATGCTTCGCCTAAACTTGTGCCTCCATTGACTTTCCTTCAACGGTGTTACATGCATATTAAGGTCAGCTCTGTTGCGTGCTTGCATATCATACCTATCTTTTTTAGCCACCAATACCAGTCACAATATGACAAACTTTTTGGATTCTATCTAGACATTCAGTATATAGGCAAATAATAATGTACATCTGTGTTGAAGTACATATTATGTTTATTTTATATTAGTGACAGTGAATGAACTAGATATCGGATTGATAAAGAGACATATTAACATATTCGAACTATTAAAATTATATCATCTTTCGTAATTATTGACTTTTGTTATTATTGTATTTTTCAGAGTTCTGGTCTAGGAGAAGCAAGCGTATATCATGCTCTGGTTGTCATATTTTTGGAGTTTTTTGCTTGGGGCCTGCTGACAATGCCAATAATATCTGTATTGAATGAAACATTTCCGGATCACACGTTCCTGATGAATGGTTTAATAATGGGCATTAAAGGAATTCTATCTTTCCTTTCGGCACCTCTCATCGGAGCCCTATCTGACGTGTGGGGACGAAAATTCTTTCTACTTATCACTGTGGCCTTTACTTGTGCACCAATTCCTCTAATGAGTATTAATACTTGGTGGTTTTTCGCCATGATCTCTATCAGTGGCGTCTTTGCGTGTACCTTCTCAGTTGTCTTCGCATATGTAGCTGACGTAACGGAAGAGAGTCAACGCTCGTTAGCATATGGTTTGGTATGCTTTCAAACATTCTGATACTTTAGAAAACCCGAAATATAAGTGTTGTAAGAAATTATTGAGTTAAATGATATCAACAGACATCCGAGACTTGTTCCAATTCAATTATCAGTGATTTACATGAACAATATAATTTTTTTTTTTCCTTTAATGGATTATTTTTTTTCAGAATAAAAATTAAAACACAATGAAATGTCTCGTGAATCAGATTGCAAGTTTTTATCTGACAATATTTGATTTTTAAAAGATCCATTAACAAGGAACAAGTTATAGTATATTGAAAAATGTCTTACTAAGGGAACTGAGTAACCAAATGACGAGTGTCCACTTTGAAAGAAATGTGATTTTTACAGATTTTTTTTCATTTAGTGACGTTGTCTTCACATTGATTGGTGCAATGATTAATCCTAATCTGAAAGTCATTGAACATAAAAATGCAGATTTTAGTGTAAATGTACTTAAAACATTTCAGGTTTAATATCTCCTGCAGATTTAGATTAATCAATGCAAAAGTGGTGTCAAAATAATAGTCTATATTATAGACCTTGTCGTTATTCATTTATATTTTACTCTCATAATGATAATGCAAAGTGTTCAGTTCCCTTAATTTCATAATGCTTTGGAAAATGTTTCATAAATACTCTCTTAAAATTGAATTTTTTTTAAATAAATTAGTACAATAGCAAAAAAATGTGGATAGAAATGAAATTCAGAATGTGGTATTGTGTTATTTAACGTATTTTGGAAATAGAACAATAATATTGTTTTTAGATACAAAATATGTTCTACAGTACATTTTGTTTACACAAAATTTATTGTCATTACTGAAATACTTTATACTGTCTAAATATTTGGTTCAAATGTGTACTCTGAAAATTATTAGCAAATTGTGAGATGCGCTTGTTAGGGAAAAGATGTGTGAGACAGCATAGTGAAAAACACAGCAAAATTTATACCGACTCAAATACCTTTTCCCACTTGTAAAGTACATTTATAATGAAAGAATATATTTTGCGTTTATGTGGCATAATTTTCGTAAATATCGAGTTTCGGATTGGAAATGTGGATCATAGATTAAATTCAGTGAAGAGTTTAGTGCTTAAAAAGTACCCTATTAAGATAATATAAAGTATCGATTATCGTCGACTCATGGTGCGTGGAAGTATCACTGATAAGATTACCTGTATGAGAGATTAGACTTTAGGTCCCATCACTCGAACTACAATATTGAAAATATTAAACAAAAAAACGTTTTATAGGTTTCAGCTACTTTTGCCGCAAGTATGGTGATAAGTCCAGCCCTAGGTGCTTACACTATGACGACATATGGTGAAAATCTTGCAGTAGCATTGGCTACGGCTATCGCAATCTTAGATGTTTTTTTCATTCTGGTTGCTGTACCGGAAAGTTTACCAGAAAAAGCTCGCCCGCCAGCTCCTATTTCGTGGGAGCAAGCTGATCCTTTTGCAGCATTAGGCAAGGTAATACTTTTATAAGTACTTTTATAGTTGAAAATTTAAAAGGATAGATCGAACATCATGTCCGAATCTAATGTAATGAGAATTTTTCGTTTGATAATTTAACTGAGCAATGCCTTTTAATGACTGGTACGCAACGTTGCAATCAGTTAAGATAATAGAATATAATGAAATAATGAACCCTTTTACATAGAGATTTTTAAATACAATTGGAAACTATCCTTAAAACTATTTTTATTTAAAAAAGCACTATCGAAATAACTTCCAATGTGAAAGAGTTAAATAACTTGTAAATCATGTATTTCTAAAATATTCATAGTCGAAATTTTCAAATTTATAACTTTACTGCAACATCTAATTTTAAAAAATGCTTGATACCAAACAGTAAGGAAATACTTAACGCTCGAATTACGTACTTTATTTTTAAGAACAAAATGTTTGTAATCGGCCAGGAATTATGTTATTTCATTGTAAATTGATCTTATGCAATGAAAAGCTTCATTTATCTTTTTATTTAATTACAGGTTGGCAAGGATCACACTATTCTGATGCTATGCGTCACTGTATTCTTAAGCTACTTACCAGAAGCTGGACAGTATAGCTGCATCTTTGTATATCTCAAACTAGCTATGGGATTCTCGGCAGCTATGGTCGCAGTATTCATTGCTGTAGTAGGGATTTTAAGTGTTGGAGCGCAAATCCTACTCGGCCCTCTAATGAGGACATTGGGTAGTAAACATACTATTATGTTGGGACTCCTTTTTGAAATGCTACAACTCATGTGGTACGGCTTCGGCTCACAAACATGGTAACGTATTTTATTCAGTTATAGTATAATTTTTATATAAAACTTATTAATGAAAATGAATACGAGGAAATTTGATCAATTTGAAAGCGTCTTGCTCACGATTTGTCGATCGCACTACACGAACGTTTTATTTTTGCGACTGTCGAGGGGGATTGTCAAATTGTATCGTAAGAAATGTTTCGTGAATCATAGAATATATGAAAAAGTTGTGAACGAAAACTTTCTATGATTTTCAATACAATATAATCTATTGTATTTAATTTTTTCTTTTTTTTCTTCTTTCTTTCAAATGCATCAACTGAAATTAGGGTATTCGTTTGATTTCCACGGAGAAATCAAATTCAGCTGATGCGTTTAAGCTGATTAGCTTTGTATGTTACTTAACTTGCTATTAAATTTGACAACGATATCATATGAAGGTTTTAATAATAACGACAGGCCATTGCAAAATTTTACTGCTATCAAAATGTTTTCATTGCCATATAGTGGTATAAATATTAAGGGGATTGGGGTGGATTGGCGCCACTTTGCATTTTTACTATCTTACACGTGCAAAAATTGTTTACGGATTACATACTGATTAATGATGACGATTCGCCAATCCAAAAATAAGTAACTGGTTATACATAAATAAAATCGTAAAAAAAACACATATTTTATATAATTGACATTTTATTGTGACACGTCGCACAATCATAAATGTTTCTATTTCAGTCCATAACATGTGACTCTAAGTAGCATACATCACTATTTTCAAGGTGTGGAGTCACTCGCAATTGATATTGTAAGGAATATTTGATAAATATGCGACTTTCTATATGCGACGTCATAAGTGGCGGCAGGTTCCTGTGATTTGAACAGCTGGTTTACAATCCTCTTGAGGGGACAAGTGAACTGCCAAATCGACTAATCATGTGTTCTCTTTCATACATGTGGCGCTCAGACTCGTTATAAATGGGGCTATGTGATTATTTGACATAGCAGTTAACCTTTGGTTAAACTAAAACTAATACTGATGAGACTCAGCCTAAGTGATCATAGAAATTATAAGAATCTGCATGCACTGCATGTTAAAGAAGAATGCGAACAGAATTGTAGTACGAGGTGAATTTTCAAGAGTATACGGTGACCTGTCAGATTTTTATGAAACGTCATCATTTTTTAACTCCCGACTTTCCGTTTGTCTCATGCGAATGGGAATTATTTGTTTTGTTCTATTGCCATTTTTCTTTCACTCTTACTGGCTAATTCTTCATCGGAGTCAAACGAGAGTTTAAATAGATTGAATGTATACCTATAGTTTCCTAATATATAGATGTGCAACAAATATTTTTTCAACTTTACTCCGGTGTACAACATAGCCACTGAGAGTTTTAGTTGAGGAATTGCGAGTACGCGCAAAGATTAGTTCATTATAATCTTTTATATAGAATATTTTTTGAATTGTAAGCAGTCATTAACTAAAAACTAAAAATCGTGACATGAGAAATATTTAATACAGTATGTGCAAAAAATTAGGTATAGTGACAGTATAGTCTAACCAGTTCTTAGGTATATGATTTTTAGTCAAAGGATTTGCTCAATAATTATGATTCGGCCATTTTCGCACCATTCAAAGGTGAAGTCTCAAAGTATTAGTTTTACAGCAAAACAATTTATTACAGTTGAAATTCAATTATTCAAATAATCTCATACATGTGACCTTTTAACATGGTGTGTATTTTATGACTAATTGTGTAATCATTTTTAAATTTTTTAAAGGATGATGTGGGCTGCGGGAGTTCTGGCTTCTGTTTCGAGTATTACATATCCTGCGATATCTGCATTCGTCTCCATGCATTCGGACGCCGATAAGCAGGGTTTGGTGCAGGGTATGGTGACTGGGATGCGTGGACTTTGTAACGGCTTAGGACCGGCCATGTTCGGTGTTATTTTCTACCTCTTTCACGTAGATCTCAATGATGATTCACCTTCCCTTCCGTTAAAACCACCAATTTTTGACGAGCACAATCGTACGGGAACTGCCACACAGCATCTCGCTATCATGCCTCAGGTTTGTATTTATATAAATACTTATTATTACTTTCTAAAATGTGTTATTTCACGGGTGATATCTTATATTTGACTGAACGCTAGGTATATAGCAACGTAGGTGTTATTTAATAATTAGGTTGTAAATTATATAAAATTTTATTTTTATACTTTATCGGTATTTCGTCACTTGCTCCATATTTGGTTAAAAAATTGAATTAGAACTTTATATTCGAATTAAACTTTCACAACTGGCATCATTCTTAACTTGCTTCCAGATAACTGAAACATGATAAATAATTATTAGCCTGTAGGGCCGGTGCATAATTTATTCGAATCTTTTAAAAATTCTTATAAAAGTAAATCTTTTATGTCAGTGGATTCCTTGCCTAAAGATCAGACATCTCTTTCGAAAAGTTTATATCGACGACAATGGGCACAATAGGCCGACCTTCAATCATGACCATACGAACTATGCAGCCTTTCGATAAATACTTATTTCACGAAGACCGTACTTTCGAGCCTAATGTGCTGGAAATTTACAAATATTGCTACTGCTTTGAAAATATTACATCTTTAGCTGGAATTTGATTTTTCGTTTAAATCTTAACCTTTTTGGTTAAGCGATTCTCCTTCTCTTCTCCGTCTTGAAGGTGGAAATAAAATATGTGCAAATGTTACGGTGTCATTAATATTTGCAACTTATTTTCACGTAAAAATTTCAGCTGAAACGGCAGAATGGTTTGTCTGGAATTTTGGATACAGACATTCTACAGTTCCGTGAAATTGTGCGCGACCGCCCGTGCATTTCGTATGGTCGTGTTTAAAAAGTTGTATATTATAAAATATGTTAAAATGACATTAATATTGTGGCCGAAGGCGTGAGGAGAGGAGGGAGTGGTGGAGTGATATCTGTTACATAATAATGATTGAATTTTGTCAATAACACTCTGATCAGTTCGTTATTTCAATAATTGAATAATTTTTGCATTTTTTAAATTAATTCACCTAATTTGAATAATTAAAATTCGATAACTTTTGCTCTGCCTAGAGCGTCTTTAAATAAATATTAAGATCATAATTTTATTTCTTTTAGTATGCGACATGCGAATTAGTTCTTATCAGATTCAAAGATTCTTTAATAATTATTTATGAAATTAATCATAACATTTCTTTTACAGTTAGTACCAGGTCCGCCATTTGTTTTTGGTGCATTACTTGTAATTTGTGCACTACTCGTCGCTGCATTCATTCCTGAATCAAGTCCAATGACGATGGGGCCAACGCACCATTCGTCAACTTCCCGGAGGCCCTCCGGTAAATACGCATACCAGAAATGTACGTTAAAAGTTACCACCATTCTGAAAATCGCATGGGGTCTTCCGGTGGTGGCTTTTACCTCAATCTTTACATGCACAACGTCTAACGGTTGCTTGAAGTTTTAAACAATTGAAAATAAGACTTAACTGTCTCATTTTTATATTATACTCAGTAGCGAGCTCCAATTTTTAGATTTAAATTGATTTCAATTAAAATGATTCACTTGCTTTGCTTTTAAGAGTATTCTTCGATGAATTTTAAAGTCAAGTGAGAAATTTTTTATATGGTCGTCCATGGTCTTTTAGGTCAATCAAATACATTTTTATTTTGAGATCCACTACTTTATATATATATATGTATATATGAAACTAGTATATCTGTTTAAAACTTTTGTTTTCTTAATTTCCTCATAGAGAATACACAATTAGCGAAAATATAAATAAAATGTTGCTTTTAAGCTTTTTGATCGAGTATCTTGAAATCTAAGACAGATAAGACAAAAAATATGCATGAATTTGTATGACTAGAGTTATATATGAAAATGGTTCTTGAAAAAAAATAGTAAAATGGTGCAAGATATACCAAGCTCAGTTTCTTAGTCAAGTGCATGCGCACTGGACAAATTTTCAGTCATTTTTATTAGAAATAAACTATGCCAAAGACAAAATTTCAACCTATATTAGCATCAGGAAAAGGTCTCATCAAACGTGTCGCAAGAATAACGTGACTAAATCAATAGGGCTTTGTGGCTAGTTGTCTAAGATAACACCCCATCGCTAGGACTAAAGCGTGTGTGGTATTGCTAATTCGAAGCCACATTCAAATTTAGAGGTTCTCATGATACACCCGGTATATGTGTTGAATGTTAAGACCATAGTAGTTAATAAATTTGTTAAAAATTTCGTGAAATCAAAATAGCTGCAACAAATTTTCTATTAATTTTTGCTAACAAAATTTATTTAACATTTATTCACTATGGTATTATTGCTAATTGTTTTTACTTATGAGCTGTAACGCTTGTTCATTTTAGCAGAAAATGTCTCTCTGCAAGAATCATGTATTTTGGTTAGGCAAGACAATTGTCTTGGATACAATTTGTCCAGAATAAATTCAATGGTAACTAAATAAAAGCTTAAAAATCACACTTCTTCATATTTTCGCTAAGAGTTTGTCCCTGAAAGGGAATTGAGGAAACAGATTTTTTTTCGAAAAAGACCACTAAAGCCAACCTTCACCACTTTTATCAACATAAAAATTAATGGAGCACCAGGTAAAAAAACAGTTATATTTCCCTAGCCTATATGTCAAGTAAGGCAGAAAGATTTAATTTTGTGGTTGATATTCTTTAATTTAAAAACTATATACATTTGAAGGGGAACCGCCTTCGATTTTTCATGTGTGCGTGAATTCCACGTACAAGGACCTAAAGCAAAAAATCTCCCTACTGTAAAATCTTTTCATAGAAAGCACTGTCATTCAACTGGTTAAACTTATTTCAAGCTTTCTTATAAAATTACAGTCTTTAAATCTTATGATTGTTCAATTTCTCTTTAGGATATATATATATATATATATAAATTACTGTCAAATATAGCCATTGACAGGCAGGTCATAGTAAAATGGTTGCGACGAAAGTCTTTCCACGGACACTTTACCACGAAATTGATTAAGATAATTTATAAAAAGTGTGATACAGAAACCCAGAAATATGCACGAGGAATATCTCTGTATCACTCCAAACTATGAACGCGAAATCAATTTGAAGATTTTAGGGTACTACGAAAACTAGCTGTCAAACAAGAAATTATCCTCGTCTAAAACTTTAACGCTTTGCCGCGAGTGCTGGTAGTAATTTGTGAAGTCACGATTAGTGCCATCATGCGCGGGCAGTGGTCAATAATGCTTATTCTCTACAGACCATATTTAGTTAACCCTTTCGTTAGTAGTGGCACATACATATCCCAGTAATTTTGTAAGTTCATAACCTCTACCTAAAATCGACCGATCAAAACACACTTAAACTCATTTTGAAGATGAAAACCTGCTCTATCCGTGACAACTTGTCAAAAAACCTAAAATCGCGTAAACACAAGAATATCATAATTTCTGCCAGCATGCTTTTTGGATTTCATTCTCTTCTAGTAGTTGCGTTCACTTACTAACAAAATTTTGTAAAAGAAAATTGGTTATGCGAAACCACTCCATAATCGTAAAAATCAACTTCTACTAATTATAGGAATACCCCACGTCAGATTTGCATTATTTGAAATTCACACTCGCTACGCAGCGACTCCATATGTGAGCGGGACTTTCAGAAACAGTTATCAAGCTGTTGGCGCAGGGGAAAATTATTTTCAGTTCAGATTTGTAATCAGCAATCTCAAAAACGTCCGAGTACCGAGTTTCAACCAAATCAACTCACTTTTCGGATTTCGATTCGCTGTATTGGATCCGCCATTTTCAATTTAACAATTTTGAGATCAACTTCGTAATTAACGACCGCGAAATACCCCAAGTACTGAATTTCAAGTGAACCGCAGGTAAGGAAAAATAGAGTTAATAACGAGAGTTAAATTCAAGGTCTAAGGGTAGTTTTCGAAACGTTAAAATCAGAAATTTTGTTTGATCTAACCCTTAATAGTTAGTAAACAGCAATAAGTTTTTTTTTATGATATTAAAAAAAAAATTCAGCCATTAAAGAGTTAGGCGGCGCTTATACTTAATAGTTCCATGTTTGTGTATCGTTGCTCTAGCTGATTCGCTCCCTGACTCACGATGTTGAGTCTTCAACGTTTGGCGCAGATGCGAAGCTTCAAGGCGATTAGTGTCAATGAAATTGTTTCGCCTCTGTATAATATGTCAATGGAGACACTATTGAGGTACGAGGATTCACGGCCTGATATAGTGTGCAGAAGAATCATCAACTATAGTCGGTCCACGAGTTTAACTTTTTTTGGGACAGTCGCAAGCAATGCAACACTGTAAAAATCGCACTTGCTAGAAGGCTTCATTGTTTTCGAACTATCAAAAAAAAAAAACACATCGAACACATGGGCCGACTATAAATTTAGAATTGGATGACGTTTTATTGCAGAAAACTAACAAATTTGGGACACGCACGAGCTTTAAAACTAATATCGAATTATATTTATATTCTATGTTGGTTTTATATATTATTCTAATTTTCCAAAATAATTCTATTAATGTTGTGTGTGGATTGGATAGGTAAATTTGTATTTAGGGGATAATAATTGAAAGGCAAAGAAGTATTGAAGGTATGTGATGCTTGTAATAAAGATAGCATTAATGGATGGTTAATTGCAGGTTTATCATTAGATGTCCAGTACGAAGTGGATCGAGTAACTAGTGGACGAAGCAAAATAGGACCATTATCTCCCCTCGTCGACAATTGTAATTCTGCTGCGCTCTAGCCATATCTGTACTTCAAACAGACAACCTCGTATCCAGCAGAAATCACAGCGCGCCATCCCACTGGAAAGAAACATACTGTGCCCTTCATCAACAACGTAAGCCTCTATGTATTGGGCCAAACACATCAACTCTGAATGAACTACGTTATAGATGTTCATACTGTATCATACCGTCTACACTGACGGATAATTGACTTTGTTTTTAGGACGTACCAAATGAATATGAATAACATTAAGGAGGTTTGCTATGGAAGTGAAATTGGTTAAAACTTAAAAATCGCGCGAGGTACTTTTGTACGTCATGTACCCAGTTATCAAATTTCGCGTCATTTATCTATACCATTTTTTTAAGAAGTGAAGATGTAAGACGGCTTCTTATATATGAGATGTTACGGCAGGTACAACAAGAAAAGTGATTTTGACGTTGAAGTGAATAAGAAAAAGGTTTTACACATCAATAAATAACTATCTAAATGGTATTTTATGCATTCGAAATATCTCATGCGAAGAAAATCAAGTATTTTCTTTGCATCAAGTATTTATAGTAACCAAAGAATGCTAGAGGAAGGAAGCCTTGGGGGAGGTTAATAAGTTCGTGAAACTCCGCTAACAGTTGCTCTGATCCCGGCAGACGCAAACCTCCTTAAATTTCAAGGATCACCATTTTCTCAAAATGATTTGGTGATATGCGGAATCTTTTTCTTTTAGTCGGGATCCGCATCACGTACATTCTAATGTTAATTACGAAGACCTGTTGTTGAATGTTATAAGAGGATGAGATGTTCCAAGGTGATTAGCCAATGCTTTGATATTGTTATTTTCATAAATTCGCCGAATGCACAAGATAACAAAATTGTTGAAAATCACAGCCGAAATCATCAGTATTGCACTAGATTCCTATCTCGCCAATTTTTTTGAAGTCTCTAGTGTTTTCTGACGAACTCTTTTTTTTTCATTTTGCATGTCTAACATTTTTCATTTTCGACGCAGTCTTAAGTGGATCAGGTGTCATTTTTTACATGTATAATTTTTGTAAAAGAATCGAGCATCGTTAAAACTTACAAGAATTAGTGTTGATTCTGGAAATATAATTTCAGCCTTTGCCTTCTGTGTGAATAAATTTAAATTACGGACAATTCACATGTATTTTGTAGATGTTGACACATTCCTAATTCTGACAAACGTTAAAATTTCCTATCGTAAGATAGGAAAAGGGAGAGAGAGATTATTTGAGCATAGTCATCATGATGAATTCTCCAAAATCGCATTTTAGATTGAAAGAGAACGGTATCTTGTGAAGTGACATGGAAAAACTTAAATTATGGCTTTTTAACGTACTGTTACTTGTACTTCAGATGCAAAGAAAAAGATTCTTTTCATGGTGTACGTTATATCTGTCTCTACCGTCAAGCAATGTTCATTATAAAACTGATGCCAAAGCATTTACATGTTTCAACGATAATACCAAAGATGATTGTTGATACATGAAATGGCATCGTTACTCTTTAACTTCACAGTTTTGTCGAACTAGTCGTACGGATTAACAAGCACAAGGAAATCGGATGCTTCGTTTTTTAAGTTCTTGAATTATTGGACACGTACGATGAATCTGCCAAAGCTGCAAAGGTGCCGTTAGCAAAAATATTCTGTATTACGTTCAGACACCCTTTATATTTTCTTAGGTAACGTAATGATACCTGTCAAGTCTCGTTTGATTGCTGAACTTATGACAATTAGTTTCTCTCTTATAATAAATGCGCAAAAAGTTAATAAAAGGCTTCTATTAAGAGTATGCACGAGATTGGATTTACCGTACTCTCGATACTGGCTAACACTTGAAGTAAAAGCATCTTTGATATTCTGCTTGACATGATTTATCGCGCTATTAACGTTTATACGATAATGCATAATAAAATTGACATTGTCGACTTTTCGATTGTACATGTAGAAGTCAAGAAGGGGGGTATGTGAACTCCGTCAAAACCAAAGATCAAAGTTATGGAAAATTAAATTGTATTGGATGTAGGTGAGCAAACGTAATAAATTCCAGCAAGTACAATTCGAGTCACACATCAATGACGAAGGTAAACTTTAAACGATTGCTATCTTTCTTCAAAAATTCTTTTGTTGTCGGACGATGTTGTGAATGATCAAAGTACATAACCGTAACTTTTGAGAAAGTATTGTTCAATATCTGAGGCGGTAGGCATTCTTTAATAGTATAATAGTGAACAAAGCTGGTTTAGGTAGACAAATCTTTTGATTTCCCTATGTGCTGAAAACGTTCCTTGCGCTTTATATTTTAATTTAAGATTTTCATAGATATTATAATTTTCGGATACAATTTTGTGGAGCGTTACACTTGATTAATTATATAGGTTGCATAATGTCTAAAGACCGTGCAATACAAGCAACATATGAATAGTGTGAAAGAAATTTGGTATGAAACTTTAGGTATATCGTTCCATAGAGTGGCTGCAGTGTCGTTGACAAATGCAAATGCATGTACAGTGTCACTGATTGTATAATTCAATTGTGTTATTACTTAGTAAATAATTAGTAATTTATGTTTGTATGCAGTCGAAGACACGTACACAATTGTATTATAAATGTAATATTATATATAAAGAAAAGGATATGAAATTCGATATAAGACGTAGACTAAGGCTGCTCGAGGTTGAGCCAAGCAACTGTATATGCATAATGTATGATGATGGATTCGTCAATAAAAATTATTTTTAAGATAAAGTAAATTGTGATTTAACTATTTCTTTAATACAAAGGTATTGTTTGTACTAAAATGTACGAATTAATTTTATTTAAGAAATATATCATACATTTATTACACCAAAAATTATAACGCGTCATTCATTACGATTGATTAACTTGAACTACAGCTTGTATACTTTGAGGCATTGATACCAGCGTAGAACCACTCTGCTGCCATAATTCTATGGCCTTATTAACGATTACTTCCGAAGTTTCTTCAGATATCTAAAATAAAATTGTAATAGTCTTACGACAGAATAATGAAATACAATGAGAACAATTAAGTGCCAATAAATATGTGTATGTACATTGTTGATAGCATCCAGAATATTATCCATATGTTCACATCGTAGGAGAACTCGTTTTAAAGTAATTAATGTGACAACAGCCACAAATACTAAAATCTTATAGGCACCGACTACTATTTTATCCCATATTCTGTAATGAAAATATGACTATAATCTAGTAAAAATATAATGAAAACTACTGCAATCTATTTATATGTCTATAATATAGATACTTTGGAATAGAGCCATTGCTTATGGTTCCTGCGAAACACGAATAGAACCAAATATGAAAGGGAAGATTGAAAAGAGCTTCAATCTTAGTGAGGTGTTTGTATAAATCAGGGTCCTCTCGTTCCAAAATATTGTAGGTGCATTCTTGCAGCCGAACAACTTCCTTGTGGAACTTTTGTACTTGATCCAAAAAGCCACGCAGTACCCAATATGTATCCACTAGCTTGTCTTCGTGATCAGTATCAACAACATGACACAAACTCTCAGCTAGTTTACTTGTTGCCCTAATAAGAAAACAGCACTATATACAATATAATTCAAACTTTAAGTGAGTAATCAGGATAGTTAATATCCATATCTTTGAGCACATTGTTTGATGCTGTTTTATTGTATTTGTATTTAAAAGAGAACAATCTGTACTTAATAAATAAAAGATTAAAAGTTTGTAACTCAACCGCAGTAATGGAGCATCCAATTGAGCATTTAAATCAATCTTGACTCTTCTAGTTCGAAGAAGCCACATTGTAAGAAACACTTCATGAGGTTTAGTGTTTTCATTCACAATCTTTGCAATTTGCAGTGCTTTCTGTAAATCTTCAAACTCTGCTTTGCGTTGTATCATTATAAAATCATGACTTTCAGCAAAAGCTGGTACAACCCCAAGTAAGATTTTCCACAAAAAATTTCTATATAAAGTTGGTACTGTGAACCGTAAACAAAATTGTTTCAACTTAGCTTTATCAAAGGGACGGTCTTTGAGCAAAATTTCCAACGACTTCCTCTCCTCTACACTGCGAAACCCAACCTGTGATATAAATATTCTTTAAATAAGAACACAGTTCTCATGCAGGTATATTACATAAATTAGTCGTACAAAAATTGGAATTGACACTTGAAAATAAATAATGGGTAGTATAATAGATAATTAGTAATTAACCAATTTTCAAGTTTAGAAAATCATTTGTATAAAAATCACGGCAATTGAATTTCATTATAATTTTTTTCAGAACTTATGTATTTCTTATTTTACAGAACCTATCAATTTACCTTTTCATAATACGACGACCGAAAATTTCGTTCATCCCCCATTTAGGTATTTAAAAAGACAATAATACAAATTTAGGCATGAACATATAAATAAGAACGAGTGGTTTCGACTACTGTCTCGACAGAGATGAGTAGGGGAGATGCACAACGCTACGGTTTTATGCGATACCTAAATTCTGCCTAAATCATGGGCGAGTCTGGAAGTAGGATTTTGTGACCATCGCCTCCGTCGACAATGCGAATCCCGTCGTAGCCGAGCTAAACGTGAACCCGAACGCGTAGCTTGGCGGGCAGAGGATCTCCGCTGCTCATCGCTGATTCCCAAAGCAACCCTTAGAACGAGACCGGGAACTATAGAACTTCTCAAGAACTATTGAAAAAGCCTATCATTGAAACATTCTTAAGATATTTTTAAGAAAGTGCAGTGCCAACTTGACACCCGTGTAGCACCTCAATTTTTACTAAAAATTATTGGATCTTGATTTACTTTCACAATTTATTCAAAATTTTTAATTGAGGCTCAATCAAAATCTCGAAGAATATACAAAGTAGATAAACATTGAACTGAAGTTGTAGAATATGGAAAATTAATTACGTTCAAATTGAAATATTAATAAATTAGGTGTTTGGAACATTAAAATAATTAATTAAATCAATGAAGTAAAATATTAACACTTGGAAATCGGAAATTCTGGCCAAGTATATTTAGAAGTGCTGGAAGTTGCCCAAAATTGGGTGCGCGCAAATTCATCGCGCAAGACTCGGCGAGTGAGAACAGGCCGATGGTGGGGGGAGCGCTGGAGGCAGTGCACGGACTCGCAGCGCTCATTCTTTCTTGAGCCGGTCTCCTATACTGGTCTCTTGGAAGCACCCTTCTTATTCGTTTCCAACCTTCTTCTTTTTCTATATTTCTTTTTTCTTGACATTCTTATTTCTTTATCTTTCATTCTTTACTTTCTTTTTATCTCTTTCCTTATTTCTTCTTTACTCTTATAACTCTGTTCCTTAATTTTCTACTTTCTAACTTCTTCACTTCTACCTTCTCGTTTCACTCTGTTCCCTCTCACTTTCCATTGTGTTTGTCTTACTTGTCCTATTCCTTTGTTCTCGTCGAGCATATTCATTCGAGTAGTTATATAAGGGTACTGCCCCTATTTGAGAAACTAAACGTATAGACCATGGTGTCGGGGGTTGCCCTTCCGCCTCATCCGCTGAGCTTGCTCAGTGGGTCGGGCTCAAGTTGTGTCCGCAACAGCACCTTATGGGTTTCCCGATGGGGGCCTTGAGCCCCCATTAAGGTATCTACGGCCATGGTCTATCGTATAGTGAATCTAACCAGTTGTCTAGCTCTCGCATATTTAGTATAATTTGTTCTCTTTGCTAAAAACGCTCCAATATGTCGTTGACCCTTGAGCACTCGTGTGGGTAGAGACGATCCTGTGTGTCGGTGGAGAGGTCGTGCGAGGTAGTCCGTTGACTCTGGGTAAAGGTTCGAGTTGTGCTTGTGCTTGGGGGCCGCCTTCACTTGGGGTAGGTGCGGGTGCTATTGAGCACCTGCTAGTCTAAAGTCAGCTCTGTTGGAGACATTTTGCGCGGAGATCACCGACCACAACCTGGGCCCGGCCTACTGAGCAAGCTTAACAGATGAGGCGGAAGGGCAATCCCCGTCACCAGAGTCCACGTGTGTTTCTCTGACATAATGAACTACCCTCTTACGACTACTCAAAGAAATATGCTCAATCTAACCAAGGAAACAGGAAAAGTAAGACAAACGCAATGGAAAGTGAACGAGAACAGAACAGAAAGAAGAACGTAGAAAGAAATAAAGAAGGAAGGAAAGTAAAGCATAAGTGAAAAAATAAAAAAAGAGAAAACGGAAGTAGTAAAGTAAGGAATACAAGTATAGAACCAAACCTATTGTAGGTCTTCCGCCCCCGTTGTTCCCCTCTAATTGTTACGTCGGTGTCATTAGACTGTGGCGACGTAGGAATTCGTGAAGGAATAAGTTGTTCTGTTACAGTACATAAAAGTAGGATTTTTAACCCGAAGCGAGTCCAGTGAGTAAACCACCTTGTTAAGTTCCAACTTCCAGCGTGTTAAACGATGGGGAAGATATTCTGAGATTTAATAAAAATATGAAGAGACTCGGTAGAGTCTCGCTAATTAAGTATTTTAATAGTGACATATACAAAATTCATTTTCTCATCAGCTATCAGACTTCCTTGATCTCTCCTCCATTTCGTTTTTCCTATTTTTTCCAAAAGTCAGTGTACTATTATATTGTTTTACTTATATATAAGATTCCTACAAAAAATACATTATATTTATAAGCAACTTACATTGTTCTTACAATAATTTAACGTATGCACACAACATTGCTTAGACCAGATTAATCATTGCAATCGAGTCTGGCACAAGTTAAAATCACGGATCGAGCTCGATCGTATAACTAACACTTTTCCCACTGGTACTACTCCTCATTGGAAGAAGCAGCCATAAGGAAAGGAAGGAAGGAACACTTTTTCCCTTTTGTCCCCACTTCGTTTCTGAGTCCATAACTTTCAGGGGTTGCGCCATGGTATTGAAATCTTAGTCCGTGGTTACTACGCCAGTGAATACTATGGAGTAGAGGGGATCTCGAAGAATTTAACACCGACGATACTGATCCGAGTGACTGATCATTGTCTTTTTTTAATTTTTATGAGAAAATTAACATTTGAGAATTTAACTAATGCTAGATTCGACTGCATTTAATCTACAGTTTACCTAATATTTATCCTTTCTGCAATTCGGTGAATTTCTTTTCTTGTTATTCATTATAAATGCTATTTAACTCGTGATGAAGAAATAATTCAACAAATATTTATTACTAGAGTTACAATAATGATAAAAAAGGAATAATTATAATTAGTCATAATGACATGTATAAATTAGTTTTCTTAAGTAATGATATCGTTAAAATTAATAACAATAATAATGATAATATTAATATTTTATATGATCAATTCGTTAACCAATTTTGGATTGAATAAGATTGACGCAAAAACGAACAGTAATCAAGCATACAAAATCAAAATGTAAAAAAAATGATCGAAACTGACCATAGTTCATGATCATGAGTTATTAAGCAACCTTAGAAACAATTTGTAACAGTATACCATAAAAGTTACTCATCTCTCATTTTCTATCTTTTCATTAGAGACACGATATTATCGTTTTAACAATCTTTTACGTTTGATCACTGATGACGTTGGCAAAATAGAGATTACCACTTTCAGACTAATGGGAATCACAGAATAAAACATATTGAATGAGAATATTCAATTAGAGTCCGTCTTTTTATTTACCGGAGAAAAGCATAAAAAATCAAATAAGTAACAAAACAGCGTACAATGTGATTGCTTTGAAAAAAAAATACACATGCCTCCGTCTATACGAATCATTCTACGCTTATTTATGTACAAGTGCCTTTGCATTGCGTGATACCTTCACCAAAATTTATTTTTGATTTAGTCGTCGTGCATTTCTATTCAAATTCATAACGCAGCTTCAAGACGCATTGTTCTGTAGCTTTTACGCTCGAAATTATAACCTTAAGAAAGCAATTGTTTGTTTATCGTTTTTGATACTTAATTTAGCACGTACGATCTTTACGTGAATTTCACATTTTTTAAATCGAAAAAGAGCAAACATTTTTTTACAAAAATCAAGTTGTAAGTCACGGGCGACATGTATAACTAATTTTTTAGAAATAAGTGCTGGTATAAGAACATTATATGTTGTAAGCTATATAATTTTAATATAATATATAGACTCGTTAAAACATAATGACATACTCAGCGTCGAAAGCGACCTCAACTTCGAGCGTTAGAGTATAGAATATTCTAGGCATGTCATGGCATAAACTTTGAGTGCAGATTCATTTCATAATGAATTGAGAATATTTAGTCAAACAGCGTAGATCGTAGGAGTGGACGAGACGGAGTCGGAGGCGCTTGTGATGGTGCTGCTGTTTGTAATAATATTAAGGTTTGTGGAAACTCCAACAGGACTAACGAGAAAACCTTCGATGGTGTTTCCCTCCGATTTTGTTCGCTTTGCGATATGTTATTCTCCATCGAAATAGAAGTGACACGTGTTTCTTTTGTCATCGACGGAAAAACAGTTTCAGGGGGTGAAATCAGCTTCCAAAGCAGGGTACCTTCAGGGCTAGTTACAAAGTTTCGCATATTTTCAGTTGAGATATTTAAATGAAATCAATTGGGAAATAATGCTCATTGTGAATGATGAAAAATGCATGGTGTTCGGTTTTGATGGGGTGAATTTCTTAACATTTATAGGGGTTGAAAAATTCAAAATTGTTTTAAAAAATCTATCGATCGGATTTTAATGAAAGCAACTGCATTTAAAAGTGCTCAAACAAGCAGGAGATAGATGTTTGCGTTTTTCGGGAAAACATCGTTGAAGGATTGAATTACCACTTTGTATATGTGACCATTGTCCCATTAAGACCGCATTATATTGCTTTAATTTGCCCTTACAATTGTTGCAAAGCACTTTTTTGTGTTAATTACGGAGCTTAATCCTTTTAGTAACGTTTGATTGCACTTCTTATACAAATTATCCCTTCGTATTTTGACCTCTCTCTCGGCGGGATTTCTCGTACGCTTGCGGAGTTTTGCGAAGCTGTGTATTCTAAGGGTTTGGAGGCTGCTGGAATCGATATTTCTACTTCAAATTTTTTAATTTAGAAACGCCCATAAACGATGGGGAAATAGAATTCAGAAATAGTTTTGAAAGTATATCATTAAATGCAATGGAAGAATATACAGGCGTAAAAGCAGTACAAGAAACTTTTGTAGATTTTCAAGAACCACATAAAGACATAGAAATGCTAATAGTAGAAGATGAAAAATGAGCACATGCAATTCGAGAATGACAACCTCCACCAGATACATGCATAACTGATAAAGAAGAATTGTCATACGAATATTAATCGAGAGCAGTTGACTATTGGCGATCTGGAAAAAAAAAATTTGAGTATAGACATCGTTAGACAGAAGTTTAAGAAGGTGAAATCTGTTTAACCAGAAACCAGCTATAATTTGTGACTATGCATTACGAAACTTTAAATCTGCTATTGATGCTGATTTAGCAGTCCATGATAATGATTTACAAAGATGGGCCTTACGAGCACAAAAAGAAATGGGTCATGAAGACTTTTGAGTCAAAGCATCTGAATCTTAGATACAAAAATCTTCAAAAATATCCATCGTATTGTATCAAGAGAAGTTAATAAATTTATTATCAAGAAAACAATTGAAAATGCAAAAACTTTAAGAGAATAATCTGAAAAATTTGTACACGGTGTAAAGAAAATTATACAAAAATATAGTTTATCGAATGAATATAATTCAGACCAAAGTGGTTTTCAATTAAAGATGCATTTTGGAAGAATTTTAGGACTGGAAAGGGAAAAGCAGGTGGAATGTCTTGTACAGTCAGTTTCTTCTATCGTCTCCAGTTATACCATTCAGCCAATTATATCAGCTGATGGAAGGCTGCTTTCTCCTCTTTTTTCAATGATGATGGTATTTTTGGTCCGATAGTAGAACAGACATTTTTTAGGCCAGATAATGCATGCATAGCAGTATCAAAGTCTGGCAATCTTACTTCAGGTATAAATAGATTATTATAAATTCCACCATTATTAGCCTATGCGTGTCAGAGAATAGTATGTGCCAAGAATATATTGTATTTTATATTTTCATAACACTTCAAAATGTGGTTGAAACCTGTTTTTTCAGAAACGTCGGTTCCAAACGTGTACTGCTGTGACTCATGGTGTGGTCATTGCTCTGTGGTTGTACATGACGCAACACCTCCGAATAAAGAAGTTATAGTAAAGGTAAGTTATCGTAAATAGTAGTCTAAGGGTATAATTGGAAAGATTCAGTCGCTTGTAGTTAAAAGTCACTAAGAAAAAATTTAATAGCGCACTATTAGCACTAAAGGCGAGTTCTGAATACGGGGCTATTGTGTTTTGAACATTTCTTTGATTCTGAAAATCGAATTTCAGCACCTACGAAAACCCTTGGAATAGACAACTTCGCAAAACTCCGCGAGCGTACGCGAAATAACGCCGAGGGGGTCGAAGATGAAGTTGTTTTTTGTAAGAAATGAAACTAAAAGTTTTTGAAAGAATTAAGCTCCTCAATTAACACATTAAAAAAGTTTTATCACACATACATAGGAGTAGGTCAATTCTCCAATGATGTTTTTCCGAAAGACGCAAAAATCTATCCCGAACTTTGTTGACCTCTTTCAAATGCAATTGGTTGCATTAAAATTCGATCGATAGTTTTTTTTATAACAATTTTGAACTTTTCAACCGCTATAAATTTTATGAAACTTACCCCGTTAGAACCGAACTAAATGTATTTTTCATAATACCCTATAAGCATTATTCTCAAATTGATTTCATTTAAATATATCGACTGGAAATATGCAAAACTGAAAATCGCCCTGAAAGTACCCAACTTTGGGGGTTGACTCCCCTCAAACCACTTTCCCCCCAATAAAAAAACACGCGTCACTCAGATTATGATGGAGAATAACATATCTTAAAACGAACTAAATCGGAGGAGGACACCTCGCAAGGTTTCCTTATAAGTAACGGACAGAGCCGCAACTTGGCGAACATACAAATAAAGCTTCGTGATACATTTCGAATGTTAAGAATAATTTCTCTAGCTCCACAAAGATAATCTTTAGTCTAAGTCGCTCCTTTTCGTTCAATGTATGAACTGCTTGATCGTACATTTGTCGATTTTCTCTGAATTAAAATGAAAATATCAAAGAAAATACCATGACCGACTAGCTAACTCATACTGATTCCATAACATGTTTTCAAACGTCAACAAATTGTCGAGTGATAGTGTATAAAGAGCCATTGTTATTAGGGAGCCACTTATCTAAGATTACCTGTTTAATTATTAGTCTTAAAAGAAGTAACATCCCGAAATCTTTTTATTTCTATGTGAATACCAAGCGAGCGTCGAGGGCGAACCCGACTCAAGGCCTTTTTTTTTCAGTGTATTTCTCATAGATTTGAGTGCTTTATATTCTAATATTTCATTCCTGAGTATGTTTGCGTAGTTGTTCATCCAGACAAAATTTCAAAGCTCTCAGGTACAAAACAGCGAATCATATAATCACAAAACTGACGAAAGCCTGGATTCAACGCCTGTCTCTCGATGAAGCTCGAATTTCGCAATTCAATTGCAAAAAGACACTTTACGTGATGAGTTTTACGGTTCAAGATGTCGTACAACGCTTAAAGAAATATCAATATATTCAGGCAGCTGCGTACCACTATATTAAAACAATTTTTCCAACATTCGCTCCATTAATTCACTACCTGATACTTATCCTTATTCTTATCCTTAATTCTACATATTGACTGATTTCCGAGAGAACTTAAAATATAATTTATTAAATTAATCACTGTTCACCCTCTACCGTTAATGATATTCATTTATATTCATTAGTCCTGTTACTTATTTTGTATAGTTAATTATACATTTGTCTAGTCTTACATTTCTTAAGGCAGGAATTTTATATATCTTATTTACAAGGTTTCATTCATTACGTCTCATCTATTTTGCTTCGGCCTTTTTGAAGCTTGTGTTGAACAAAGAGAACAAAATTAGTCGTGCTGTGTTTCGCAAAGAAACAAGTGAAACTCTATCCACTTTTCTTTTAAAAACGAACAGTGAGACACACGTTGTCGCTCATTCTTGAGCAATGTTCGATGCTGTACCTTACAATTAGATACCTAACTATCTAAAAATGTTTGCATGCCCGAACCAAATCTATTGAGATTCCTTTCGAGATTACATCTCTCAACTTGTTTTATCGAGCGTAAAGGTAATTTAAAAAAAAATGAAATAAGCGACGATAATATAAGAATAGATAATTAAAGTATAACAAGGCATCATACCTGAGACCGAGCTAAATATTCCCTTGAAAAACAAATAGCTGAAAAAGTTTTAAATACGCATGCAAGAAATCTCAAAGAACTAAAATAGTTTATACTCTATCGTTTCAAGTAATATGCTTGATCAGATGTAAAAGTTTCGCTTGAAATAATTACTTTTAGCGTAAAGCGCAGAAAAATACTGGTAAACGCGTTGTGTGTAACATAAAATATTTAAAACGTTTGAAGGATCGTACTAAATTGAAAGCTGTCATCTCGAAAAAATTTCTTTCTTAGTACCCGCATTGTTTGCTTTAAAAAATGTATTTCTTAATGATATTGTATTTTCACAATTGCTAGTAGCTCGTCCAGCCTGAATTTGTGACAAATTATATTTGGAATTGGGATATATCCTGTCCAAGAAACGACAGAAAGAGAATAAACGAAACATGTGAGTGAATACATGACTCAAGATAAAAATGTTAAACTTTAATATCATTTGTAGCTGCTTCATCTTTAAAAAAATGTTACGGTATTGTAAAAAATGATATGCACGAAACATGATATGAATATCACGTTAAGAAATATATATATATCGTAATTTTCATTGTGGCATGTTTCATTGATTCACTTGCCAATCATTTACAATCAGATACTCGCAAAAAAATGGTGTGCAATTTGTCATTACACAAAACCTCACATTTATCATGTATCTAACTGATACTGACAGGAACACCACTTGAGTTTTTAACACTGAAGACTCCCATTAGTAATCAATATCGATCTTCAAGCTTTTATATGCCATTTTTCTCTGTACTAAACTTAAGATTGTCTCCAACGTAAGACTGGTCTATAAATGTCGACCGATGAGATTCCATTTATCCTTCAAAGTCAATCCTATATTCCTTTTAAAAATAATTTGTCACATATTAATGTGTTTTGAATTCATTATGTCTATATGATAATCATTCCTAATGTGAAGCGATCATTAGATGCGTGGATCACAAGATTCCGTTTTCCCATTGGACTTAACCTCGACTTTTGGTTCTTCGGAGGTCAAAGCTGGTGGTCTTGTATCGGAGGCTTCCATGGATTCCTTTGATTGAGTATTGACTTCTAAAGAATCTTGTGTGTTATTAGAGGATTCGGTTTCTTCAAGATTTGTGGATTTCGTCGGATCTGTTGGCGACGAAATAGAGGAAGGTGTCGGAGCTTCACTGCTTGGAGAAGTCGTATCACCTTCGCCAAGATTGTGATGATGAGGCTTTTCTTCAAATACTACAAACATTATAAAAGAACAGAAACGCATGAGCCAAGAACTTCATATTGCACTTTATACCATTCAACCGCCAAAGCAAAGAAATTTGTACTTGTATCATTGTATTTACTATCGATAACGATTCTTTACACACACGCAGGCGACACACTGCTGTTAAATGTAATAATGAAGGGCAACAAAAGGAATAGTAAATACATCTTAGAACATATAAGCCTAATACATACAGTATGAAGAATCCCCTAATCATTTACAAGAGATTACTAGGTGCATTAGATTTTAATATTTTTTTGAATCATGATAAATCTGATCTGTGAAAAAACTTACGTTTTAAAAGAAACTGTAACAGTATTATGTCTTATTCATAATATTATCAAGCAACTATTAGACATTTCTATGATTCATGTGTGAACAATTGTGTCTTGTAATAAGCAATGATTTACGTGCATAACTTACACTTGTCAAGGCTGATAATGGATCCTATAACTTCATTAACAGTTAAGGTTGGTCCTTGATCTTCCATCTGTCTCCTCCTCCTTACGAGCCACCAATCGACCAAGAATAAGGCCAAAGCAAGAATTTTAATACCTGCGCACAGTCCCACGTATCTAAAAAAAAAAGACAATTTAAATATTATAAAAGTTTCTAGTCTGCACATTGAGCTTTCTAATTCTCATACCACTAACGTACCTATATCTGAATTGTTCAATATCGTACAACAAGCAGCGACCACCTTTCTCGCCGCAGGTACTTTTCCAAAGTAGGCACGTTGAATCAATCAAATTACCGAAAAGTATTGGCGCTGGTATATAACCAAATAATCTGAAGATCACAAATTGCATACCAAGAGCGAAAGATCTTTCTTCCTCGGAAACGGACCTACAAACATATCAAATAAACTGTAATTATTTTTTTTAAATAATGTACACTCATAAATTTTTACATATTATTTTCACTATTAAGATTATTTCTATTTAGAACCACTATTGCTTATCTTTATGTAATTATTATGGTAAATCTTTAAACTACTTTCTCTAAATAATTTATAAATCTTCGTAGTATAAATGCTTATGTTATTGGTAGCTGATCAAATATATCGTATTATGATAAAGAAAATAAATGATCAATAGTTTTCGTGAAATCATATGCAACATGTAACTGCATGTTCGAACAACGTGAGCAAGTCAATTCTTCGACGATACATACCGTAGTACTATCATGAGTAATGGCATCTGAGTTACAGCAACAATAAAGGTCATAAAAAAGAGAAGAATGAGGAACGGAAATATCGTTCGGCATGGAGAAGTACATGGACCTGCCGTAGCAACAGGAACAACTGTAACCTCAGCAAACTCGGGAGCAACTGGTGGTAGCATTGTTAGGTTGCCATGTATACCTAGTTTGTTATGAAAATTTTTATTAAGTATTTGTATACTCTAATTAAAAATTGACACGTGAAAAGTTATTGCATTGTACTTTATTTCGTCGAGCATTTCCTCAACGTTAAATGGCGACTGATTTAATTTGGAAAATAAAATTTTAGATTCAGAACGATGTAGACGCATGGTGGGTAACACAGATAATACGTAACACTGATTACATTCAAATAAAGCAAAGCCAAGTAAGATTCAATGCAAGCTTTTCTGGCGTAAAGAATGAATACTCACAAGCACAATTGGTGAAATTTGATTCGGAACTAAACGCGGTGCAGCCAGCATGACAAGGACTGAAATATGTAAGTCCATTGTTTCCGCACACAGGCTCGACGTCAGTCATTCGACACTCACAGCCAAAATTGCAAGCGGCAGTGAGATTCACTTGAAACGGTTCAGGCCCCTTGGTACTGCTATTATAGTAAGGAATAGTAGTGCCAGCCATTTTGACGTTGTCACATCCCAAGAAGAACAGGAGTCCGTAACACACCAGACAGATGATATTTGAGACCAGCACAAATTGAACAGCACCTTTAGGCCTTAATTCCAGACGTTTGAGCAGACAACCGCCAAAGAATATACCGATGCAAGCACCAGGAATGGCAATTGAGCCGGTGAATATGCTTGCTTGGCTCTTTCCTAGGCTGAACTGTGTCTCTAAATACTTTGGCAGGAAAACGACGAAGCCAGAGACAATTACCAACTCCATGCAAGCACCCAGGCACGTTATCACATATACAGGATTGCATACCAATCGCCACATACTGCGTGGTATATCTGAAAACATATACGTATATGAATTAAAATCTTCAACAAAATAAAATGATAAAGTACTTATATTTTTATCGAAATGTTCTTTGACATTGTCAACTCCATCAATGACAGGAAACGTAAAAAATACTATCAACACATTCTGCAGACAGCTATGAGACACCTGCTACCTTCGTGCTGGTGTACACAATAATGTCTTTTCCTTGTCGTATCTCGACTTCTAAATAATAGAATGATTTAACTTCAACATTTGAATAATAATTAATGTATTTATTAATTATTATTATTTGTAAAAGACACATTACTGGTTTCCAAATATGTGAAGTGTAGTTAAAATATACATAATAAGTTCCTCGAAATGTATTGCTATTACTCGACGCAAACTGTTGATTATGTATAGCATCGTTTATTGTGATCTCTTGTTATCTCATTGAATTATCAATAGGGTCAAATAAATAATGTAGCAATTTAGGAAAAAAGAAAATCAATTAGTTCACGGAAAAATGCTATAAGCTGCAAATCTAAACCAATCCAACTAATTCTTGAATCTTTATAGCCACGTGGATCTTGCCGAGATCGGACAATAAGTCAAGGCAGCCGAAGATGTGAGGCGCTGCGTATATATAGACAAGATACGAAGATGCATCCAATGATGTTTTCTTTTAAAAGGACAACAGCATTCATTACGCCTTTGTGAGTTTTCAACTATTCACGGATGCCACTTCGGTTGAGTGTTGCAACTGGGTGATTCCACAAGTTTGAAAGTGAGGTATTAGTACCGAAGATTAGGTCCGGAGATGTTACAGTATATATGGATGATATTAGAATAGCAACTGCGACGATCGAACGTCATCTGGAAGTATTGAAAGAAATTTTTAGATTGGTCCCTACCGCATGCTGGTGTGGAAACGTGTATAAAAAATATAGTGTATATTATACTTATGACAAGAAAAAAACAGGAATGTTTATATTTAATAACATTAATTAATGTTCAAATATTAAATTTAATGTTACATGAAACTTTATGATTTGAGTTTTTCAAAATTGTCATTTAATTTATAGTTTCCAAAGCGTGCCAAATTTTGTAATAAAAATTACCTAAACATTTTATAAATAAAAGCCTGTATCTTTTGAATAATATTTGACCAAGCCGGGGTCTGGCGTCGTTATTTATTTTGTGGCGAAAGGAGCGCCTCTCTTGCAACCGATAACCAGGACGCCATTGTTACAACAGACCTTAAGTATACTACTGGAAAACGTTTTGAATGAACGCTCGAGAAACGGGGGCGTAGGTGAAGCGTTCATTGGCCAAATAAGTAAAAGAAATTTGATCAAATAGACGGGAGTGTCGATCAGATTGAAGTTTACTCTCCTAATAAAGTAACTTCCTAATTCAATATCGCTTAGGTGTGTATTATCGCAACAATGATTCATTTACTTACCTTTTACATCTTTACCGTAACCACTGTCATCAGCAACTGTTTCTTTTATCGGTTCTTTGTTATGCTCCTTTTCTTTGTTCGTGGCTGGTTTACTTTTCTCTATAATTCTGATCTTTTCCTTTTCACGTTGCAATGTTTTAGGGAAGCTGAAGAAAGGAATTGCTACGAGAACCAGAAGAAGACCACAGAGAAGGAATCCACCCCACCACATTCCAACCCATCTATGATCACCTGGACCTGTGTGAGAAAAAATGAGTAAAAGTTTGCAATTTTATTCAATAAAAAAGAAATGCATTCTATTTCAAGTCCGAAATTCTATAGTCTAATGAATATGAGTAAAAAAAAAGTATCAACTTATTTTAAACAACCATCCCTTTAATACTGACGAACGAAACCTAATGATGTCTTACCTTTTTCTACAATTTTTATTTAATTCTAAATTTATAATTTCGCAATTAAGTGACCAGTATCCATTGTAGCGTCCCCCCCCCCCTCAATATAATTTTCACAAAGATATAAAATAAGGGTTAATAATGCAGGTAACACAAATAATCTAATTGGTAAAAAGACTAGGAAATTCTAAGCAATAATTTATTGATTATAGCTTGCATAACAGTGAACTTACCGATACTGATAATCGTGCTGGAGAATGAGTCCATGTGAAATGACAGAAGGTAAGCTCCCAGAAGAAAACCTAAGACTGGTCCGAACGCGGCCATACTGTACATACATCCTAGACAGAAAATATTTTGATTTTATGTTTCATTCGTCCATACAATATACATTAAAATCCTGCATATTCCTTTCAGAGATTGTAAACATTAAGTAACTGTTCACATTACAAGAGTGAATCCAGTTTAATAGAATGTATGATATCAGTTTCAGATTCAGACGACCTAAACGCATTAAGCGTCGGTCATAATAGCGCCAAAACAGTTGAGTATTACTCAAAAGTCAGATATGCATCCTTGCCACGCATGCTCGACCTGTATCAAAAATATTGGGGCACCATCCCTTACGTATTCACATTGCCATTTTGACACGACATAGTACAATAGTACATAGTACAGTAAAAAAATTTTTTAAATAATTATTGAACGAAATGTGTTTCAATCAATCTCCTGGATTTCTTTCAAAAGTCTCATTGAAATCGGAAGTGTTGGATATTTGCAAGCATTAACATGTTGTCTAAGATTAGAACTTCATTTTCTTTGTAAATTTCAGTATTACCAGTTCAATAATTCATTTCGAAATAAGTCCACACAGACTACACGTTACAAATACAATACAAAATATTTTGAATCTACGTTTGCGTTCCGTCATAACCAGAAATAATAAACACCTGCAAATGCTGTTCAATCTGCATCCAGGATTTGATATCCCCTATAAATTTTAGCCCAATTGGTTTTTTATTTGGAACTTTGTCCACAAAATTTTACGAGCATATAAATCCGCACGTACACATCCAATTTTTCGATGCCGTATTCATAAGACACGCATTTCATGCGGTTGTGCCGAAGTAGACATCGTAAAAATTTAATCCCTCAAAATGGAATTAATGCTGAATGGTGTCTGTATAGTTATTATTCCAAATTTGTCTTACCGATATATAAGGAAGCACTTTCCGGTCTGACATGATCATCGATGTAAGTTGTACCGAGGGTAAATAGAGGTGAGCCACCACATCCCAGCAAAAGCTGAGCAAGTACAAATAGCATCACAGGACCGGCAGTCGAAGGGGATCCTTGTATACAGTTGTCGCCCCTAAGATTATTGTGCGGCGCCAAAGGCGGTGAAGATAGCCCTGATGACAGGCGTCCTAAAAAAATATAAAAATTATGTAATATATACTGTATCTCTAACTCTAAGTAAAACAAGTGAAGTTGCCGTATCAATACCCGCCCCTCTCCTCACCATTTTCCTACCAAATCTAGTAACATTCATGTACCACGAACAAAACAATTTACTTCAATGTGTAATCGTTATCTTTTGCCCTTAGACCAATGATGGATTCCAGACAAAAAAAACGTTTCCCCCTATATTTAAAAGCAAACGATCATCTGATCTTGTACCAATACTGGGCAAATATTATAGTTCTGTAATAAAGTCAGTCCTCTTGCTCATTCTTCACGTACGGAGCATAATGAAAAGAGGGATTTTAACCCCAAAATCTGACACGACTTTCACTTAATAACTTCAAATAAAACAATGCACACAATAATTTAAAAAGCATATGATATTCAATATTCTTATCAGACAGGTCGTTGAGATCTTTAATATTCAAACGGCTAGTTACCATTCCCTTCCCTGGGGTAAGAACCCTAAGGAGAGACGAGATAATTAACCCGTTAATAACGGAAATAATCAAAGTGTGCCCTTTTGGTGAAACATCTTTTATACTGCTGCCCTCACAATAAGACGTTTCGTTTTTCACAAGGTGGCATTGACATGCTTCACACCGCGAGGTTAGGAAAAATAATTATGGGAAATGTAAGATAAACATAGAGTATAGAAATGAATATAATTAAGCACACTGACCAAGTCCCATGTCTTGTTCACGAAGCGAAACGCCTCGACAAATATTATCGGAGCTAGAATTGTTTGAAGCTGTCGTGAGGTTGGGTTCCGCAGTGAAATGGGGCACCATGAATATCATCGATCCCACGCCCATTATTACTGCACCTAGTAAACACATAATATTTATGATTACAGTTAATCGCCGATGGTTTATATGTTACAATCAATATATATTTAAGAAATGTGAAGTTTACAGATTAGGCTCTTTTTTTATAAAAAATTGCCATATGTTCTTCGCTCTAGTTTATGTCCTGATGTGGAACATCGAACTCTAGCTTTAATTTAACCCCCATTCAGCTGAACTACCATTGAAGTACTATAAAATAGAACAGCAAGGAAGCAAAGTAAAATAGCTTTTTCTCAAAGTGCAAGTAATAAAATTTCGCTCGATACGGTTCAACTTTGCCTTCTTACTCTCCGCGAAAGAATGATTGTGTATCTGGCCTAACATAAACTAACAATAGAAAATAAATAACTAATAATAATAAAAACATTCCCTTTACCAAAAAGTTGCCCAATGCTTACTATAATGATATCGAATCCTTCAACTACAAAGAGTTTTAAAGCACTGAAAATCGACGAAAGATCTGCTTAGCATTACACGGATTACAATAGTTAATTTTGGATACGAGTATGCGTAATTATTATGATAATATCGATAAAAAAATATGTTGCTAAGAGTATTATTTATGAGAAAGAATTTTAATACAGTCTTATATTATAATTACCAATTTAATTCGTATGACAAGGAACAAGTTTTAGTGATTCTATAGATGCTACCATCACTATGGACATGCATGTGTGTAAGTCATTATGCAATTTCACTCGCTAAGCAAAGGATATAAAATTTGCATATACGTGAATGAGGCAGCTACATTGACTATGTATATCCTCGATTCCAGACAAACTGCTCAATCGACTGGACTAAAAATAGAGATAATGAAACTGCAAATGCAGATAAACTTATACACGTGGAACTTTTTTCGATTTCGATCATATAAAATACTGCTACATATTCCACGCGATACTCCTTAAAAATTAAGATCTAGAAGATTGCCTTGAATGCGCGATAGCTCTGTATGTTCGACAGGCCAATATAAAATCTTGAAAGGCAATTTCTATAGCTGCGTCATCTATATTATGTCTTTCGTGTATTAAAATACACAAAATGTCTACTTTGGTTTCATTTTTGCAAGGTAGATCTGTACTTACCTATGGCTATCCACACAGGAATATGTCTTCGGCTGCCAAGATAACTGACGAAAATAACGGTAATAACATTGCCTATCTCATAGGAGCTTGCGATAACGCCCGAAAGGCTGGACGGGATCTCGAATCTCTTCTCGATCGTTGTAATCACAGAATTAATATAACCTGAACTGAGTGCCTGCTGCAGCGTAACGAGAAACGATAAGAGGAACACGAACACCTGAAAAATGCAATCATCTTAGTCTTATTTACCAATTAAAAATTTAATATGGATGCATTGAAAGAAAAAAAAAATTTAGTTAAAATGCGAGCAATTGCTGTATCTAAAAATATGTTTAATGTATTGCAAACCAAGAAAATTCTACTTCAAGTGTGACATCAACACTTTCACGTTTACAAAAAACCATATTTTTATTATTATTAAAGTATTTGAAATTATGGTAATTGTACAAATATGCTTATATGCTGCTTTGCCACTAAACCTCAAGCTTCTCGTTTATCGAACGAAAGTTTGCCAACAATTTTCTTTTAATTTCTAAAAGTACTTCAACATTGTAGAAAACATATGTATCAGAAATATCGTGGGTTTTTTTGTGTTAAAAACAAAATAAATAACTTTGCGATATTGACACTTTCAGACATTTATATATTTATATCAGACGAACGGTTGCTCGGGAAAATATCATGTTTCGTAATTAGTTGTACAGCATGTTTCGAAATACAGCATGTTTTTAAAAAAAGGTTAATATCTTCTCGATGGTTAAAATTGATTTATATACCAGCCCAGCTAGTCAGTGCGTAACTGAAGAGTTAAACATTACTAATCAGGTAAATGATACAAACCTTGATTCCAGCGAATCTTTGAATGAAGACTGGCCTGCACGTTAAAATTCCGCAGTCCTTTGAGTCTGGATTAATTGGTGGCGTTTGTGCTCTCTCTTTCTCTGCCCTGAAGTATAAAATAAGACAAGTTAACACGTATTGGATTGTATGCATAACCCTAGAACAGTGATCGGCAAACTCATGAATCAAAAACGCCGAAAATCAAAAGCACAACGATTTTACATCACATCTAACAATAAGTCACATAATTTCTGTCAGACATGAGCTTATGAATTGAAATATAATGCTGTAATGGATGTATGTTTTTGACTTAATTATAGGGAAATCGAAATTCCACAGTGCAAGTAACAAGTATAAAATAAGATGTGACAAAAAGTCATTTGTTTAAAAGTTACATGCTTTAGAAGAAAGGATGTTGCGGAATCCGAAAAATCAAGAAATAGTGCGTGTTTCTCAGACACAAGAGCGATGGTTTATGGTTAATAAGATAATACATACTGAGAAGAAAGTTTTGTTGGATTACCAAACCGGTTGCGCAAACAAAACGGTTTTGCACAAAACGGATAGGATAAATATTTTTTACTACTCGTACTATTTTACCAACAAAGTTATTCTATGAGTATGAACGAATATTTTGTTTGTAACAAGGGTTTTCACTAGAATCAGTATTTGTCTACTGTAACTGATGTCAAAATAGATGCTGCATTGAATTTTTCGCAAACTTCAAAATGTCTAAAGTGATATATAAATAAGCATACTTGACAACATAAAATTTTTAATACATGATAATTTCTCTGTGTGCCTTGCACACTGGTTTTTGATTTGAATGTTACGTGTATGTATGTATGAATGGGGAGGACTAATTAATGTTACGGTAATAACTTGCCTGTCCACTATGGAAGCACTAGGATTCCTGCTGTGACATTTGATGATAAAATCTCTGGAAAAAGAAAACCAAAAAGCATTAAACATGAACATGAGTAGCACAGAGCAGCATTTAGTAGTAGCAATGATCAACGACAACGTAAACAACTTATATATTTAGCCTCTACATATACTGCCACACTTCCTTCCGGCGAACAGACTTTAAAATTTCGATATTTCAATAAATTTGGTGACACGACTGTTTTAATACAGGGACTTGAATTGGATAATCAAATTATACAAACCTATGATCCACAATACCAGAACTGGGGTTTCTGCTGTGACATCTGATAACAGTGTCATGTGTTAATCTACTGCTGCTTGGTTGTGTCAGATCTGCATTTTCTCCAATGCCTGTTGTTCCTGTACTTTCCGCGTATAGCCCTGTCATGGCGTACATGCTTTCATTCCTTCTGTGCCCAGCGTGACAGTTACTGCCAGATTCCGATCTGTAATATCAAATCACATATCTTATTGCAAGAAAGCGATTGAATTAACATGTTCCTTGTATTCTAATTTAATAAAAATTTTCAATAAACATCGAATATGAAAAGAATCCCTTTCAATTCACCATACATCTCTAAACATAGTGTTGCAAAGGTATTACAATACTACCAGCTTTGAATAATGAATGTATTGAATTATGGGTTATTTAATTGTAATTAAATATAGAGTAATCAGTAGAGTAAGTTGTATTATCACACATGCTTTATAGATCACTGAATTAGATAGTTTCACAAATGATAAGGCAAATTACTGGTAGCACGTACATTCTCGTAAATAGTACAATATTATTTACTGTTACTAAATGTAGTATTTTAAGTTAGAATGTCGTTAAACACGAAACACGAATTTCGAGAATAATTGTGTACACGGGAAGAAGAATAACAAAAATAATTACAAATAAGGCATTATAAGGTGGTTTAAAAAATGCTCGATGAATTATACAATGTAGCCGGAGCTACAGAGACTTTGAACTAACTCGATACTATTCCAATATCCATAAAGCAATGCAACTGAGATTGGCATATTGTGTAAACGACAGACCATTTTTTTTCAATTAATGAAGCAAATTTATAGGCTCCTTAGGCAGTGAGCAGCGTTACATTTTTCTTCGATGGGTGGATTAGGAGCAAATTATTTTATAGTTGAAAAACTGAACGAATTCAATGATCCTCAACACATTTAAAATTTATCCAATCTGTCTTTCGTGAAGTCGTTGCACTGGTGAAATTATAAAATAAGGGTTTTTCGATTCACAATTCTTAAAAGACTAATAAAATATGACGTTGTTCAGTAATTTTATATAAGGACCATAAAACAAGATATAAAAAAAAACTCTTGAGTTTTGCATGATGACTTGTTATCATAATATGATTTGTTATCAAAAACGCCATAACATCTATCTATTATATGCGCCGCTTGAAGAGGATACAGCGCTGTATACGTATTGGAGTTAAAAGAGATAGCGATATTGTTACTGATAGATAAGTAACAAAGGTTTTGTAATTCTGCAACAATATGAGTGGAAGTTACGTGATAACACAGCCTATGTTTCAATCTGGCGTTTCAGTTATTGCTACGTCAATTTTCAAGTCAATCGGTTGAATTGTTTGGCCCTGATTGAGCAACAAACAGAAATTTTTATATATTGGTAGGGAAGTATTGATAGAGGAGGGATAGGAAACTAGGGAAGGAATAGTATCCCTAATTTTCCAAGAAATATTAAAATGCTATTTGGCAAATAAAATTATGATTATTTTAGCTCTATTTTAAAAATATTTTTGTAACATTCTCTTTAAAAACCTAAGAGTCAAACATTTATAAAATAAATTTGAAGGTTACTGTGTCCCCTTAAGTGTTAACTTATACGTATATCGACACTAATCAAGACACTTCTTGATAACACACAAATGCTACATCGTCCTTGCTCGATTCTACTAAAGCCAATCAGAGCTTCCGTGATGTATAATAAATACAATGTATCTGCATGAAAAGTGTATGTCGATATATTTCACTGAAATAAATGCCACTGTGAAACGTAATATGAAGAAAAATGTAGTTACCTCTTATGTCCAAATCCACCGCCGCTTTCATTTCTTTTATGACCACTTTCAGAGCGTTTGTGGCCAAAGGCACTAGATATGCTTTCGGTTCTTTTGTGACCACTTTCCGATCGTTTGTGGCCAATGAAACCTCCACCTGATTCAGTCCTTCTGTGAGTGAACATACTCGAACTCGAACCATTTCTCTTATGACCGCTCGTTGAAGCCATTTCGTCGAATTTTCGTCGTCTCGTTCACCCACACTTTTCGATCTTCTACTTCCTATTTTCCTTCCTTCTTTAGTCAGGCACACGTATCACCCCGTCATTCACATTACGATATATGGTGTGTCTGAAACAAAGAATTTTCATTAAAACCGTGTTCAAATAAATAACATGAATTTTTACATGCATAAACATATTACACACTAACCCCAAATTTTAAATGCTCCAAATGAAAACATAACATGACAACATGGAGCACGTGGGTATGTCTTAATCTAAGTCAGAAGTAACAATGTAAAGGTCTTATTACAAATTTGTAACATTCCTACACTGACAAGAAAAATTTCATAAAATTAACTAAATTATTTTAAAACGAAACAAAGATTCTAAAAAAATTTTATTTCGTGCCAGTTAACATTTACTTGTTTTACCTCTGTAATCAAATAAATTAAAGTTTGCTTGCACCTCAATATCGAATTGCTACGTTCAATGATGTGCCCAAGTAAAATAAATAAAGTTCAGTTTAAATAATATAAAATGAAGGCTCAACGTTCTTGCAATAAATTATTTAATTCCTCAACGGTATCCTCATTAAGGCGCTTACTCATGAAACGTTTGGAAGTATCTTATGCAGTCGTTATTTCAAAAAGGAGGATGTGCCTGTAGATACACGTGCGCGGTCGTTCCTGATTATGCGAATTAGAGAGCGGGGGTAGAAGAAGATGATGCAAAATTTTGTGAGCAGAATTACAAACGAACGTCGTAAGCCAAATAGACTATACTAATTGATTGGGTATATCAAGTTCCGAATGTAGGTGGAACACCGACGACATTTACAGATGTCCAGCACTATTCTACTTGTACGGGCGTATTTGTGTGCGAAACAATGTTGACAAGCAGCCGAGAACCTGTCTGTTTTAAATTTACACGAGAAATTCAGTTATTTTTTGTCTATCCAAAAGACTATATTTAACTCGTGTATCGACTATATCGACGCATTCACATAGTAACAACGCGTGATACATTTACAAATGAGATATCGAGCATGTAGATACTGCACGTCCCCAGCATCGAAGAACTACCGATAATACGTATATATATTATTTTTTTAAGTTGGCACTGCCCATTAGTCGTTGCACGACTCCAGTGGTCATTATTCAAAACAGGTTCAGGACATCAGTAAAATCTTATATGGACTCGAGTAATATAGCAGTGTACTGGGTCAACGTCGTTTTACCAGTGGAGGTTGGCCAGCCTATGTCAAATCTAAAGTTCGTCTGCGTCCGCAGTCGACGCAGAGGATTTCGGAACACAGGATAAATTTTGCAAATATATCTTGGCACATTGCACCATTTTATTTATGTCGTATGGCATTATCAAAGAAAAAATCAGCAATGCGGTCCCGACCCAGCAACAGCAACGATTACCCATTCCCATTTCCTTGTGAAAATATCCGAAGTCTTCGTTGGACTCTATCCAAAACTCAAAGATTGCCCGTAGCATACCTCGGTGCTCCATGACTCCCTCTCTGTGGTACGAAGATCGGAAAATTTTATAAGACAAAATTATAACCTCGTTACTTCAGTATCGAATGACATTTACAGTCACGATACTTTTTCACTTAACAGATCTAATCCTAAATTATGATTTTGATATTGTTCCGTATAATAGAAGAAAAAAAAAATCCTAGACGCAGAAACAGATCCAGCAGAAATTCGTACAGTAAATTCTAATCTTCTTTGTTTTCGCATCGAACATAACCTAAATGCTAAATAAAGTCGAAAATTCGTACATCGTTGTGCGAGTACAGTGGGATACAAGTAAATAAAAGTGAAGATTAGTACGAGTACAGATTTGCTATAGGAACGTTGTCACAGTGACTTTGCACTACGTAAAAGTGGGTATAGAAAGTAATAGCTACGTAATACTCGCAGACTATACACGATTCGTTCAGAAGTGTGAAATACGCTCGCACTATATTTAACAGTTGGCCCAGTTATCGATTTTCCTTTTTATTAAAGAAATTAATATTATCATCGAATTGCTTTAATGTTATCTTAATGTGACGAGATAAAAATATATTTAACTGTGTTAACTGAGTAAAGATTGTAAGGCGAGGACCAGGTTACCGTGAAACAATATTAGAAATCGTCGATTGTTTTTGATATACCTCATAGACAGTACAACCTGACCTTGATCTCAATCTATATCCCCATAGTGCGTAACGTACCCCGTGAACCGGTTGGATATCGACATCATAGACGAAATCGAAAACAGAATAGAAATGGAAATGAAAATTGAAATCGGCATCGATCGATGTCAATGCCGAATTTCTTATGTCCCATAGTTTCCTAATCGAACTAAGTTAAGCCTACTTTCCGTCTTTCTAATACCCTGGAAATCTTGGATATACAATTGCATGATACCAAAATTTTTAGGGAAACTATAATTGCAATGTTTGCATCCACTTTCAACTGTGCACTTGAACCTACATAAATATGCAAACTTGAAAGATTTTTTAAGCTTATAAAAATATTCAGCCACTTTTTGTTTGGGGGTACACACTTGTGTGAGAAAAATTTTTCTTTAGTGATCTCTAAAAGTGACCATGTATGTACAGCACGCACTCTTATTTTGTCCTGAGATTCTGAATAATTTGGAGCAGAATTAGTTTCTGGATTATCTGCAGCCAAAAGTCTCAATGATGAAAGTTTTCCTTGGGCAATTAGGGTTTTAGTCGTTTCTAAGCATATTGTGCTATACTTGTATGCACTGTCATGTTATTTTAATGTTTGAGTGAGATTAAAAATATTTATTAAAGAAAAGCGTTTTCGATGTTATGTTTTGTGCTTATTCATGATTGTATTTTATATGCAGAGTATGAACGTAGTATGAACACCGTTTAGTTTAATGTACAAATTGGGTCAAGACCGACGAAACTTTCTATGGAAAAATTAATTATGTTCAAATCTTCGCAAAGAAAGGAAAAAATAAATAAAAAAAACTTTGCAATAATACTGTAGTCTTTAAAAAGGAAAATTCACTATTTCTGCTCTCGAAAAGTAATTATACTATTTGCAACAGAAAAATGCTGCAAAATCAGTTTTCATTATCTTTTATCCCAGAGTCAGCTGGTCAAGAAACTGATTCTTATTCCATTATTTAAACAGGAAGAACAAAAAATTGAAAAATAACAGACTATGTTTTGTTTCATTTTTTGGAGCTTCTATTTCGTTCGATGGGTGCGTAAATTACACGTTTTTGTATAACTATTTATAATCGGTTCACGGGTTCAATGTATTTTTTCGACAGTCCCCAAACAATATAACTCTTGGCAAATTACAGGTCATTTTTAATAAAATCACGAAAACATATGCTAAAAAATTAATACCAAAACACAAAAAATAAACACGCTGAACTCGGAGACCGACCCCATGATATACTAATTAACAGCAGGAACAATTAAACCTGTAAAATTAAAGGATTCAAGATTTCTCGCATTAAGTTACAAAAATGAAGATGCTGTTTTGAAATTTGTTTTGACTTTTGTCAACATAAAATAATAAATATTTTATTTCCCATCAGCCGCTTAAATTTCGAAGTACTGTATGTATATACCTACATACACCAAAAAAGCGCTGGTTGTTCTAGCGTTAAATTAATGAATGTCAAAAATATTGTGGCTATACAGGTGCACTATGGCACATACAGGTTCACCGTGGCTTTACGTAATCTGTGTGATAGGAAAGTTCTTGAAATCGAAACACTAAACATCCAACTTCAGGCAGGTAGGTGACAGCCCGTAATTAAAAAGCACTTTATAGTTTGAAATGACGCAATTATTCATAACATCACGTATCGATTGCCCAAGGAGTAGCAGCCTTTCTTTAATTTCTCTCACACCCAGTTCCGTATATAAAGACAGCTCGATTCTTTCGATCAATCCATTTCGAAGTTTTGTGAAAAAAAAAATAAAGACTCTGTAGGTCAGAAATTTGTATGGCATACGCCACGTCATGAAAGACAACAACAAGCTTTACGCAATCGCAACCTATACCCAGGGTAATGGACAATTCACATCCCTCTACTAACTCTGACTAATCCAAACCAGCCTAAAACTTGACCCAGCAAATTTCAAAACACAGAAAACACAACCTTTAACACATTACCTATCCAGCGACTAATTCCTTACCCGGTTAACCCTGCGGATTTTAACTACAAATACAAGGAAGCAAAAAGTCCCTTACGCTCAGTCCCACTGCTCAGTCTCGCGCTTAACGGGAACGCTTACTCGGGTAATAATTATAAACCACAATCCAGCTGTGGTGAATTATTTCAGCCAATAAATCTATCGGTTCTACCCTGCAGCTGTTGATCGCTATTTCTTCTGAGGAAAATATCCTTTCGAATATTATAATACATCGAGACTCGAATCCTGAGCCTGGGTTCGCACCACGTATAATTTGACTACTAAGCGAACTATGAAAAAATAAATAAAAGTTAAATGGTAGAAACAAAATACGTTTGCACCTAAGGAGTTCGCCGTTGCAAAAAGACTCAATTACACGATTAAGCGAACGACAAACCTAAAGTACTTGACATTTGGAAACGTTATTATTAGACTCGCATATTCGACTTATGTTTTCAATAAATTTCAACTTCATTGTATAAGCAGTTGATACAAAATTTTCAAGTCAAACGATATGCATAATTTTCAATTTTTTACACACTCGCAGTCTTGAAACCGGAAATCCGGAACCCTGATGAGACTTTTTGATCGCTCTAGAGTTAAAGTGCCAACAGTTGCCCAGCTCCACATACAAACGTGCACATTAAATACATGTAAACCTTTTGAGGAACCATTAAAAAAGTACGCTTAATCCATGTCTAATAATATCGGAAACGTCATTAAAACGCATGCCTTCGTGCCACGTCTCACGTGCATAGTTATTGATATGAAGACCGAAACACTTAATTTCAAAAATTCTATCAATCCACGTTTCGTTGAACATTTTGTTATATGGGAAATAGATTTATACACTGGAGCCCTAGTGAAATGCAAATGTCACTCGCATACGGATGACGTGGCAGTAAACGTGTTAGAGTCGACTCTGGTTATGAGTCGGCTTCTCTGCTTTTTCTCAATGCCGAGCACACTACTCTCCCCACCAAACTTGCTTAACAATGTGCTCAGTTATATTCAGATTCCCGATACAAAGCCGCACGCAGACGCCTTGCCTAAGAGCCTTATAGCGAGAGTCGCTTTAAAACGCTTAAAGAAGCAGGGCGACCACGTGACCGGCCTTATAGAGAAAGTGGATAGAAAAATCCTTCGCAGTGGCAGAGAACTCTTGTTTCTTAGAATAATATTTTCCCAAAGAATGAGAGCGGCTTTATAGCGAGAATCGGTTTTAATTCAATAGCAGTTAAATATGTATATCGCAATCTCATTACACCAAGGACAATTCTCCCTAGATATTATTTAGGTATACATATATAGAATGGGTCAACGAAGTTCACTTATACCCTGCTCAAGTTCCTTTATTGTTATACAATGTTAAGTTAAACGTCGAAAAACGGTAATATTCCTTTGGATTATTTTATTTCGAAACGCAATACTAACATTTTTAACGAATGTAAAGGAGTCAAAAAAAATTAGAACTAATATTTCCATAGGAGAAATTAGTCTTAAATTGTCTTTGTTTTTCCTGACAGTCCATCGTCTGACTTTTGCTCGCTTGTAGTATCCGGGCCATTTAGACAACGTAAAATTAAATTTTTTGACAGTGATTCTGCTACCTTTTTTTTTCCAACGCGAACCTAATGACGTACTAACCGTAACATTATCCATAACTTCTGCGTATTTTACTGCTGTACGCAGGCAACGAATAACAGCCGGCAAATATTTAATCAGCTAAACTCTCAGAGTTACACATGGTCAAAAAGTTACGCATATGGTATACTCCGACTGTTTGACCCACTGTACGTCAGTACCGCAAATAATAGCTGCCATTATGAAATGACGCATAAAAGGCCTTTACGAAATGAGTATGTTTATTATATGTATTTAAAAAAGAAAACATTTCATTATTACAGATACATTTTTTTCGACCAACCTTAGGAATCTATGTAATAATAATATATAAAGCGACCGACAGGTAAAAGACTGCGTCCATTTTATAAAATTAGAACTCGAGCATGTCAGATTTACGATGTGATTTATAATAATAAATTCGAGTGGGTTTCGACTAAAAGTGAAACGTTCATGCCATACAAAATTATACGATAAGATCCAAAGACATCGATAGATCGCTGCGATAGATCATTACCGTAGCGCCAAACATTACAGTCGATTGAAACGGAATAAAAATTTTGTGCGTGAATTACGGCCTGAGCATTTTTACTTCATCCTGTCCCGCTATGACTCATTGCCAAAAGGTCAGGGTTTCGTTTAGAATGTCCGCAAACGGGTTCCTGTTCGCTTTACTACCTAGGCCAAAGCCAGTTAATCATCCACGAATCGTTAATCGATTCTCGTGAAATTGTCATTCAGATACTCTGAAGAAAATCTTCGTGAAGCACCTTCTTAATGTGCAGTAAAAGTATTTTGTTAATGACAAAGAAGAGAAAGCAACGCAAATAGCATTTGATTTGTTCTTGTACTAGGGGATGATACTTGAAATGTTCAAGTTCAACATATTGTTTAATATATTCAAGCTTACAAATTTGTATTATTTATATTTTGTGTACACAAAAAGAAAATGGATAGAAACATTTATTTATTATATGCATAATAAAGGTATTACAGTTGTATTTCAAAGACGTAACAATCAATGGACGAATGTCACTCTAATGGTTCGAAACGGGTTTGTAACTGAACAAATGGAATTATTTGAAAAACAAAAAAATAGATACATATTTTACATAATTAACTCGGAAATTATCGAGGGATTTGGGTTTTCGTTTGAAAAGCATTGAGTTTGAAGTGTCTCGGGAAACCCACGCGCCTACTTCCGGGTTGAGTGATAATTACAAGGTTAAGTCGTACTTTAAATTGCTAATTTTTTTTTCAAGAATTAATTAATTGAATTTAATTATATCTATTTTTTTAAATTAACTCGTCAGCTTGCGCAACTTTGTTTGCGATGACAGAAATGTTTGGCTAGCGTATGCATGGTCTGTTAGTAGTAAAAATTAAAACGTTAGATCATAATCAGATATGTCAATACGGAAAAAAATAATTATATATAATCATATAAAATTTTATATAAACAGACCTAAAATTTGTCTATGTCTGATCAGATATAAAATTGCACAAAAATACATTATGAAAATGTAAATTCTGTAAAAATGATATTTCCTCAAATAGTAGCGATTAAATCATTGATGGATAAAACTACTCATTGAGAATATTATTTACATAAAATTTACATTTTTATCGTGCAATCGTATAAAATTTTGATTGAAAATTTGAAACATTGATCTCGGATATGATTTCATATAATCATTTTTTCTCGAGAAGAGAGAAAAACATTTTCAATTATTTTCGATATCGAACAAGGAAAGAATTTTTTTTTATTTTCGTGCGAAATTGAAAATTAAAATTATCGTGACAAAGCAGTAACTGCGGGACATCCAGGTACTCCATCGTACCATACTAGAGCTGAAAATTTGATACTGAACTACGTAGTACAATTTTGCCAAGTTGAAATAAAATTTATTTAAGCAGCGTTAAAAATCTTACCGTGCTTCACGTAAAATTTTTAACGTTTGTATTTTGATGGTACCGTCCGAGCATGGACCTTTATTTCATATTTGCAATCTGTCAAGCAATAAATATATTTTACTCATTAAAAAGCCTGTACGTATAACGTAATAGACATTTAGGTTATAACCTGAATGATAAAGACGTTTGCTGGCTTCCATTCAGCCGAAAGTGATAATCCAAAAAGTCAGCGACAATCACGGAAAATATTCCACGTACAAGCGAACGATGAGCACCTCCAATGTTCTACTAGCATTAGTCAAATATCGCCGAAGATAGTGAAATGGACTATGACGTAACTCCACGTTAAAAAAGTATGATTCCATCTAACAAGATTTATATAAATCCACTACTGTTCTCTTGTTTGGCCTCGAGAAGCAAGAAGAACAGCGCATGGTAAAATTTAATGTGACAGTTGTAATAATTTGACTTTATTAAATGAGCCCATACAATGATCAAGATATAAATTTAAGTTCTACCCGGTATACTTCCAAGTATCAAAATTCGAGCATTGGATTTCAGTAAAAACGAATGTGCTGTATCTTAAACTTTACTGTTCTGGTGAATTACTCGAAAGCAAATATTACGTTTTCTCGAAAATTTTTTACGAAAAATTCTCTCTCCGAAGATTTATCTGGGATCGTTACGCACATAATATGTATGATAATCAAAGGAGGCGTTTTCCATAAACCATGGTTTAAAAAATAAAAAGTGACGACGTTGCTCTTACTTTGATCCAAGCCTGCACGAGGCACATCTATGTATATAGTCGGCCCACGCGACATCAACGTGTTTTATTGACAGAACAAAAGCAATAAGGTCTCTAATAAACAGCACGTGGCCTTGCATAATATTTACAACGAATTAAAAATGTGATTTAAAGTTCACCCCGCACGACTGTCAAAAAAAAACACCGCGCACCTATCCTCGGGGACACTTTTAGGTTAGGGGCGCCTCGCATAACAAAAACGTAAGAAGTAACACACACGATTTCCAGCATGTGTAGAAATCAATGAAATAACGATTTTCTATCACTTGTATCATATGTTACTTGTTATGCCATACGCTTTCTTAGGCGCGACGCTCTTCGTTGTTAAGAAAATCCTCTAGCCTCACGTTTTACTGAATACGAGATACGCGTGTGTCATACACATTCCTTTCACTTTGTACCTTTTACTTTTATACACTTCATATGTTAAAGCGAATGATTTGTATTAAAATTTAAATCATTCCGTCGCAAGTTGTAGTTTTGTAAGAGTCTTTACAAATCTGCAAATTTATTATTTTTAATCAACAAATAATTATTTTTCCTACAATACACATTTCAATTCAATTAGCCGATCCACTCGTTTGAAAATTTCAATATTTTTGTAAGTTCTGTCAAAGATACCATTTTTTACCCGGATTCCAATTTTATTAGAACACCTTTGATACATTGTATCTACTACTGTATTCTGTTCTACAATTTCTGAAAGTTTCACAAAAATTGCTTCATAAATAAAAAAGCTGTCATGATTTTGGTAACGTGCAAGTTTTCCCAAAAACGCGCGACCCCAAGCGTGTCTTACAGATTTCTTCGCGATCCTTAAGGTTTTAACATAAACCAAAATTGTTGGTATTTACGAATATTGTTACTACCCTGTCTACGATCAGTCCATGACATCAGTTTTTCTTTGACGGACCATGAACTCCTAGTGGCATACAATGTAGAACTAGTAAATATAGAACTGATGACGTCACGTCGTAATATGCACATACACGTATCTTAATGTTTTCTTTATATTTGAATTTATTTCTTTCGGATTTTGCTATACGTCTACCCACACTATTTTCGTAATGGCGAGTGCGCAAGTACCGTTCTATTCAGATTGTATGTACAATGAGTCAGATAACGGTAATCGAATGTCATTAGCCATAAGAATATTCACTCTGTTTTTCTAAAATAACGGTTAAAATTCACAATTCCTAAAATTCATGAGATACTTTGGCAGCATATTAGTTTTTACTTGTGCAATCGTGTTCTTCAAAAATTTCGAAACAATTATTGATGTGAAAACTACGTTTGATAAGCCATTTTGCGAAAAAGAAATAAATGAAATGAGAATACACAATTTTGAACCACGATATCTCTACAAAGTCGTAATTAAATTGAAGGATAGCTCGGTACCACGGTAAAGAAATTACAAATGAATTTAAAGAAATTCCATCCATACTTTCGACTGATTTTAAACTATTTAGAAAAATTTGAAATTATTAAAGTGAACTATCATGTATTAAGCGCTGACCTTCAAGCATCGAAAAATTAAAAAGTGCATTTCCAATATCTGCCAAATTCATTATATGTTAATTTCCAATTCGTGCATTTTTACAGTGTCGTATGTTTGGCATAAATATGATTTTACTATTAATTGACTTAATCTCTAAATATGTATAATAAAGTATTACCGTCCGGAGACATAAAAATACGGTTTCTGTGGACTGCTCGTAAAATGCTAGAAAGACATATAAATGTATTGAAATATGCCGTCTACACGCATTACTTTTCGTGCAAACAGCCTGGAACGTATTATTACAAATATAGATGAGAATTTTTATAAACGTCAAATCTGATTTGACAAACAGTATTCTGAGCAAAATAATACAGTCAGAACAAAGTAAATACTTGCAATGAGATTAAATCAGGTCTATATTTATCCTATTATCCAAGATAATGAAAATATTTTATTCTCATAATGAGACAAGTGTAAATAAAAAACTTCATTCCCTAAGACAAAATTGCTACTCGCCTGCCTCTAGATCTATTCTTAATCTTATGATAAGAAAATATAGATTTAGTTTCTTAATGATCTATATTTTCTAAATAATAATGAATGGTGCTACTATACGATGTATATACTATATTTTCTCATTATATACAAATACAGACATTACAAATTATTGTATAGTGAAAGTTGTATACTACAAAAAAATCACTGATACTCCATGTTGTAATATGTCTGAAGATTATGTTATAAACATTGTTCGTAACAATCAATTGAAAATATCAAGGGACCAGATGTTTAATTCAATTTCATTGCCAACTAGCATTAGTAAAATGTAATACGTGCTAATATTACTTATATAACTTTATTGATTCCAATAATTTAAAACAGATGGTAGAATTCAATTGCCATGCTAATGTACATCTATTTTGATTAAATGAAATATATTTCTCATTTGAGAATGGACATTGAACAAAATATATTCTCCCTGACCCAATAAAATATTATCAATGTGTGTCTTATACAACAGTTATAATATAAAAAAAATCATATATCTGTAATAACTTTTAGTATCGATACTACATTATGTTAATATATAATATTTTAGACTCTGCTATATATAAAATTATGTAAAATATATTCAGTGATTATTAATTAATATTAGTATTATTTAATGTGAAACCAAATTTATCATAACTGTAATGCATTAACAATTTCAATGACCTGTAAACTAAATTTCTTTTAGAATCATATACTTTGAGACAGCACTAGCTTTTTTATGGAAAGGGAGCATTGTGCAATGCAAAGATATATTTTTGTACAACAAAAGAGGTTTAATTCCATTTAACAAAGACAAAAATTGACAAATACTATAAGAAAACAGTTAATATCAATAAATGTGCTTGAATACTTATAAAAGTCTTTTCATTGCTCATACAATGCACATTTTGTGAATTTAAATAAATATAGTTACGATAAATGTAAATAGGATGCAGAATATATAAAATAACAATATACATATAGGTTAGTGTCGCAGGATGCTAATAAATATTAAGTGGAACAAAAGGAATAATGAAAATGCTGAATTGATAATGTCAAAAAATTTAGTGTAAAGAGGTATCATTAAAAACCAAATTTATCACAAGTAGAAAATGATTAATAAATAGAATATGATAAGAAACTTGTATAATATATATTTAATGGACTTGTAGAATGCCAAACAATCTTAGATTAGACAAAAACGGTAGCTAATGAACAAAGACGTAATTACACAAAATTACAAAAAATAGATTCACAGAGACAATATAGCAATAGGTCATTGTACAATAGGACACAGATGTTTAGCAAAGATCAGTGAGTCAGTGGAGCCAATCAGCAATGAGTAGGAGTCGATTACCAATATATTAAAATAAATTGTTAAATGATGTGAAATATGTGATTAAATTGAAACGAATGAAAATGGATAAAAATTGTGAAACTTACCGTAACGATGCTCGTGATAGCTCCAAAGAGATTCCTTTGTATCCAAAGCAATAAAAAAATCCTGGCAATCACACAGTACTCGTCAATTCTAATGCATTTTCACGAATCGAAGCACTCACGGGCGATTTCTTGATAAATTTACACGTATGTTTACCCTTGATGAAGCGAGAATATGGTAGTCAATTTCGCGGAAATCACATGGATAACTACCGACCATCGCTCAACGATCAAGATCATACACCAGCTGTGTTTTTGTCCGACGTTGATCCGTTCACGCATGCGCAAACATGCCGCACCATCTTGCTTCTCATCTCAGACAGAAATATACCGCGATTTTTGAAATGTAATTTATTTCAATAAATAACAATTATTTTCTTCAATGAAGACAAAATAATAAACTATTATCGTACGTGTGTTGCGTACAATTTCATTTGTTAAGTATGATAATAAAAAATTATATAAGAAGACTCTTAACTAAATAGTATTCTTCTATTATTTAAAACATAATACATATGTTATGTAAGATGCATGAAAACTAAATATTGGTAATTATTTATAGCATTAAGTTATATAAAAATGTTTCTATGATGTATTATATGCTAATTTAAAAAAAGCTAATAACAGAAAAAAAAGTGGGCCCCTCCGGGATTTGAACCCGGGACCTCCTGCACCCAAAGCAGGAATCATACCCCTAGACCAAGAGGCCACATACTTAAAATTTGTTTAAGAATCCTTTTTTTGCAAGGTCTTGTAAGGACTATAAAACCAAATTTGGCAAATAAATGGAAATTAAACAGCAAAGGTTGTTAGTTAGTCATATAATACATAAATACTAACATCCTGATTAAAAATTATGATTTAAGTGTACATATTTATTGTTTTATACATAATACAAAAACAAATGTAGTTCAATGTTAAATCGTATAATAATATTACGTTTTATTACATTCAATGCTTGGTAGTGTCACAGGAATCGAGAAACGTCCAAGTGATATACAGTAAAAGAAACAGTGGAATTGAAAAATATACCTTTGAATTATAAATCTAATGTTCAATTCAATCTTCATAAATACATTTTTTTATAGGAACTAATTGATGAATAAAAGAGACATATAACAACAATACATGCTTCAGTACAACAAATTTGAGTATCTTTAAGTATTACATAGGTTTTCCAAACTTATGTGTGCGATTTTTCTCTTGTAGACGCAAATAGACAAGTGGGATTATCAAATTTTTTACGTGATATTCGTCTATTTTTTATATATGTCATCTTTCATACATCTAAATAAGAATTCATATCGTCGCCTTTTTTATGGCATAAAGAATGCACGATATCTTCATAAGGTTTAAGAAATATGTCGAAGAATATCCTAATGCTTCCATAAACAAAATACTGCAGTACTTTCGGGTTAACATGACAATGACCACTTAATGAAGTATGAATTAAACGAAGCTCTGTACTTTTATTGGCTCAATAAAAGATATACAGTAATCATAAAAATAGCAAATGATATATACGCAGAGTAAAAATAATTTCTTCTTCGAAGGTGACCTTGCGTTTTACATGAACATGTCGTCGTAACCCGGTGGTGGAAAGTGATCGCTGTCTGGCGGACCAGGCGGTGGTCTGGGTCTGTTAATATCAGGTGGCCCAAATGGATCAAATCTGGCGCCTGGTGGAACCGCTCCACTGCAAAATAATTTTGTATGAAATTTATGTCATGTACACAATTTATTTTCATTGATAACTAAATAATGACAAATAACAATTTCCATCACTGTGCTCACTATAATAGTACTTACGGTGGCAGTCTTCCGGGAACACCCAATCCTCCAGGTCCTCCAGGGCCTCCAGGAGCCAACGGGTTTGCGAATGGTCTTCTTGGCGCGAATGGATCAAAAATCATTCCTCCACCTTCAGAGAAGGGATCAAGGTCGGATCTACCTACTCTCGATGGATCCGCATATGGAATCCTTTACAAGCAACATATTAATTAGGCTGTATTAGAATTGGATCTTCAAAATACATAATGTCAAACAAAAATTCATAGAATCTGCTAAATAATTTTCCTTTTTTAAATAACACAATTAATTTTTCAAAACTCACAACTACATATAATATAATACTGTGTTTTAACGTTGAATAATTTGAATTTTAGATTATGAATTATGAATATATACTGAAGCTAGTCTTTGAAATGAGAAAACGTTATGTTTACGTGTAACTGCAACTCAACGTTTTGAGCATAACTATGCAAATTCACTTTATGTAGAATATTCATTGACGTTATATATAAATAAACATTAAGCATGAAATATTGATCATCAAAACAAAGTGCAAAATGGTAGAAAAGCATAAACGCTTCAATGCATTGTATTAACATATAATCGCATAAAACACATTACATAAGCAGAAAGTACCTGACGGTACATGAATTTATTGGCATGAACAGAAATTTATACAGGATCAAGGATATTATCAGAAATAGGGGAAGCAGGAATTGCGTGTTACATTTGGAAATAGTCCAATTCGGACTTAAAAGTGTGAGGGAAGCCATATATTATTTGGATCTATGTCATCGATGTCATGGGATGCCTGTAATAATTTAATTGTATTAATCCTTAGAAATATAGAGTACCGATCCTTTCACGAACCTGCTAATTTTCGAATCTATGAATGCAGAAATTGCAAATAAAATGAAAGCAACATTTTAAAATAGTTCGAGAAAAGAAATCGGTACATGAATTACCATGGCTGAGTGGAAGACCCAGGATGACGTGGTGGTCCTACCCTCAATGGGTCATCATAATCAATTGGATGCCCTGGAATTTCACGTTCACTATGTCCTCTAACTTCTGTAGTCTGCGTAGAGGTTTCTCTTGCAGGGGCTGTATATACTGGCTCTACAAGATCCTTTCGTAAGGTATCCAATATTGCTTGATAATTGGGTAAAAGACTCTCTAATGTTCCATGGATATTATTTACTGTTGTTGCTATTGGGAACTGAACATTAGAGACTTTGTGATCCTCGATTCTCTGTAAAAAATACATGTATAACTTCACCATTAAGACACAACTAATTTTTAAGAACCTATTAATTTATTTTATCGCGCACAAAAGTTTATTGCAGGAATAAATCTTGCATTATTTTGTTTAAATTACTAAGACGAATATAAAATAACAATAAATATTAAGCCATATTTCATACCATTAAATTCAAAAGCAAATCTTCATCTGATTTTGTTCCAAGAAGAATATAGAGTTTTCCCTCCTTTACATAACGTAATGCATAATTCGATTGTTTACTCCATTCTTCTGGTAATAGCTCAGATCCTTGATCAGACTGATCAAATGTTTTCTGAAAAATTATCAAATTCATATTATTATTAAAGAAATTACTTTAACAATATTATGCTCAACAAGGAATAAATACAAAAAATTTGACAAACTTCTAATGTATATGATAGATTGGAATGAATGGGTGAAAATAATAGAAACAAAGGACAATGACAAAAAATGATGTTTGAAGTTAAGTGCTTCACATATTACTGTGTTAAGTAAATTATTGCAAATGGTTAAAAATTATGTATAATATAAAATTAAAGATAGTACCTACATACTGTACGCGCCGGTTACTTTTAATATAAAATAATAACTTACGGAATCACCAAATCCAATACATCGAAAACCATTTTTTATGAAAAACCAGTGCGCCAATAAAATGATTACATCCTCCTTTTTTGACAGCTGATTCTCTGATACTTTATAAAGTAACTCAAATCCAAATGTGTTATTTGAATTACTCGCCATCCTTGTATTTTGCAATAATTCAATGACAGACCACTTTTCGAGAAATTTTTAATTAGTTACAATCCTTATAAAAATATGATTTGTAGTTGAAGCTGGTATGATTGAAATTTTGCTAATTTAAATCCTTTTTTTTTAATTAACTAAAGTTTCTTTGTTACCACGAAAAATACTTCCAAAAATAATTATAGGCAGAAAGAATTGAAGGTACAACATTCAGGAAACGTCGTAGGTCGTAAATGTTTTCTCAATGAGGTGGCGCACTCTGGGACTGGATTACGCTGGAACCTCAACCTCAAATAAGCGCCATCGTTTAAATGCAAAACTTTGGGTGGCAAAAAATAACAAATTTCCCATATAACATGTTTTTTACAAAACAAAGCTCTGGATTCGAACGCTGTTGCCTGTATGAGGATCCAGCCGTATGTACTCGTCCTCTTTTCTTTCTCCCTCACCTCTTAGCTGCTTATTCAATAAACCTTATACCTTTGTCGGACTAGTTGTGCGAGTGAAAAATATCAAGCACTTTGTTAATCGTATCTTTGACGAGAAACAGTTTTGACTCATGAGAAGGACCGAGATTTTATCGGAAAGCCTTAGACGAGCCTGACAACAGAACAAATTTTTCAATTAAAAGACTTGTAGAATTTAAGATTCCTAGTTCTGTTCCTTATACGCGTGATGCATGTGCCTATGTGAAAATTGATTACGTTTGCTGTGTTCTTGAAAATCTCGATAGATTTTTTTTTTAATAATAGTCTCGCTTTTATTATAAACATAAGAATTATCTCGGTAGTAATATTGAGTGTATATAATTCTATTTCGAAAAATAATATAATTGTTGTATATACATCGTTGTAACAAATTATTATAATTTATTATAAAATTGAAATTAATATAGTATGCAATATACAACCGATTAATAATCGGATTCCGAATCTGAATTTTGATTACCATTCTGTTCAAATCGAACAGGTGACATATTTCCTTCAATTTCTTCTTCGCTCTCGGGCTTCTTCGCCTCTTCCTCATCAAGTGCATATCTTCTCCAGGGAAATCTAAGAAAAAACATTTTAAAGTCAATGCACAAGAATCATGCTGTATTTGAAAATGAATATTATACCTGGTTCGCTTATCGAAGCAATCTTCAATCCATGTGACCTTAACAATCTTTGCGTGTTTTCTAAATTGACGATATTTTGGTGTGTTTTTAAAAGCACAAATGAGATGTGTACATTTTTTATTTATCAAATTGGGTTCAGCGATATATGTTGCACCCATCTTCAAGGCTTTTTTTCTTATCTCATCTCGTTGTGGATTAACATATCCGCTCAAAGAAAACTTCACATCTTCCATGAGCTTTGAAAAGTCTAATTTTTGTTTCATAGGCGCTTTGGGTTTCTTCTTTACTTGTTTTGGTGAATTTGTCTGTTCCACAATTGCGTTTGCTTTTTGAGGATTTACTTGTTTTGGTGACTTTGCCTGTTCCACAATTGCGTTTACTTTTTGAGGATTTACTTGCATTGGTTTCTTATTTTCTTGGTCTATTGCTTGAGCTTCTTCCAAGGTCTTTCGCACTGTTTTGTTTTGTTCCTCATGTAATGTGTGTTCCTTTACAATTCCCTTAACCGATTTCTCTGATATTAAACCATCACAAGTTTTGCATATTTTATCTAAAGCATCACTCGAATCAGTTGAACAATGTATTCGTTTAGTTGGTACTGATTCATTTGAAGTCGTTGGAATAGGACTTAATGAACGTTTTCTGGAATAAGAACTGCTTGCGGTTTGTTCAGGAGTGAATAACTTTGATTGGTACGCTTGCATTTTGTCCTTTGACTGATGAACGTTTCTGTCTTTTTTAAATACTTGATCATTGTTTCCATCTTCTTTTTTTACCAATAATGGTCTTTTCATAGACTCACGTGGTTCGTCCTGACGTTTAATAAAATTATTCATAGCATTTCCTTTGATTGTTTCCTCTAATTCTTGTCTATAGTTACTTTGTTTACTACTATGCAGCTTCATATATTTTTCTCTGAATGCGTCCAATGTAAATTTACTGTTATCTTTTGTCTCTTTTAGTTTAAATCTTCCAAAGACATTCACATCAAGATCAACTGTAACTTCTGTTCTAAAAATCACAAAAGACAAGCCAAACAGTTCTCGCAGATTCGCAGCCTGCATACATGTTACTTTAATCCGATCAAATTTTAATTTGAGAGTATCTGGATTTAACTCCTTTTTAGTAAATAGCTGAACTTGGTCCTTAAATCTGCTATTAGCTGCATCGTCATGAGTCATAAACTGGTGGTTCACAATTGGGATCCAGTTGTCTGGTTCAGCAGACGTAGAAGCCTCAACAATAACTATACATGACCGATAGTTACCAATGTCCAAACCAGTTAAACGGGATGGTTCACAAAGTTGAAAAATTACATAAGCCATCATTTCACCAGGTTTAGCACATCTCCAGGATTTATTTGCTTGATATTCAAGCAGATTCTTGGCTGGATAAGATGGATGTTCGGATGAACAACTTATAATACTTTGTAATTTTATAATCATGGTTTTTAATTAATGTTAACTTTCAGAAGTACTCACTTTCAGAGAAATTAGCATATGGTTTAGTATTTTAACAATAGTTATTTCGTGTACATTGAATGATAAAAGAGATACCTATCTGTGATAACTTTGACAGCTGCGAATGTTTCTAATGCGTGTCAAATTATAGCAGTACACTTCTTGTATTTCTTCAATTTACAATTTCATTCACAATTTATGTCATTTTACAATAGTCACAAAATTTAATGAATGTTCAACACAGTAATCAGTAGTAATAATCATTGGATACGGAGTCACATACTACGTCGTATACATGACACGATTTTTAAACCCAGATTCCCGCCAATTTTACACTGCAGATTAGTTAACTATATAAGCATGTCCGCAATCAACATCGTGATTCTCATCAGAATTCTTGTACAATTAGAATTTTTGGTTTAAAGACTTATGAGCTGGTAAGGCAACATAATAATAATTACATTTAGTTTAAACGGCGGTCTTTTTTCCGATTTAGTTAAAACCACTGAGATGTAAGAATACTAGAGGCCGCACGCCTGCATCGCCTTTATTCGGAGTATCCCTGTAAGCATGCTACTATTCACTCACAGTCTGTAGGAAGTTGTCCTTTTCGAATTGAACTGCGCATGTGGTGTACAAGCCTTGCAAAAATGTCTCTCCGACATACAACTACTAGCTGTGGTGCGATGGAGCGAGCACAATTGCAATTACAGTACATTTAAACATAATGTAAAAATGATAAAAAAATATTTAGCAGCCTTCGAAATAAAATATGTGTGCCACTATTTCAGATTATGTTGGTTTAGTCTTCCCCGTGCGCAATGCTTTATCTCAGCTTAAACTTTGTGAGAGACTGTACAGTGTGTGATAGAGACAGCCTAGTACATTGGCTTGTTTCCTTGCTATCTCTCTCTACACGGCCCTCATCAATGCCGCACAGCCTCCAGTATTCCTACATCTCAGTGGTTAATACTGATCCCAGACCATACCGATCTAAAGGAATTAAGCCTCATATTCGTAGTCAGTTACTCGTTTTAAGGACGATCTTAAGACATCCTCTGTCATTTGTTATTGTTACTATCTCTATGGTCTTACGACTGTACTTTGTTTCAAGCACTGACTTATGAATACGGACCGAACTCTGACACTTGGCCCTCTAGTGAGAGTTTAAACCACCAAGGAGGAAGAAGAAGAAAATTAATGGCCAGTATTCATCATCAATCATTTTTATACTTCAAGAGTGTATCCACATGATAAATTTTAACCGCAAGTGAAGAAACTGAACATAAAACGTTTACGGTGGAAATGTAGTAAATTACTACGTATTTCTCTGTTTATTGAATGTATTTGATCAAAACACAACAATGCTCTCGGCTCAATTTTCAATAGACCTACGGTGCTCCGAAGCTAGAGTTCCTCTTCCGAAGCATTTCAGGGATGTTATCTAACGGAAAGTGTCAATCAATCTCTGGAATGGTGGATTCGTGCCCATCGATTCACCCTTTTCGCTGGATGGCACGCATAGCAGCACTCAGTAGCTATTGACTCCGAAAACAACTCCAATCATTCCCGAAAGGCCATCGTCAACCTTTTGTTATACTTGCGATACGTTCAGCTATGGCTGCTCCCCAATTAATCAATTTGTGTCGATATCTATCGATACAAAGAGAGTCCTTCAATTACACAAGTTGGGTCAACACAATCTAACTATAATCCGCATCATTGGACATTTCGACTTTGTTCCGTTAGAGCCAACGAATGGCTAGACTTTGTGTGAATTGTATCCGTGGAGTCGATTCTACTTGAGTAAATGAAAAACCCTCAGTTTCACCAATTGTTGGTCCCAGTCGCATATTTTTAAAATTATGAATGATGTAACTCTGTGTTGACGGAAGTTTAAATTTAACAAAAATATATATTGCCCCCGCCCCCCCCCCCCCCCAAACTTGAGAATGAGAGTTGAATTAAGTTGAAATATATGGAATATATATATATAATTCAGCAAACCTAGACTACGTTTACACCCACGAGTTTTTAGAAAGGATTAACTAATCGCGTGTAAGATTTAAAAAGAATAACCCAACGTGATTGTTTAATCCTTTCTAAACCCGCGTGTCTAAACGAATTTATATATCGATATACAACAAACGTATTTCAGTGGTTTTATATTTGAGTAGTACGAATCGTTCAAGACCAGCGTGAGAAGATTTTAGCGCTTTTTCGACTCATTGGGCTCGTAGTGCACGATGCGCAAGACGAACAGATTATTTACATTTTCTTTAGTATTATATATTAGAGTAAGGCTTATGGGATTTTGTCCGAACGGCTAGTGGTCACGGAAGATACGCTGGACCAGTATAAAAGTTCTGGAGAGGGGTGAAATGCCATACAATTCATTTTAGACACAAAATAGACGGGGCTGGACCCTCTTCTCCAAATTTCCTCGTGCTAAATATTAGGGAATCTGTTCTTAGGTCATATATATCGAGTGCAGTGAGTCGAAAACGGTATTACCCTAAAACCTAAAACTTAAAACTTAAAATTTATCTCCTTCACAAATAACACAATAGTCCGGTAGATGTCAATATGATTGAACGACTTTGATGACGTCAGAAGGATTTTGCAAGGGTTGCGGTGCGCTCCACCAAGCGGCGACTAGTGAAAACTACACTAGCCAGGAACTGGCAGCAGCATACATCGAACGGAGCAATATGGCGAAGTGTGTCATCGGTTCGGTCAGACGTAGTGCCGTTTGAAAGATGAAAGGTTCACGATATGGGGTGAAAATAACGTAGCGTAATGTTGTACTTGTGAAAATCATCCGTCTGTACATAGCGTCGATTGTATCGTATTGTGATTGAGAAAATAGTGTATCGTTGGTGTAAAACATGGCCACGGATAAAATAAAGGTTGCTGTTCGGGTCCGGCCGTTCAATCGCAGAGGTAGGTCTCGCACTTTTCTCTCTCTCTCTCTCTCTCCCCGTCTCTGTCTCCTTATCTCCCTCTCTATTTCGCTCTCTCCTATCTTCCTCTTTCTCTCTTATCCTCTCATCCTCTCGTTTTTAATTGACTTTTTCGTTTACTTTGTGTATCCCATTGCTCAGTCTCCCGCTCTGTTACCTATCTATATCTCTCTCTCTCTCTCCCGTATGTCAGATACAGTTCATCCTCCATCCTGTCGTGTGACTCGAAAAGTCCTTGCATTTGCAAAAACGACGTCTTTACACTGACGATGTTGTGAAATATTATTTTTATGTTACCGCGATGAGCCGTAGCCTTCTCTACACCCACCATATCAATTGACAATACATTTCATTGTCCGTGCAAGTTGCATGAATGAGTCACTGTCATTATAATTTTTTAATCTTGTTTTCTGGGAAATTAGTTTACTTTTAAATATAAATTTTAAATAGCTTGACTATAATATTTATAGGTGACACAATTTTGCTTGTTATTATTCTATAATTTTTTTTTCTTACAGTAGCTTAGTAGTACTTATTAATTTTTTATTTTATCAATCTTAAGCTTACTCCATTTTACAGATTTTGAAGATTGTTGAAATATTTTATGTTATTGGTTCCTAGCATTTATTTTAAATTGTGTATAATATGTTTAAACATAATTATAGCTTGCTCTTATGAAAATAGTTCCGAGTTCCTTAATTAAAAAATTTTTAACATATACAATCGATCCTTAATATATATGGACAACATTTTTCAATATTGCTGTACGTATATAGTATTAACTATAAGAAACATAATTACATAAGGATTGATGCATTAAATAAAAAAGTATTTACAAGATTAATTTAACTTGTATAGCAGTAATTATTTTTATGATATTCAAATAATGAATTGTGTTTACAAACAGATATTTTATTTATACAAGGGAATGTATTAACATGACTTTGGAAAAGAATTGTTATTCTACTTCCTGAATAACAGGAGTAAATTCACTCTTAACATTTAGCCTCCAATTTATATTACATGGATTTTTAGTTGTCATTGATTACATTTTCTATATTGTACATAAATTAACTCAACAGATAGGGTATTTCTTTTTTGGTTGGTTATAGCAAAGCTTTTTTTTTAATATTTATCAGCATAGTTATACATTAAACACTAAGGAGATCATACAATTCTTTGTTTACTTCAGTGTTTCATGACACGGTTTGATATAACATTTCATGTAATGCACCACAGCTGGAACAAAAGTTTTTCTCCTATGAAGAATATAAAGGCTCTATAATCTGTCCATCAGTAAAATAAAATGTATTTGGGGTGGGCTATCTTATAAAAATGTGAATACAAAAGAGTTTTCTAGAACTGACATTTCATTAATCTGTGAACTATACTTATTTTAAATGCTGCACATATAGACAATTTCATCTGCTTACTTTAATAAATATACATGGTTTCATATTGAGATTTAATTGGCAATATTCATATGTGTCACATTCATATGCCACGTAGATTTAAATGGCATATTCATATGTTACGTAGTGTATGCTATTTGAATGCTTCGTGATATAAACGTCAATAAAGCTACAACAGTAAAACTAGAAAATCGAGATGAAACCTATTGCAAAATTAAGAGCTACGCAAGATCTAATTAAGTGCCCTAATCAAAATTTGGAAGCTTTACCCCTTCTAGTCAAAAGTTGTAGCGGTGCTGGCTTTACAAAAAGTTACCACCAGAATATACAAAATTTTTTAAATAAAACGAAGGATTTAAGAGATAATTAAGAGTTTCAAAGTTACGCAACAGCCATCACTCTGACCACAAGAGAGAAGTACCACCTGGAGTTTTCGGCATTTCAACACTCGTAATCTACTTGAAGAATTAAGGACTCCCATAATACGTGATAGTCAAATTTGGAGCTTAACCCTTTGTTTGACAAGTGGCGAAATATATGAATCTCAACTTTCAATTCGTCGTCGCAAAACCCTGATACGGCAGTAAGATATCAAAGTTAAGATCGAAGAGGTGGAGTTGGATCCTGTCTGGGATAATATCTTCTTTTTTTTCTTTTCAATTTTTTTACATAAAACAAGCAGTCAATAGAAGATTCTCACCTATAATCGAGGTTTGCTCAAAATTCAACATTTACTGAGAGTTATTTAAAATGTGGATCCTTATCGCAATATCCGCCGGTCTCATTGTACATTTTTTAATGAGACCTTTCAATTAAAACGTCTAGTATATTAGAATCATGCAAGCACACATGCGTATTCATCCTCCGTTTTTGGATAGCGAATGCATTAGATATTCCCACAAAAATCAAAATGAAAGTGAACACATGATGGATCATCATCACCTCACATGATGGATCTATTGGAAGGATAGGAAGAATGCATTAACAAGTAGAGAAAAGTGGCGGATCAAAGATCAAAGAGGTGTAAAGGGAAAAGAATGGGGAAAAAAACAAGGACAAGGAAGATGACAGGTGAAAATGAAATTCTACATGATGTATGCATCTACAGGGTGAAGTAATTGAAAAGAAGAATATACTGGATGCTAAAAAAACTTACAGAGAAAAGGTATAACTATACTAATCTTTAAAAAAGAGAAAGGAGATTTCGCCAGAATCTACAGAGACGATATTCGTTCTAAAATTTCAATGACAATGTTGGAGAAAAAGATAAAGGAGGAAGCGAACGAGATAAGAGTGATCCGAGACAAGTGGACATGATTGTGGAAAATAGTGACAGTAGTTATATTAATATAGTATGTAATTAATCGATACGTAAATAATACGTGTGAAAATTAAAATAACAGAGAAAGTATGTTCTCTTTTTGCCTCGTTCGAGTTAACATCGCTACACAGGAAAATCGAATGGGCATCATGATTAAAAGTTCGTTTTGGGCTGGTATATCGTTCTGTTGGTGAAATTAATGATCCTCTTATTTAAAGAAAATTGAAGATTTAATCAAAAGGGTATTGATGAATTAGCCTAAAGTGAGATCTTGACTATAATGTACATTTTTATTGAATTTTCCTGTGTTTTTCCAGTTTTTATTTCCTACGTCCGAAATTGCTATTGAACGTGAGGCGTTCGAGAAAAATGCAGTGGCTTTTGAAGGGAGTCGAATTTTGTGGTGAAAAATGTAAAAATATAATTATGGCCCAGTCTAAGACACTTGATGACTACCACACTTATTGTACAATTTCAAAGGCACTGCTATCAAAATGCAGAGAACAAGGATTATGCAATCGTAAACTTCCGTAGTGCATCGTAGCTCAGAAGTAACTGTCGATCGAACAGTATCGGTTGTCAAACTGACAGTTCCTCCGAATCTTCGAGCGTGTACTAGGCTGACTGTCATCAGAAGTCAGCTGCAACGGTGACATTTTTTCAATACGATAACGCTAATCGCGCCTGCGCCGAAAGAAGCTACGAGGAAAGGAAACAAAGAAGAGAACTGGAAGTGGGGAAGTCTGTGATGGTAGAAGAGGCGAATTCTAAGAATCCAGAGTACATATAGTTTGCCTACGAGTGAAATTTTGTTTTGACAGATCGATAGCAATAAATCGACACGTGGCTTTGTTTACAATTTTTGTCACAAGGTATGGATTTGAATGGGTTTCCAATAAAATATATTCATCCACTCTAGGAGGATTTACTTCAGTGGCCTTATGGAAAGCCAGGTATGAATTTATAAGGTCTGCGTTCTTTGTCATCTGTCAAAGTAAAGCATATTTTACTCGCGGGTGGACTGTACTATAAGGGAAGAATGCAGAAGCATAACAAGGAGATAAGGAGAAGAGCAGCATTAGGGACAAGACACGTGTATAAAGTTGACACAGCCCTTTTAGTATAATCACTTCAGTACAATCACTTAAAGCAAGCATAATAATTTTAGTTAGTTAGTTGCTAATTATTTACGCTATTTAAAATGTTTGTTGATTTTGTCCTTTAACCGGAAGTAATGGTTGCGGCAGGTTGCGTGTAAAGTCGCTACAGCCACGTGAAAAATATTAAATGAAAAAACAAGCTTTATTTTTATTTTCACCCTGTCGTTACGGAAAAGACGTTTCCTTCACGAATCTCTACGTCGTCGCAGCTTGGTGGCCCCAACGTGAAAATTATATTTTGGGCGCCAGGTGCCTTTTAGAATCAGTTCGATCCAGCGAGCCTTTTTCTTAACACAGCGGAAGTCCTCTCGGCCGGTTGTTATCGCTGGCTCCTACTTTTGCGATGGCAGAGGGGAACATGGTGAGCGGAAGAGCTACAATGGTTGCACGTAACGGGTTGCCTTAAATGAACGTGACAGTGGCTATCTTATATAATTGCGATATATTCTAATTCAGGTAAACGGGCACAGCGTAACGACAGTCTCGTCCGAGCGCGACTATATAATTCCAGAATACAAAGAAACAGCGCGGTCGCAAAGCTCATCCTATCCGTTTTGTGTCCTTCTGGAACATTCCCGAATTACTGCACGAGGGGCGAATTTCTATGCGCCTTTCTTTATAATCTCAAACCCAAAACCCTTTCCTACGGGTCTTATTCTACATTTTTCTTGTATTTCTATGCGTGAAACTTCTTCCAAGTCAGGACAAAGTCGAAGATTTAGTGTCACCAGGTATACTTTTCACTGAGGTTGCTTTTAAAAATGCCTTTGAACACGTAAACCCTCGAGTACTCGAACTGAAGGAATCTTAAGAGTTTCTACGGCAGAGTCTTGACTGAATAGTAAAAACGCCCGAGAAGTTGGTCGTAGACAAGCCCAAAAAAATCAGACCAATCAACCTCGAAAAGTGCTTTGCAATTCTAATCAATAGTTCCTTTAAAGGGTCTTCTCTAACCCTCTCGTTACCTATTCTGAACGTTAACTGCTCGTTAATTACTCCCTCCATTAATTAATTGATCAGTCAAAGTGAAGAACAATTATCTGTCTATTGCTCGTACCTGGCTCGTTCGATTCTCTACCGGAAAGCTAATGAGGGGAGCATTAGGCTTATTTTTTTATTCTAATCAAAATGTGGTTTTATATTAAAAAATTGCAATAATACAGCGGATATAACAATTTTCAAGTAAAAATGAGAATTAGATTATATAATGTACAGTAATACGGAATTGTAAGCAAAATATTAAGCAATGAATAAAATATACTACAAAAAAGTTTTATTTTTCAACTTGGGGAGGTTGGAGCTAAAACGAAATTGGCTTCCTCGAATTTGATTTGTATGCAATATAAAATTCGGTCAGAGTACAGACGCAAGTAAAAGGTAAGGGAACTTAGGTAAAGATACTTAGCAAACGACTCGAAAATCAAAATAGTGTAAAATCGAGACTTGGGGTGGAGCTAACGTCACAGGGTATTTTGAGTAAAAAATAATTACTGTTTCGATTCATATCTAAAAATAGAAAGACACGAGGATCCTTAGAGATCTGACTGTCTCGTTGATTTTCTTCTCTTCAAAACACTTCGGCACCTCGTTTTCCTTCCGGTTCTTCCCACTTAGCGGTAGTACGGCCTTTATCACAGGAGTAGCACTCGCGGATCAGACGGTACTTAAAATTGAAGTGTCACATTATGTATAGAATAGGTAAAATCGTGAAGGGTAATTACGCTATATTTTTATAATTGCTGCTTAGGCTAATAAGGCATTGTTTTCACATTTTTATCATACTACCATCTGCCAGCTACTTTGTCCGCTCTTTGCCGACTTGCTTAACATTTTCGCTCTCTGCTCAACCTTCTTTTCGATATACCGTAATGAATTACGCATAACCTATGTTACTTCTGATGATCAGAGTTATCCATAGATAAAAGATTTTTTTTCAAATCTTTCCACTTGTTCTCGAGTGTTTAGGACACCTACGAAATTTTTCTTTTATATACTTTTATAAAACAAAAATATTAATAGTATAATGTACAAACGTGTACTTCCAGGACGTGCGGCACTCACAACGACAAGCCGATGTGTCTTTTTTTAAACAAAACTAAACCTTGGGACATTTTTCGTTGGAGTTCTAAGCTAATCTAATTTAACAAAACCTTTCTCACAATTAGCCGATCATAACACCGAGTGTCTAGCATAAAAAGTTTTTTGAAAAATTCGGTGCGAGTGCCGCTTTATGGTTCGGGAAGTATACGTTACATATGAAAAAACTTCCAGACCCGTCCTGGAAGTCATCGAGTATCCTGTTAGTCGCTTATACGTATCAGAAGAAAGTCCTGGAACTCATCGATCGGCAAATTTATATGCATATGTATTTAATCTAAACTTCGACTAAATTTTTCATTAAGACCGTATACCGTGCCTTCGTAGTATAACTCGTGAGATATCGTTATCATTATCTACAGTAAATATTCCGAGAGTGATTCTGCTGCTGATAGATGTACTGTACACCTAGCACGATAAAAAAATAATTGACAAATACCGTAACTTAACATTACCATCGTAATCAGAAGATGCCGATGTCTGAAGCGATCTTTAAAATATTTTTACCTTTTCTTACCTCGCCTTGGATCACGGCGCGAGGCTAGTGATCCAGATACGATTATGAACATGTATATAAAGAAAAAAGAAACAGTGTAGACACGAGAGTATCGATTTCAAGGTAAAATATGTCAAATGTAATATTTATCGTACAATATTGGCCAAAAGTATTGGCATAACTCGTCTTTAATCTTTAGAGGGCCGGAAAGCCAATAAATTGGCTCTACTCGTGACCAGAATTTTACACTTATATATATATAAATATGACTGTTGTTCGATATCAAGTCATATCTCAAATTCCCGGCCCTCCAAAGGTTAAAACTGTACGTGTCGTATTACCGTACTTTTACACAGAAGTATCATTAATCCGCTTGGTCTATACAGTGCTGAAGTGTGACAATTGTATGCCGATATGGTAGAAAATAGAGTTTCTGTTTGTACCCATGAGGCTTTGCTGGATTTAAAAAAAAACAGTATTGTGACTACGACGTTTATGCAGGTTGCTTCGAGATATGTATACGTTAGTTTCTCTTAGTGGCGAACACTTGTTTTACACGGATACGTGATGTTGATAAGGCGGGGGCAACATTCCTCCACTCCTCTATTCCTTGTCTATAGATCACGTAATGGCGTTAAATCGAACACTAAACTCTCTTCTGTGTACTCATAAATTGACTACACGTATTGAGGCATTGTATGCATCAGACACGGAACATGTGGAACCTTAGTGAACCACGTGATAGTGTAATTACTAGGATGACGCTGGTGGAATATTAAACCCTGTATTTCCGTGAGTGAATCACGTGCCAATAACTAGGAGCTTCATGCGTTACGCGTATGAGGTGCATAGCGTTATTACGTTCCTTTAAACGGAAGTTAAAGGATTCCTAGGGAATATTGGAAACGTTCTTTTTTTTGCCTTTTTGCCTTTTTTGTCTTGCTTTTTTATATTTATACACATATCTGTCTCTTGGGATTTTTTTTATTTTTAATTACTAGGATATCGACAAGATGCTCATAGACAACTGTTTAACGTGAAACTTTGTGTTTTTTTAACAGAGCTGGAACTCGGTACACAATGCGTGGTGCAAATGACCGAACAGCAAACCATCTTACAGCATCCGTCGTCGATGGACAAGATCGATCGGTAAGATACGAAGTATTAATAATCCAAAACGATTCTCTCGACTCTCGGGGGGTTCGTGCCTTTTTTTTAAGTTTTCAACGTGTAGATCTTGTATGTTATTTTGCATGCATGTTGATTCCCCATTAAATATTTTGTCTCAGAGGCTCAAAGTTAGTCCGGGTCCTGATTGGGTAATCTAATAAGCTTAGCCAGGACCTGGAGGTGTCCTGGATTTTCAAGATGAAATCTCTACTAAGGTCGCTGTATGCATTGCCTTGTGTGTTATAGGAGATACGGTTTAACTTTGAAGTGATAATTTTAATACCTTAGCGATAACACTGAGCATAGTACGTATAGGTTAATTTATTATAGTATGTTTCAGGTATATCCATGTATACTCGAAGCGTTATTTGAACACAGTTTATGTATTAAGATTTGAAGCTACGGCGATCTATTTAGTATTTAAAACATAATTCGAGGGCTATTTACCTTGTGGGTAGTACGCGGTCTCTGGGCCAATGAACACGTGTTCTCCAATTACTCATTTTCACGAGGTCTAGGGTTAAGGGTTATGCTAGACACTCGGAATTCTACGATGGGCTTATTGTTAGTCTTTCATTCGATTAGCTTTGAACTCCAATACTGGACACCCCAAAGGCTTCGGCTTTCTTTGTTTTTTAATTTTAGTCTTCTATTTATATACCCCATACCTGCCCGTTCCCGAACCATACTTATTCACATGTTTATATATACGTATAGTCGGTTCACGAGTTTGACGTGCTCTTTTTGGACAGATCGATAACAACGAAATCTGTAATCAAGGAACACGCGTCACTGCGTAAAATATTTTCTTACAAAGGGTATGCAGGATTTTTCACTAAATACATATTATTTTTGTACATTAGGATATATTTGCATTATTTGACGAAAAATCACGTTCTCCCAGAACTGCATTTCTTGCCGACTCAAAAAGACACATAGAACTTGTGAAATAACTGTATGCGGCGTCAGTATTCAAAACTGATGTAACCTTTCCAGCAGGTAGCAGAGGAATCGGATGATCACGTAATAAATAACAGGCAGCTCTCGAACGTTCACTAGGTACCTAAGCTACCTCGCACATTCCGCGTGTATATCGTGACGAGTATATCGATCAGTGACGTCACTGCTGACGCATAATGTAATCTTCCTAACTACCGTAAATCCCCGCACCCCGCACTCCTCGTTCTCCTTTCACTTATTCTCTATCCTTTCTGCACTTATTCTCACTCTTTCTGGCCTCGGTCCTTTTTTATTTTATAATCCACGGTCGCACCACCCTGTCTTGACCACTAAAAAATCCTTCTGCCGCATAACGTTATTTGAACCTTGATGGACCTCGCTTTCTTATCAGGGGATCAACGTATCATTTATGTGTATACATCTTTAAAAATAGGTTTGTTCATTTTTTTTTGTAACGTGATTAGTCGGTTAGTTACATTTATAATTTTTTTCTTTGTTATGGGATATCCTTGTTGCCTTGTGATTTTTTTCTTCTGCAACTACCACCTTAAAATTTGGGTGCGATTGGTAGTTGCACGTTTGGATCAAGATATACAAGTTCAGGACGAACGGGCATTTAGACACGAACGCTTGAACTGTACGTTGCATCTTATGGATTCGTCGTAGCAAAAAGAAAACTGGGTTACTGACGGGTCACGTTCAAATTGGAAATGTACGATGTTTGCGAAAATTTATAGCTCTCATTCGAATCCTCTGGATTTTACCTGTGAATTTCAATTAGATTCGTTTAAGGGGTTCGCTAATATGTTTTAAGTATTCGGAGAGCGCCTTAGCGTGTCGGAGGGTCTTTTAATGATCGTCATTTTGAAAAATAAAATATTAGTGTAGAGTCGTACGGAAAAAAATGCGTCCGCGTTTCAATAGCAGCTTTTCATATTAATCATCTCGAGATTTCAAAAATTTTATGTAAAACCGATTCAGGGGGATTTGGAAATTGAGTATCGTGCTTTAAAAAATCGAGTCGGTGGGAGAATAAGCTGGGTCTCGTGTTAAAATTATGGTGGTTTTCGCGCAGAAGAGTGGGGTGGGGGGGGGGCAACGTTATACATCATCAGCTGTGCGTCATTAGCTGTTTAGTTTTTGAGGAAAAAAAAAGTCGAAAATTGATAAATTATGTAGAAATTTCGCAAATTTTATGCGTCACAGAGTCGAATGACTATTTAATAGAATCTTTTTAAGAAAGTACAATTCACGTGCAGAACCAAGGGAACAGAGAACAGTGCGTTCAGCCAATCCTAATGACGTCGTTGCACCGATGACGTCACTCGAACAAAATAGAATTGGACAAATGGACTCTCTGTTATCCGTTCCTTGTTCCATTCGTTGTGAACTTACCCTTATATGCTCGGAATACCTTCAGTACAGACGCGTGAGATTTTTAAATTTTTCCGGATGCGCGTCATTTTGAATGCGAAAATGCGTCTGCGTAAATATTCCTGTAAAGTCCAATTGTAATTTTTGAACTGGAATTTCTAGTCTGAATACGCGCATCCCTTTTTGCGATCACGATTGCATAAGACATTTCTACATGAACCACGTGGTTATGCCCTTGAAAATAGTTTATATTTGGATTTTGCCAAATTTTTTTATCTCGTTTTCGCAAGGGATATCGCTATCGTCTCACTCGACTCTCTGTCATATTCCATGCTGTAACACAGTATTATCTCGTCGTGGAAACTTCAAAGCTCTCCTGATGGGTCCAAATGGGAAAATATGTGGAAGCCCCTTTGAATTTGACAATTAAATCCGACCGAGGCCGATATGTTTTTCAAGGCTTCTCCGGCTAAATTTCTGGCAGAGCCAAAGGCTACCACGTACGCTGGAACAAGAAGGTCCAGGATTTAATATTTTATCTATTTTGGGTGCAGATGAAAGTCTCGCAAGAGTATGTATGACGTCTAGATCGGGTCTATGAAAAAATTATAAGAAAAGTATATAAAACCGTAGTCATGTGTATATACGGATTCCTTAGCTGCTGTCCTGTGGACATATCGATAACAGGGTGCAAATTCTTAAAAAGTTACGTATACTCGTACCCTTTCTACCTTTTTCGCTATTATACGTTACTGCAGGGTCATAATACATGCCAAGTCATTGAATTACATTGAACATGCAAACTCTCAACAGGTTAGCATTGAATATACGAGAAGCAGTTTGCGGTGGATGACAGCTGACCCGGTGTATACGTAGCTGTTCGAAGATATTTCAAGGGGGACAGAAGATATTTGATACTGGGCCTATCCATACAGATATTTAGGACGCATTTTTTTTTACATTAAATCTGAAATGTAATTACGTTAATCGTGAGTGTCAAGTAAACTTTTAAAAGTTTAAATAATTCAAGTAAATTTCTGTACGGACTGTAATTAATTACAGGACCTTACGGGTTATTCACCGAAGTGCAATCTGAACTTTACCCACTGATCAACGGCCTAATTTCTAAAAAGGTTACGTCATAATGTTAGTCGCGCATTGATCACACGTGACTTGCATCCGGTTAAATGCGCCAAGGCAAGAAATCCAATGCACTCCAGTTGTATCGTTCGCCTGAAGTTCGTCCGAGCGCCGAGTGTATAAGATGCGAAGAAAAGAAAAGGACAGAAGCGCCGAGTGGAGGCTGCCAGTAGTAGCGAGAAATTTGGAGGATCGAGGGAAAAAAGAAAGTCGAGAATTTACGCCGAGTCGGAGCGATTTGATGTATTATCGTAATGGCAATGGTCCTTCGAGATGAAGGAGAGCTGCACGCGAGTCTCTCAAAGGGGAGTTCGTCTCTCCAGGAATCTCTTGGACGTGTTCCAGACGCAGTTGAACGAACTCTTTTTTTCCCGCGAGATAAGGGTATCTGTTAAAGGGGTAAAAAAGTTTCGGGTTAGATCCTAGCGGGACTCTCGGTGCTTCTTCGTGCAGCTTGGAGACGGATAGACGATCTTCTGCTTATTGCACGAAGCCAATGCAGTGTCGCAGTTATATTTCAGTATTGCCGTAGAACTTAAATTCTTCTTCTTTTTTTTTTCGGTTTGTTGGCTGTACTTCAGAGCTTTTGCCAGCATAGTCCTGGGATAGGATTTAAGTTTTTTTTTTTCTTTTTCTTCTGAGTCTATGGTATCCATACCCAAATCGTCCAAGGGAAAAGCTGTGCGACACCTATAGAGATCAGCTGGGTTTGTTTACGTATTTGATAAAAATTGCCTCGGCGCAAAACTAAGGTGCATTTAATTTAATGCTGTCGGTACTTGCGATCGGAAATACGTTTTTCATTTGCATTTTTAAAATGCCTTGACGGTCACGAGTTAAGGTGGACGTGCAGTCGGTAGCATTAGTCATGGTAATAAAAGGATCTTTTCAGTTGTATGTTTCTTTGGGTATCATTAGGATAATAGTTGACACTAGTTAAAACGAAGGCAATCAATGTACGTAAGCGGGAAAGGTTAGGACATTAGGTGAATAACGTGTCTTTCTGGATACCGAGGATACGGTGGATATACATTTGCATTGCGTTGTATGCTTGTTTGGAAAAGTGAGTCGTGTATAGTCAGCTTTCGAATACCTCGGCTATATTCCAGAACTAGAGTTACTTATGGTTAATTGTTGGCAAACGGTAAATAACACAGCAAGTGCTATGCTAATTCAACACGGTCAGTACACACGCACATGCGTAATTGCATGTAATTGCAATATTTTTTTCCCCATACTTTTCAGGTGACTTTCCCTGCCACGCTCACCGATAGGAGGAGACTCGATTTTCTTGGCTGCAACGCGTTCAGCTAAATAATCTGGCATAAGAGAGAACGCACTTTCGTCGTGGAATCGCGTCAAATTGTTGGCCTGTGTTCTTTGTGAGAATTCTTTTAATTGGCAGATTTTCTTTAGTTAGTGAATTTATGGGACGAGGAGAGGTTGAGAAGAAGTATTTAATTTCTAATAGTCTTTATGCAAATGGCTAATGCATTCATGGGCAGTCTTACTCATTTTATTGAATCATCGTTCCAATCCAAGAAACTATCACTATGCTTTTCTTCTTACGGTTTAAGTTTCTTCGAAAACTATTGTCTTGACTGTAATAAAAAATTTTGGAGTATCGGGGATGTTTCGGAAAAGTCGCGCGCAGGCAGATCCCTTTGGTCTCCGTCAAGTATTTCGCAATTTCAATTGAGCGTTTTTCAAGTATTTGCATTGACTTTCATCTCAGGGAAGTCGTGTTGCGGTCTTAGCTAAGTCGCTTTACGTGGACGGTCTGATTCATTTGTTAGGTGAATTTTTGCAGAAATATTTTGAATCTTGAAAAAAATGATGAAAAATTATTTTTGCTTTCTTGGACCTTTTATTAGTATCACTGATTTCATTCAATAGTTTCTAAGCAACGCTCCGTGTGTCATGTTGGATATTGTCAATCGTTTGTAAACGATATCTATTGGTGTTCTGAGTCACTCGAGTTCAGTGTCTTGATAAGAGTAGTAGCTATCGGAACTTGTTACTCTGCCGTGCATTGGAGTGATAACAAATACTTATTTCAAATCGAGAAATGAAAGGTGTACGTTGGATTTATGGAATTGACGAATGTAATGTTACACTACTTTACACTGGTTACACTTTTTTTTTTATACTCTGAAGAAAATAATTTTTCGTATTGCTTTAAAAGTTCATATTTATTATATATTTAGAAATTGGGCGTTTTGCTGCTGAATATTGTTTGTGATATGAAGGACTTTATTCATTGTATGAGCACTCCCTATAGTGTAAATAATTTATAGGACTATTTGCCATTTGGATAATTGTTCGTATGTATATACAGTTATCCTTTAGCTATAGCATGGTAACGCTATATTTATATCATAGTTTTACAAGTTTCTTCACAGAAACAGTGGCGCGATCTGTCGTAAGAGTTATCAGTCGTGGAGAAGCTCTATATCGGGAGCCTGACTGTGAACTTTCATTTTTGTGAAATTCGAAAAGTAAATAGTTGCGAGTCAGTTGCGTCCTGGAATTCAAAGAAGGCAAGTTCGACTATTGGCCAAAACTTATTTTTTTTCAATTTTTACAAAAATTTAAGGTCGTAATCGGGCCACGGTATAACGGTACGAATGCACGTACAGATTACGATATATTATATTGTATATAACAGTTGTCATTATAATATATGTTATAATGGATATAACCATTGCCTGAAAAAAATTGTTGTTTTGAATCTTACTTTTTACATTTTGAAACAGAAAAAAAATAACTACAAGATTTCGAATATTTATTAATTTTTATACTCATCCGATTATACTTTTTGGAAAAGTTCGGTAAATCTTAATATTTTCATATATATTGTTATCGATCGTTATATCTCTGAATCAAAGTAAAATTTCGAAACTGAACTGGTGGCTAAGTCAGTAGATTTTTGCACAATCCACTCGTATCAAGTGTCTGCGAGTGCTTCGACCATGCAGTTAATATCCCACTACTAATAATACGGTCTTTCTTTATCGTGACACAATTATTTGCAATAAATAATTTTAAAAAAATGTCACACGCATTGCTCACTTCGAGTATCCCAACAATCACTGGTTCGAGCCCCGTTCTCGGCATCGCAAAAAAAATGTACTTGTAACGCGTGCAAGTAATTATTAATTTTTTTAAAATTATGCAATCATGCGATTATCTCAATTGCACGTTCGATGCATTTTTACGAATATCAACAGTCCACTCAATTTTTTACTTCTTCGTTAAACTGAAAGGGAATTCTCTTCTGGCTAGCAAGTCCTGCAAACCGCATATTTCAAGCTTTGTCCACGCGTGCGTAAATTTCGACAGAGGTTGGGTCAAGACTGGGTCAAGGTGGCCCTTTTGTGATTTTCAACTTTGATAGGGCTGGGTCAGTCTTATTTATTGTTTGCCCCAACGCTTAATGATATTCCCCAATGCTATTCCCGAGCTCACGCCACAGTGACAGCTAGCCTAGCGCCAGGCTTCTGAGCATCGGCGCCAGGCCTGGTTCGAGGCTAAGCCAATTCCGAATTCCTACCGGGGGGGCGCCACCTTCGTATGACTTTTAATGCAAATGACTTGCCGATATCCCAGATTTGAGTTGTGGATCGATTATACGTGTTCGCGGATGCACGTGTAACAGCGATACATCGTTCATAAATGTATTGGCAAAATTTTCCACTACTGCGTTATACCTCGATATGCTACTGTACTTCCTATGCGCACATGCTGGACGATCGCCAAATACGGCCGGAACGAAGAGTTCGGTGCTCCCACGAGTTTTCATTATTATTTAAAATACATTATACGTGGTTCTTCGACATATCGTTGCCAAAATACAATTATTTTTACTCTATCCTTATGGCTGTACGAGCACGTATATGTTTTGGGTCTAGTACTTGGTCAAAATGTTTTACCGATTGCATAGAATGTTAGTAGAGCTGAACGTGTACTTTAATGAAACCCGTAAAGAATTATTTTATTTTATAATCTGGCAGAAAAGGTTAGTAGACGTGCTTGAGAGTTCGTGATAAAACGTCCATCATACTACCGAATGGCTTATTGCGTGTCAATTGATAATTTTACCGATACCAAGTCTGCTGACAGTGAATGGGGAATAGAAACGAAAGCGCATTGTAATTGCCAATTTAAGGTCGAGACTCGGAACTATCTCACGTGAAGGAGGTATAGATTTTTCATTTATGGATCAGATTAGGTTATTCACGTTATACGTACTTACTAATATCGATACCCGTTTATTCCAAAAAGACAAAATCGATACGAATATACGTACTGTTCAATGTTTATCTTTAAAATGTCTTTTTACAGACAAGTATTCCTATAGTCGGTTCACCAGCAAGCGACGCGGACTTTATCAAGTGACACGTGGTTTTCCATAAAATAACGTAAATATGTGGTAAAAATAGAAAAACGTATTTAGTGTAAAGCCATGCGTATGTATTGCGACATTATTTCACGTCACAAGACTAGAAATTATTGACTTTCGTGTTTATCGTGCGGGACGTATCGTTCCTTAATATCGCGTCACGTAAAACAACCGGCCAAAAACTCCAGGATCAGAACCTTTGGAATTACCGAACGTTAGGCTGATTCTTATTGTAAAACCATTTTATGCATTACGAATCTTCACGTCGCTGGAGCAGAATCACCACGGGGCTCCAGAGCTGGGATAGTGGAGGATGATCCAAAAGCACTGGACGCCTCTGAACGAAATTGTGTAGGGGGTCAGCATCGAGGAAGACATCGCCATGGACCATATCGTTCTTCGCGTTACTGCCGGTACCGATGGGTCGAGATGGGATCGTCAAAGTTACCCAAGAGGATGGGAAGCAGGAAGTACCCTGGCGTGAGGCGTCATCACCGGAGCAACCTGGACACCTCGAAGCTATTGAAAAAGTGTTTTTTTTATAATTTAAAGGTTACTATCATTTATAGTATATTCATACGTGTATACATGAAAATTTATATAAAAAAGGAGAGCAGTAAATCAGCCGTTAGAAAAAAAAATTATTTTAGTATCAGCACCGTGTGACAGATTAAATTCGGACTTATCGCGAATAAAGAGTCGACTTAATTCGTCGACGTTACTTGAACTTTTAGTCTGAATATTTTCTTCAGCCACTTATCAATTTTTGTTCTCGCGTCAATTGTCGAGTGTGATACGGGCTTGCTTGTTTCCATACCTATTAACACCCGTTTCTTAAACCGTCGATTCAATAACGCAATACGTAGGAAGCGCGAAATAGGACCAAATCAGATGCGGAATACAGCTATTTAAAAATCTCTGTCTTTATCAACGCACAAAGTTTTTTTATACGTATGGTTAAAAAGGACATAGTAGGTTCGAATGTTATTTGAAAGAATATTAAAACAGGGCAGAAATACACGCTGTCGAACGTGATAACGAGCACTTTCCAACTGGTTTTTCAAACGATTCGTAATGAATTTAAAAAAAATACAGTTCTCTTTTTAGTACCACATTAATTTCGATGCTCGCGAACAGCAAAGACTCACCGTTGTCGACTATCTTTAAATTATTCGAAATATTGCAGGATGAATAAACATGTTTCGTAGTTTGTCAAAGAACTTGCGAACTATTGTCGATCCGTTGACTGTCGTATTCAAGACAATCCAAATGGTATCGTTTTGCGTCATCGACATTATCCAACGGCAGACATTGTATTAACATTGGCCACGTTGGAGGACAAAGCTGTCAACCTCGATTCTGTTATCGTGCTTTCAGCACCCACGTGCCTATTCATACAACTTGGAAATTGAATTAGAATTTTCATAACTTTTTACTCTTGCACTTCAATTTGAAGTACCGCATTGTCCTTGCCTTGATTAAATGTCCAGAGCGCATATGACTAAACAGTACAAAGTTTATCCCAGTTAGCGTGTATCGAGTATAACAATGCCGAAAAATCAGTTAGTTAACCTACGTCCCACGTGGGGCGCTGCTGTAGCTGGACCTAGCTCCTATGTTAATCATTGTCAAAGCACAAACACTTTATATGACTTGAGGTTGACTACGATGTGATGGGATTGAAAGTTCTAAGTATTCTATTGCTGAGGCTTTTATAAGCTTTAGCAGCTTTACGAGGTCAGAGGTCGACGCCACATAGTCTCAACTTACGTGACTCCATACGTGACTATGGCCTCTCTCGTTATGAGGGTGCAACATAACTTGGATGTATAACATCGCTACTTAGATACAAATATTTAAATTGGCATTTTTCTTTCTTCCGCCTTGATATTTGCTTCGCGTATCTGTAAGGTAGAGACGTTTTTATGAAACTTTTAAAATTCGTATAAAGCAAAAAGCTAACAATTATTGCTTAATTGATCTTTCTGAAGAATTAAGAACTGCGGTTTGTGGTCATTGGAATATCATTTTTTTTACTGGTTACACAAAGATCGTAAGTCACTAGCTAGGCAGAGAAGATACGATTTCGATGGTTGTCTTAAGGATTCTTATAAGGTGTTTCTAAAATTTTTTTTTTTAACAATGGGCGAGTCGTGAGAGACAGGTGTACAGTGTATTTGCACTAAATTTACTTTATTCTTGTATTTTGCATTACTGGCCATTTGTCGAAAGACAGATTGACCTCGTGGACCGACTATGTAGGTACCTTTTTATTATTTACGAATATAAAAACACCGACTTGTATAATCAGGCCGCTACGCCAGCTCCACTTTGAGGTGCCATCTACTCACGACCCGAAACTCATAGAAGTCCCCTCAAAGTGGAACCGATATCGCGGCCCGACTGTAGTAATTACGAACTTTGCAGTATGCACCACGACGCCATCTTAACTTTTCGCACACGACTGGGGTCGACTTTCGCGACATATTGCTCGTGTAATATAATTCTCCGAGTGCGAACGGTTAAACCGAGCAGAAAAGGAATATGGATTTTTATTGATAACAATATACGTAACTTTAACGTGTGCGTCAGTTTTGAAGCTAAGGTGCAGGTCAATAAATGTACAGGCGAAGGGTCGTTCGTAAAAGGGGTTGCTGACTTTTCCTTACGGATTGGCAAAGAGGTTCAAGGGTTAATAAAATTTCTATGGAGCCGTGGCCTCGCAGACCTCCCATATTGACACAACCTGGCAGAGTGTAAAAAATCGATGATTCTTATTTTCGTGAAACTCAGGTGTCACCTGGAAGCACACAGAGCCAACATTTTTTGATAATAGAATATTAGGCAGTTTTTCCCAGAATTATTTCTCAGCAGAGTTGACAATTCGACGATGTAATATACACACTCTTCATTTACGAATTGAAGACTATTGTATCATACAGAGTGTCCTAAATAACAGTATTTTTTTTCGTTCTGCATATATAACAAAACTTGGTGTGTGCTCAGACCACACGGCTGAAGTGAAACTGCTTTCGGACGTTTTAATGAAATTCATACGAGAATGAGTCAAAGCGAGAAGGAGAGCAAAAGAGAGCGGAGGTTGGTGCGAACTAATATAGTGGCAATATTACGTAACATACTACATACATATTCTATCAAAATCAGAATTAATTTTTTTTCGTATTTTTATTAACACTTTATGACATTTCATTTTCTATGTGTCGTCACCTTATTCCCCGCAGCCCAGTTTCTATCACGGAATTCTTTTTGACGTTTTGCATTTTTTTCCCGGCATTATTATTTGTCTATATTTTTTAATATTATTTAATTAAATGCGAATGAAATCACACGCGTTGGTTAGGTACAAACTGTGACGCACCATGAAATGACAGTAAGGCTTTTGCTTTCGTGCTCTCTCTCTCTTTTTCTCTTACAATTAGTTAGACTACGAACCCTACGCATACACTTGCAGAAAGGGTGGGGAGTCAGATCGCTAGCTCGGCTGACCATCCCCACCACTTCCGTTACGCATTTTCGTTTGATCATCAGATTGGTTTTACGCCTACCGCGTCTAAAGAAGTTTCACTTCACTTCCGGTATCAAAGTAACCGTGGACGGCCGAATGCTCTAAAAATATGAAAAATTTCAAAATGCCCCGGGCCGCCCAAGGACATGTCTTCCTTTTTTCGTTTCTATAGGATGCCCACGCCAAATTGCAACCCTTCGCGACTTCCGGTGTCGCTCGTAGCTGTTACGTATTCCAAGAATGTTTAAACGCCAACAATGAACGGAGACAAAATTCGAGAAATGTACAATATATCCTTTTTCATTCGTAGAATAAATATATTCTGAACACGCGGACCGACTATACTTCCTTTTACAATGGTCGTAACTTTACATGCTCGCTATCCGGTGTACAGTAAGAATTTTATAAAAGCTTTATAAGATTTAACGTTTCTCGAGATTCAACAATTTAGACCCTCGAAAAAAATACTTTTCCAAATAATCTTCTTCTTGTGTAACACAAAATGTCGACACATGTGTGAACATGCGACACGATAGTTGAGCGATTGAAATGACACGAAGTGACCCATATATTTCAGCCTACCGTATATAACATCAGAGACAGAGGCTGCTGTACAATATCGACCCCCCCTGTTTAGGGTGTTCTACTTTCGCTGTGCTCACGTATGAAGTATAGAGTACGTAAAGTATACGAGGCGGTCTAATGATAACGATCCACTTCAGGTTGATACAGTCCTGACACTAAGATTAATCCTCGCAGCCTATTTTACATGAAATTACCCATAAATCCTATGCACGATACTTTCCATCCTAAAATTCACATGCTGGATCTGCATTTAGTAAGCGTATAAATAATTGATATAAAAAATAAAAATTTTCTAATCACATCGAAGATACATAATTATACACTCGCGAATCCAACGTAGTCATTAAAGTGACGAGACGATAGACTTAAGTCGTGCTTAGTTTATTATGTTTTTCAGCAATCCAGAGCTCTTCAAAAGAAAACTTTTCCGGATATCATTCTTCGCTTTATAATTTATTCTTATCTCGGTGTACACTGATCAAGACAAAAAGTAACGTCGACCGGGTTGTACTTATCAATTTTCACGGTCGTTCACGAACTCTCAGGTATACAATCTTTTTTCGCCTGTGTACGCAGCGCTTTGCGGTAAGAAACGATGATAAATTTGTCTCACGAATTACGCGAAGACCTCGACCTCTTTTTTGATTCAGTGTCACGCTACCTAACGAAACGGTTATAAATCGTCTGAAATTATAGCATTGGAGTTGACCAAACAGGAATTAATGATTGTCCGGATACAAAGCGTGAAAAGAGTCGAAAAAAAAAATTTGAACTCTATATAAATCTAATTATGGAGTCGTGACGTTTTCACGAATTTTCATCTCGTAATAGGATTTTTATGAACGAAAGTTGACCTGAATTTTGACTAAGATAAGAAAAGTCCTTGACCTTACGTTCGTGAGGGTAGTAGGTGGCATACGATTTCTACGAGCCCTTCCTTTCCATAGTTCAGGTATTTATTTTTCGTTCTCACCTTTCCTCACGCATTAGAGCTATTACTGTTAACCCTTACCCTCTCTCTTTCTCACCCTTGCCCTCTCCCTCACTCTTCCACCAATCCCGCCAGAGAGTGTGATCGATACCTACGTGCCTGGAGGAAATGTATTTCACACGTTTTGCCTAGAGCCCGATATCACGCACTTCTCTTTATTCGATTTTACCCGAACTTTCAGGAAAACACTCTTCTGATGAATATTACGCATATCGATGCACGAATGCTTTCGGTTAATAAAATGCTTTTTTTCATTCGTTCGTTTTCATCTTATCTTACAGCTACATCGTAACAATGAACATTGATACGTTTAATCAGAGTTTGCTTGGGTTACTGTTATCAGTTGGGATTTGAATGGAAATTGTTATTCCGTCTGTCTCCTCTTCTTCGAGATTTCCTATTCGAAATTTTTGAGAATCGCCAGCTAGGAGATCGGTGAGTCGTTTATGATGATTTTTTAGGGACGCTGTACCTGGTGTCAAAATTGAATTGGATTTTAATGCGTTTGGGTAGCCGATTTAAGTTGGAATTTTTATTCGCTTGAATGTTATGCGGTTACGACGCGTAGCTCTGCTAGGTGGGTAATTCAGGTGAGAAGACGGTTTAGGATTTTGGATTCTAACCGGAAGCCACGCGACAGGACGTTACGTATACTGTATGCCAAATGTATTTTGTTCTTGCTTGTAAGACAAGCCGCAATTAAGCGAGGCCGTTCTTGCGAATTTAATTTCCTCAAATTCCTCGAAAAGCAATTACGTCCCCAGGAGTGTCCGGAGGGAAGAAGCTCTTCCGCCAAGGAGGCACGAAACTTTGGAAAATGATGATTGCGGCCAACCCACGTCTTCCATTCGAGGTCTGACTCTGTAGATATATAAATTGCATAATTTTCCACGCAGTTACACGGGCAAACTTTCTTATTCGTGGCTACCCTTTCGCAATTTTCTGCAAATATTGCGTGAATTTCTACTCGATTTAACGCGAACTTATTTGCACGTGGAAAGTTAGATCCTCAAACGTGTACTTTGTCGAATGTTACTTCTCTGCTTATATTCATTTGGTTTTCCATCGTTGAGCGAAATTTTGCTTCTTAACGAAAGATTCTTTTTCTTAATCCCAACGCTTTATTTCCAAAATATCAAAAACATCGTCGTTGCATCCCTTGACGAAGGTCTGATAGCACAAACTTCGCCTGTATGGTTGACTTACTATTCGTTAAAAAAAATACAGTCATTCGTCAAAATACTTACAGCAGACCAATTTAATTATTATCCTCACTAATTGACTTTTGGTCGGAAGTAACACAAGTATCATTACCAGTAGTTAATATAATTTTTTTTTTAATTGGTTTTTGGCTAATTTCATTCTGAAAGACTGTGTGAGACCATAACAGGGCTTTTCGTTAGCTCTCGTATTCGAAACGTCTATATTTCCACATATCTTCGTTTAGATTCTATATGTCTTCAAGAAGAAAAATGAAGAGCCTTCTGAAAGTCTAACGAAGAAAAAAGAAAACAATCCTTTTTCTCACGAGCAGCCACATTTCTTCCTTAATTCTGAAAAATAAAAATAAAATGTTTCCACGAGAATTAATATATTCTCAGGCATATTCCTTCTTTTGCACTTTGTAAAAAAAGAAGCAAAAGAAAAGGGAATACTTCCAGTAAGAGAGGAAGCATGTGTTCCATTCTATTTAGGAAGCCGTTCAATTTATCTTGTAGGAAAATAGCCGAAGGTCTAAATGAAATTCCTCCGAGCTCGTTCGCGACAGCAAATTCACAGCTTGCCAGTAAATTTTGGTTTGGGATGGCAGCATACGCCCTGGACCCTCGACCCTTAACACGAAAGGCACTAGGAGTCCCTAGTGCTTCCGCCATACCTTTGTGCCCTCATTCCTACCATTTCCTAAACTACCTTCTCACGTTTACCTAGAGTCCAAGTTGCCTTCTCCATCGGTTACTTTTGCAACCTAACCAAATCTTCATTCACTCCTTATCTGCCAAATGTCGAACCTTTCGTAACTCTTTCCAAGTTTTTCGTATTTCGAAGTAAAAATTCATTTTCTACCAAGCACAGAGAACACTTATGACCACCCATAAAGTTTTGGATACGTTCGAGTAGATATGATTTTTTCACAAATTTCAAAAATCGAGCATCTTCATGGCGGATTGAAAGTTAAAAATTGTATTAAATTATTTTGACCCCCTTGACGTCTATTTGCCCTTTTGCACTTTAAACAACTATATCGTATGGTTACTCATATGTGGAAATTCGATCGTATTCTCGGAACCTCAGAAACAATAGATTACATATATTGCCTTATATTTCTTCAATATGCATTTTCCCTGATAAAGTAATTTGAATTCCTCTGCAACCTCGTATCGACAAGGGAGTCTTTACGGAATAACTGTAGTATCGATTACATTTAGAATCGATAAGAAATTATTTTTTAATTAATACAAAATTACTATGTCAAATTTCTCCCGCGATAACAATGCGCACAATTACAATTATAAGTTTATACAGTCGATTCACGAGGTCAATGTGGTTTTTTGACAGTTCGCAAGCAATGCAGTCCTTAGAAAATCACACGTGGCTTTTAATACGATAACGTAAATATACGTTAAAATAGATGAATACAATATCTTTAGTGCAAAAACATTCATATCTATACTTTTTAACAAATACTTCATTTAGTGACACGTGCGCCTTGTTACAGACTTTATTGATTTCGATCTGTCAAAAAAACACATCAAACTCGTGGTCCAATTATACGTAGGAGTGTCGCATAATACGATTGGAACGTTCTTCTGGCAATGTAAAGAAGGTACGGGCTTTGCCCGCTAGGCGTCCAGCTCGATTGTGGCAAATGCACGCCCATCAACTGTGACGTATGTACCTATGACTCCAAGAAAAAGTCCAATTCAATTTACCACTTCCGAACCATCAACTTTATTCGCTTTCGATTGACTTTTTCTGCTGATTCTCGTTTCCTTCTTCTTTGCCTTCTTCGGTAACACAGGTTATATAGTATAGGTCGCAGAGACGCATTGCACGGATATGATTTTTATAATATATTTTCCAGCAACGCGATCGATACTTCGTGCGATACGTATTAAATACGAGATAAAAACCTCAGTTCATTTATAAAACCTTCGCTTTTTATAATTATTAATATTATTAACGGAGATCCGTTTTATTTCATCCGTTCTCATTAGATTTCATATTTGAGAGGCTGCTCGTTCTTTCAGCTGCATCACTAATGGTTGAAATGAGAAAGGGGTCGTTTCCATTGAACGACGAAACCCTCGTTATTTTCGATCAATATATAATTATTATTGCAATTATTTTAAAAGTGCTCCTTGGCCATAGATTTAAAACCTGCCTAGTAAATTACCAGGAACATTAAACTGAATTCAGTTCTCTATCGAGGTTAAATAACATTTATCATATTATGCAACGTTAAAAAAAACAGATCTTAAATTTTATGCTCGTATAATCGGTTTGCTCCAGTTTGCCCCTATATTTTATCCATCCTTCCTCCTCTCCATCGGGCTGATATTTTTCTTTCGAATTTCTTAGGCATCCTCGCAGTTAGTCAAGATCTTGAAAGAAAAAGAGTTCAACCCCTGCTTTTGGCTTTGACGAACTGACTGTTAAACGAGATCTCTACGAAGGAAGAAATTCGCTTATTTGCTCTTCTCGCATACACCCTTCACCTTTGCATTTTCGTTTGTCTTTCCTTTTTTCTCTTAGGTTCTTCACGCTTAATCTTTTTTCTCTTTTTCTTTAAAGTTTCGGATAAAAAATCCTACACCATCCTACAGAGGCTCATCTCCCGGGAAACTCGTGTAACGGCTGTACCGTTAATGAAGTAACTGCTGACTTCAGTCAAATAGCCAAAGTTTTGCTGATATAAGCCGTAAATCGATATACTAGGAACGTTATTATGCAGAGTAATTATGCAACTCCTATACGCCTATGCTAGCTGATTCAACGGGATTAGATAAATCTTGATCCCATTTGCATTAAAGTACTTCATTACAGTTGGTCCACGTGTTCGATGTGTCATATTTTGACAGTTCGAAAACAATGAAATTTCTAGGAAGTGACAACGTGGTGTCTAATTATTTTGCGGCTCCCAGTTCCCTTATCTCAATGATCCATGGAAATTTGTCTTTTCTACTCTGTCGAATTTTTTTTTTCTTTCTTATTACACATTGCAGGTTAACTTATTCTATTGCTCTTCGATAAATCTTGTTCTACCGTAAATTCAACTCGCTCATGTTCCAGACAATTCTATCTTGTGACCGAGTACCTCCGATGTACGTCATCGGAAGGTCCCTGTAAATAGTATGGTTGTGTAAAGGGCGACTGGCTGACCATTTTAAATCTTGATCACTGCAGTCGCTCGCGTGTTTCACTGACTCTAAGGTCGGTCTGTCCGCAAACTCGACAATACTACTATAATCCAAGAGACTCCGTCACGCGACAGTCAATCTATTTTCTGGTTTTATTCCAGTCCTTTTTTTATCCAATTTCACTGGCATGTTTTCGCCTCGCTCTCCTTTATAATCAAATGTGTCACGGGAAATCTCATTTTACCTGAAACCCCACAAAATAATTACGACCCATCAGTCATTAACCATTAATGGAGTACATACATGCATAAAATATCGTTCGCGTATCATGCATTCGCCATTGCAAAAAAAAGAAGTAAAATGCAGAACTCCGAAACCGGATGTACTGGAGATTTGCAAATGTCTCTATATCCGGAAGTTTAATTTAACGTATAAATATCAACTCGATCCGTTTGGCTGACAGTACAGAATTTTTAATAAATTTGACATTAGAATTTTCTATCTTTGCGCATGCGCACAGTAGAAATGCTTGGACATCTACAATTCTCACTGCATCAGCCATTCGCGTTTTAGCGCGATCGACTTAGCCCGTAAATTCACTTAGCAACGCACATAAATTCCTTCGTTTTCATGGCACATTCACAAAACGCATGTCTCGTGCAGTCTTGGCTAAAAATAAATTCATAGAAATGCTCCCGTCGACACTATTACTGACTCCTGTGTTTTCCAAATACGGTACGCGTCACCTCGTCACCTATCTTGATTTTACGCATAGGTTGAGAACTTAACAGATTAGATCAAACGAAGGTCAAGAAAAAATATTAATAATATTTCTGCAGGAATTACTAAAGGCTCGTTCTGATAGTTTGGTTAATTTAGACGATACGATTGCAATGGGATCGAATAACTGCTCTTTCGAAATGAGTATAGCGTCGATCAACAACGTATACGTATATTTCTGTTACGTGCAACGGAATACTGCAGTTAATCGCGCGTCGTATTCTTCCAACGTCTTTCACCGTTTGGTGAATTAGCAGAGGAATGAATTTAACGTAAACGTTCAGATAAAGCCGACGTTATACCTGGTTATGCTAATATTCAAGGGTCTGGGAATCAGCTGATAAAGTGTATTTCAAAGCTGGCAGTTCATTCGACCAAACAAATTTGAAGGTTGAGATGTAGTTGAGACGTTACGTTCAGCCGATAACAACAAAAATTCAGGGCTCCGCTCGATGTTTTGTCTAGCCCAACCCAACCTAACCTAACCTAGTTCTCTATATCGTTGTATTTATATACAATTAATTGTCACTGAGAAGATTAGCTCAACTACGCCTGGTATCAAGTGACATTTTGTTGTAACAAGGTCAACCGTATCGGGGCATGCCATGAGTTATAGTTTTTATCAATATTGGAGAAATACCTGAAAACCACATTACTTACGGAATTACTTGACAGTCATTGATATGAAACTGATGCGCGATAACAGTACGTATTTGGCTTTATGAAAAATGATGCAATTCAATCAACAAAACGGCCAGTCATCCGCATCGAAGTTTCGTCGGTACAACCCACAGTGCGAATTCAAAGCGAGGTTGAGACGATTTTTTTTTTTCGGTGCGTATATCTATGCCGTGCACAAAAAACGTGCTTTCAAAGGTACAACGAAATAATGGAAGAGAAATGACATTGGGACGAAATGTTAGATAAAAATAACTGAAAAACAAGTGAATTTTATTTCATACAATGGAGACCGAAAAATATAAGACTTTCTCCGTCAGCGATGTTTTCTACGCCAAATAACGAAGCTTTTCGCATTCGAGAGTCCCATACAATGGAAGCTCAATCGATTGAGCTTGAGATTCAATAAATCGACTAAACTACCCTATATCCCAGCGTGTAGTTCGAAGTGAAGTAGAACGTAGGCAGAAGTGACCACGAGTCCTCTCTATGATTGATCGCGCTTCGCTTTGGTACTCGGTTCTAGGTGCCATTGGTAGCCCGCATCATAAGTTACATTTACTGGATGGACTAGACCTACTTATTCGATACATCCTCGACCTTCTCTACGACCAGCTTTCTTTTTGCGCATTGCTCAATTCTTCCCCACTGCTCTGTGATTTGAATATTTTTTTTGTTTCGGGTGACATTTTACACGATCATTCAAATTTATGGATTCTCGTACGAGGAATAACAGTGGACGTTTACATATTAATGTTTCTGCTTGTAGCCGATTCGTTCATTCTCTTACAGGGCGGTCGTACGAAGCTAAATAATATTTGGTCGCAGCTGTCGCTTTATTTTGAAAATACTCGTGCGAATTTCATTCGTTTCGATGCTCGGATTTTTGTGTATATATTAAATTCGTACCTCACTGGTCCATATCGGAAAATTTGACATATTGCTGCTCAAATTATGACTAGAACCTGAATACATTATTACAATTGTATGGTAACCCGCCTGCAATTAATGTAATTAAAATTGAAGGTCAATCTTAAAAAAAAATTATGGATCTCTTAATGATGGCACTTATGCAAAATCTGTTTTAGCCAATTGATGGTAGAAGGCAGGTATAAATTTGTTTTAAGAAAAAATCAATCTGTGACCTCGTTAATAAATTACCGTACCATTATCCTCAATATTCTTGGACAGCGAAGCAAACATTTATTTATCAGCTGTACACGTACGTTATACTTGACGTGTTATTGATTTATACAAAAATCAATAGGTTAATAATGTTCTTGCCTCAACCATTTAAACTTTATGTCGACCCATTCGCTTTATATCGCTAAGGTACTTTCCTACTACTTTCACGAGTTTGATGGTGCGCTGAAGTTTTATGCAGAAAAAATAAGGATCTGTCAGAAACCTAAGAAAATAGTTGTCCGGGTGCTGAGGGTTGTGTTATAGTTGCAGAGGGTTGGCTGCCTTGCAGATCAATATACTCCTTACTATGCTGCTGCTGTACTTTGCCAGTGTACCGTGCATTTTCTCGACTCTTTGAAATTGTACGCCTGGTCAATTTTACTTTGCCTCGCAATATCAATCTGCAGGGCGTTTCAGATTTGTGATTTCACGAATACATTTTAAAATCAATAATCGCCGGACGGTCGAACCAGACTTAACGAATATGAGTAATGTCACCTATGACACGAGATATCTATATTAATGAGAGACAGGAAGCAGGAGAATAATTTTGGAAAAATTCCAATGTCTGGTATCAGGATTTTTCAGGCGATTAGATTAGGCCGTCGCGTGACATTCTAATAAGTGGCGAAGTACCCAGTACTTTTTGAAATTGGGTAAAAATTAATCACAAATACTAACTTTGTGTAGTTATCAAGTTATCAGTAAATAGTAAACTGTAGTGTTTACCGATAAGTCAATAGCAGACGGAAGCTTAAGTAATTGCGATCTCTATTTTTAACGATTTGCCAACTCTCGTGAGTTATCGTGTATACAAGTTTTCAATCTCCACGTAAATTAGTTATTTGTATTAAATTTTGTTTTATTTATTGCCATGAATTATCTGTCGCTTATAAAATTACGAAACTTTAAGGATGTTTATTAATCATGTATTTCTTTGTATTCTGATTACAGAAACAAACCAAAAACATTTGCATTCGATCACTGCTTCTACTCGTTGGAACCTGGATCGGAAAACTTCGCCAGCCAAGAAGTCGTCTTCAATGCTCTGGGACGTGACATTTTGGACAATGCTTTCCAGGGATACAATGCTTGCATATTCGCTTATGGACAGACCGGTATATCTGAAGATAATTTTTCGTTCTGCTTTGATAATACTCTATGGCTAAAATTAAAAGGGTGCATGTATACGTATACGTCATCTGCGTGGATATGAAAGATTAACGTGGGAAATCATAAGGGTGTATATGTTGAGCAACGTAAGGACAGATGCGTATGTTGGTATAATTGAAAATTATATATATGTATTGCCAATACTAAAGAGACGTGTGAAGAAATTGACAAAAAGGAATTTTTATTTTTATATGGTTTTTTGTAAAAAAAATTTCGCATTCGCTCTTTTGACACGAAACCAAGCTTTTTGGCCCAGACGCTCTGTTGATTATAGTCACGCCGATATCTTGCCCGATGGTTATAATCTTTTTTTACTTTGGATCTGGCAACACTGCTGGAAAAATAAACCGTGCTTCACATTGATTAAATATATTTTATATTAAAATATCTTTCTAAAATTGTGGTCCACCGTTATACTCTCTTTCATTGTAGGACTTTATTTAATTAATAATTTTATTCTTCTTTATTTTATGACATAACCTTCTTAGTTTCAATATCGATCGTCATTCATTCAAGTGCCAGGGAGTTATTTAAATTATTATTTTATCTATATGACTTGATAACAATTTGTAAGAATATTCAGAATTTTTTTATACTGCTTCAGAGTAATTAGTGACTGTTTTTTTTTTCTTGACATGGTATCAATAGTTTTCCGTAGTATGATTAACAGGAATTATTATTATTATTATTGCTACTTCGTTTCCTGTCATCTTTAAAGGTTGCTTATTTAACACCAATTTGTCAGGTTGTGTTTGCTCACCTGGTCTACGAGTAAATACACGTATACATACATAAGCCGAACCCTACATGATGCTGTCTCATCCATTATAATAATTATCTTGTCTAACAAACTTATCCACGTGATATTGATCATGACTAAATACGTTCTCAAATTCACGTGACAATGAGGCTTTAGGATTCGTCTTTGAACTTCATCTAATATCGTATCGATTCATCAGTAGAATTTTTATACTAGCTGTAAATAGGCATTTATAAAAATCCTTAAATTAGTATTATTCACTAGACAGAATTTTTTTCTTAATAAAATCAACCATTTTCCAGTCTATCAAATAATCTTGAATCCGCCATTGCGTTTTCTTCATATTTACATTTTTTTTAACTAGAGCACTAAGCAATTTTTTTTAACTAGAGCAATCGGCAAAAAATAAGATATTATACCGTCCACCAAAGACCATAGAAATGACCTTAATAATAAATCCAGTGACTTGGATTTCTTGTATAGAATTAATGAAGAAGCACAAAAGTTACACTGACTTAATCGAATTCCAGGAGAATTATAGTGCAAAATATTGTTCCCCTTTTAAACGACTTTAAAGTGCTCCGTTTCTGTGCACACGTAGAACATACTGGACGGTCCCAAAAATGTTGCAGGACTTTGTGACGTGTACTCTTAAGTCGAAGACATCGGGTCCGACAGACCCACGTTGCACAGCAAGTGTTAAATGTCAACTGCCCCATAAGCCAGAGGATATTGAGATTTAGCGCAAGACTTGCACTTGTAGCGATTCCTAAGAAAAGTGACTACCGCCCTTGAATAATAATATTGCGAATGTCTTCTTCAGGCTCGGGGAAGTCTTACACGATGATGGGCAGTGGCGACAATAAAGGCATAATTCCACGACTCTGCGACAACCTCTTCGACCTTATTGCGAAGCAGCAAAGCTTCGAACTCTCCTACAAGGTTGAGGTCTCTTACATGGAAATCTACAATGAGAAGGTCCACGACCTCCTTGACCCTAAGCAAAATAAGCAATCGCTCAAGGTCAGGGAGCACAATGTCCTGGGACCTTACGTCGATGGCCTTAGTCAGCTCGCCGTTACATCCTTTCAGGTAAATTACGTCATTGCTCCTAACGTTAATGTTCCCTAATTATCTTTGTTCTTTGTTCATGCATTTCTTTTCTAGTTTTTTTTTTCTTCGCCCGTTTCAGTATATCGTACCTACGTTCTCATATTGTCCTTTGTTCTTTGAGTAGGATTTCAAAAATTGTGGCAAAAACAAACTACTTGATTCATTCTCTTGCTTCATCCTCGTGAATTTAATTATATACATTCATGCGTTGCAAAGATTTTTTTGTCTGATTAATTTTTTGAAAATAATATAAAATTTTTATATAAAAATTTTTTTTCATCTTATTCGCGACCGTTAGGCCACTATGGGCGAAGTATCGTTGTAGAATAATTTTAGCGCCAGTTTCGATCCAAGTTACATCGTCCTACTTGATAAATTAATTAGAGATACACTTGAGAATTTTTTGTAATTGAAATTATAATTCTTGTAGCGCTCATCTTCCTCCAGACAATTTATGCTTTCGTCATGAATACTATCTCGGCTGCGATTAAATTATTCTATTAAAAGTTAAGTATTCGCAATGTAAACAGGAATCATGATATTCTCGGAAGATTTTTTCTCCGAGTTTTATATAACGCGTGAGACACTTGAATTAATAATTAAAATCACTGACGTTACTTGCTATCTGCTGTGCTTAGATATTACGTTAAATCGTGCACGACGCGTAACATTTAGTGTAAAGGCGACTGCAAATTGGGGTTTTTACCAATTTTGCCATATTAATATATAACATACTTCATTTAACCAAATGGCTGCTTCTGAGTGTACGAAAAATATTTTGTTACTTTAATCGCAGAGTTTATCATGTAAAATTATTATTAATATCAGCGACCTGTTATTGCTGTCCATATCACAATTAGAAGTTTCAGATATAACACGGCGGTTACCTAATGCTGGGAATGTTCCATTGTACTTAATGACCTTTTATTAACAGGATATTGACAACTTAATGGCTGAAGGGAACAAATCACGAACTGTCGCCGCAACGAATATGAATTCCGAGAGTTCCCGCTCTCACGCTGTGTTCTCTGTCATCTTGACGCAAACTTTGACGGATTTTAAGAGCGGAGTAAGCGGCGAAAAAGTATCACGAATGAGCTTAGTTGATTTGGCCGGAAGTGAAAGAGCTGTGAAAACAGGTGCCGTAGGCGATAGACTTAAAGAAGGAAGCAATATTAACAAGTGAGTTGCTTTTTATTTTTTAAATAATATTTTTTTATGATTATTAAGCGCAGTAAGAAGCATCTCTGATTACTTTCAGATCATTAACAACCTTGGGACTCGTCATCTCGAAACTGGCCGATCGAAGTTCTGGTGTTAAAAATAAGGATAAATTTGTTCCCTATCGCGATTCTGTCCTCACGTGGCTCTTAAAGGTACTACGGTAGTATACTTCATATAATATCGTAGACATTACGTCAATGTGCATTTTTTTTGAAATTTATTAAATGTGCGATAACAGATCTACTTTGATTTATTTACCTTAGTCATTCATTGCATCTGTATTTCAAAAACTTATAAAATGCAGGCTTTTTTATATTTAAGATACACGTAACACGTACAAAGGAATAATGTGAATGTTTTAAAGATGACACCTTGAAATCACACAAAGCCAAATTTAAAGAGATGACTTTTATTTGATTCAGCGAATTCTTACTTTATAATTTCAATCATTCTCAAATGTTTCAGGACAACTTGGGTGGCAACAGCAAAACAGTGATGGTCGCAACCATATCTCCAGCTGCAGATAACTACGAAGAAACTCTATCTACACTTCGTTATGCAGATCGAGCCAAGAGAATAGTTAACCACGCAGTCGTCAACGAAGATCCCAATGCCAGAATAATACGCGAATTACGACAAGAAGTCGAAGCTCTAAAGGAAATGTTACTCCACGCAACGGTACGTTTACGGATATTTTTTCTAATTCGTCTTTTCAAGAGCTTAGACACTGTTCAGAAGCTAGAAAATCATTCGTTACTAGTGTGACAGAAAAAAAGTTTTATTCAAATATGCCAGAAAGTCTTTCTCACGCACTTAAGAATTTTTCACCGTTTAATTTTATAGACAATAATTTATAATTGAAGAAGTAAGTCATTCGGCAAGTTTTGTAACTAGAGAGACGATAAAATGACCGTATTGAATTGGATTTGAACGTTTATCATTTTTTCTTGTGTAATTAAAAACTTTGACGCTTTTTGATATTAGTCACTTTACAGGCCTCATTGAATTGTATGGGAAAATTGATTTAATTAAATATGTTCATATAATGTGTACGTATTTTTCTAGGGTCAAGGATCCGTGGTCGGTCAACAACGCACAGATATCACAGAAAAGCTTTCGGAGTCCGAGAAACTTATGAAAGAGATGTCGCAGACTTGGGAAGAGAAACTAGTGAAAACCGAGAGACTTCAGCATGAGAGACAACAAGCCCTGGAAAAGATGGGTATCAGTGTACAGGCGTCAGGGATTCAAGTGGAAAAGAACAAGTATTATTTAGTCAACTTGAATGACGATCCAAGTCTAAATGAACTCTTGGTTTATTACCTAAAGGTAAGAACATGAAAGTATTCGGCAAGAAGTTGATTATCATTTGTTGTATTGTAGTGCTGCTACGTTATTTTCATTGTGAAGATGCTTACTGACAGATAAAAATTTCACGAATCTTGAATCTTGATGACATCGCAATCTAAATATAATTAACTACGAATTGATTTCATAATATAAAGTCTGATGAAAGCTTCGGTGCCGTTTAATCGTGACCTTATTATCTTTTAACTCTCTGGTAATTCATGGTTGGAGCTAATCATTTATTATCAATGCTTTATAGTAGATGTAATTTTTTTTATATTTTATAAAAGTAAATTTCAGTGAGTACAAATAACTATTTTCTTTTTTCAAAAGTACACAAAGACTCTAACATCATCATTTCAAAACACGGAAACGATCTTTGATGAAAATTTTAGTCTGTCAGTGACAACATCTATTTTAATTATATTGATTACAAACTAGTATACCCATATGTTATAGAGGTATATTTATTTAAAAAATGTAAAAGTTAGTCTGGTATATACGTCGCAATTAGAAATCTAAATGGTATACTATTACAAGAATTCCTAAAAATAATGTTTATTGTTTAATGTGTATTCTTTAAACTGCGATACTATTCTTAGGAGAAAACTCTCGTGGGAGGACGGTCAGCTACCACGGAGCAGGACATTCAACTTCATGGTTTGGGAATTTTACCAGAACATTGCGTGATAACAATAGAAGAGTCTGGACTCTTCATGACGCCGTTGAACGGGGCCAGATGTTTCGTAAATGGTAGTCAAGTGGTACAAAAGACACCATTGCTTCATGGCGACAGGATCGTTTGGGGCAATCATCATTTTTTCAGAGTAAACTGTCCCAGGAGTGCAACAGGTAAGTTTACTAATTTTCTCATATTCCGTTCTGCTTTTCTAAGAAATTAGAAAGTAAAGGCTCTCATCATGGTTTTAATTATCAAAGTTTACTAATTCCTTATTAACAAGCAGTATTGGCATTTGAAATAAAATATAGAACGGCAAACTGATTGGCCTTGATCCGCATTACAAACCGTACGATTTTTCTTATATATTTGCAAAAAAGTTAAATTCACGCATGAGCCGTCGTAAAATTGAAACTATTGTACGACATATATAAATGTTACTATGTCATACGTTTAGAATTTTTTTTTCCGACCTTTGAACCCATTTGATTGAGCCGTTTCTTATGGAATTTTTTATACAGGCGCGAGATATAAATTCTTCGAGACTTTGCGCAGACACTGACACACACGTACAAACGCAAATTTTATTTTCCAACACTAATTACATTAGGCACTTCGGAAAATACATTATCATAAAATAACGATGAAATCGCTGCTCTCATATTTACAATTATGATTCTTGCAACGTATTAATTGTGTAATACTTGAATTGATCTTATCGTACTGCAAATAAAATTTGTGTAAATATTACCTAGCATATCATCGAAAACTCTGTTTCAATGTAGTCTTTATTTCAGCTGTGAGTAGCGAACCTCAGACTCCTGCACAAACTATCGACTACAATTTTGCCCGAGAAGAGCTTATGTTAAACGAGCTCTCCAATGATCCTATACAAAGAGCCATTGCAAGACTGGAGAAACAACACGAGGAGGATAAACAGGTCAGATCTGAATTTATTGTACTTTATAATACATATATACTGTGCTAAATTTATTCGATCGGTCTACATATTTATACATTACAGTAATAACATCTTTTTGCATTTCTTTCGTATTAAAAATTTCGTCGATTGAAAACTTTGTTACTAAAATCAACTATAAGTACGAAGAATCTATCGTGAATTCAATTATTCAAAAAGAAACTGGATACGTCTATACAAATCGTTACAGCAATTTATCTATTTATTCGGTTTTTACGAAAAACTGGATGGACGCTGCCTACAGCAAAGACGGTATCGGTATACGAGAAACAGCCTGGAATGAAAATACCGCTATCATTTGAATACTGAAAGTTTCTTATGTTACAGTTATCGTTAATCAATAGCTGCAATACTGAATAATTCCTAAAGATATACAGACAATCCGAATTACTCTAATTAAACAAATTTAAAAAGTGTATTATATTTAAGAAACTTTTAAGAGAAATTTCATTAGTTTTCTTTTTTACCAATATTTTTTATCTAATGTTTGCTTTTTTTATAAATTCAAAATTTAACGTGTACTTTGGTTATGTCTCCAGGTCGCTCTAGAGAAACAACGACAAGAGTACGAGAGACAATTCCAGCAATTGCGCAACATTCTTTCCCCATCAACTCCTTATCCTCCTTATGTGCCGTACGATCCCTTAAGAGGTAGTCAAAGCGGAAAGTTGCCCGCTTGTACGCCTACAACACAAATGAGGGTAGAAAAGTGGACACAGGAACGCGATGAGATGTTTAAACGCAGCCTGGGTCAGCTCAAAACTGACATTTTAAAAGCAAATGCATTAGTACAGGAAGCTAATTTTCTCGCTGAAGAGATGGGCAAACAAACGAAGTTTAGCGTCACACTTCAAATACCTCCAAACAATCTAAGTCCTAACAGAAAGGTAAAATTTGGATCTTATCTTATCGATATTTCATATTTCGTTTTGGTCCTGGAAACCTTTATATCTGTTGTACTGCATCACATTTCAAGTACATTGAGAAATTTGTGTACGGTCCTATGTTCACTCACCAAAGATTTTTCTCACGTATTGTTTATTGAATATTTTTTATCAAATCTGAGTTTTATTTATTTTTTTCTTTTATTTTTTTTTCTTTACACTCATACGTATGTAGAGTGTATTCTTTCAGCGTGGGGCCTTTGTCAGTGAACCTGCTATTCTGGTGAAGAGAACCAACATGGGTAGCCAAGTCTGGTCGATGGAAAAATTGGAAAATAAGTTGGTCGACATGCGGGACATGTACGAGGAGAGAAAGGATTCAAATAATTGTCAGCGCTTACCTGTCGTTAAGGTACACCTGTATTAAAAGCTCACCCACTGTATTGTGTTTGTTACTTTGGACTCGGGCTCCTTTTCATAACCAGTTATGCGTCTTAAGCCCGATCTTAAGTCGTCCGCTACCATGGATTAAGATGACGTGCCTACAGTCTGAAGACTGTGGTTTGTCTCAAACACTGATTATGAATACGGACCTTAAGAAGACTTTGGAGAATTCAATATAATAGACGTATTAAGGGACTATTATGTTTCAGGATGAATTGCCAGGCAAAACACAAGATCCTTTCTACGAGTCACAAGAGAATCATAATTTGATTGGAGTGGCAAATATATTCTTGGAAGTTCTCTTTCATGACGTACGATTGGATTATCATACGCCCATAATAAGTCAACAAGGCGAGGTCGCGGGACGACTTCAAGTCGAGATTAGTCGGATATCAGGCCAGTTTCCGCAGGATCGAATATGCGAAGCAGCCTCCGAGTCTTCGGGTGACTCGAGTTCGTCCGAACAGGAGGATTATTCAGGCTCGAGTCACATAACTTGCAGAATAACAATAAAACAAGCTAGCGGATTACCTCTGTCCCTCAGTCATTTTGTATTTTGTCAATACATATTTTGGGGCCACCCGGAGCCAATCGTCGTACCTCCAGTTGTCAATGCAGAAATCCCTCCAACAAATTGTCTTACTGGCCAGAGAGACTCTCTCGCTTTTAAGTTTGATCATACCAAGGATTTTAGTGTGCCTATTACCGAGGAGTTTCTTGAACACTGTTCAGGTATGTCCTTAAAATTGTTCCATTTTCATTCACTTTAACCTTCAGACTGCCGCTAATTTTTCATAAAAATAGTGCTCTTTATACCAAAAATTTTGGCATGATCAAATGTTTCCATTTGTAGAAGGTGCTCTGAGCATCGAAGTTTGGGGGCACAGAAGTGCTGGTTTTTCTCGAAGCAAACCTGGCTGGGAGGTTGAACAACAGCAGCTGGCCAAAGCTAGATCGCTGGCTGATCGTTGGTCAGAGCTAACTAGGAAAATAGAATTATGGGTAGAAATACAAGAACTTAATGAACAAGGAGAATATTCGCCAGTCGAAGTAGTGAACAAAGCGGACACATGGACAGGTAAAATATGATATCCATAATAGCCACTGAAAGGATTTATACTGAAATAAGATAGTGAACAAAAAAAATATGTCATTGAGTTTTAATTATTTATCTCACGATGTTGGTTAATACATTTTTCTCTTTCCTAATAAAAAAAGGGTATATGTACGAAATGTTCTGAAAAGAGAACATCAATTTTTATTGTATATTAATGTTTCAGGAGGCATTTATCAATTAAGACAAGGTCAACAACGTCGAATACAAGTTCGTGTTAAACCTGTTCAAAATTCAGGCACATTGCCAATCATTTGTCACTCAATATTGAGTATTTCCGTTGGCAGTGTGTCTGTTAGAAATCGTCTTCAAATACCATTAGACAGTTACCAGGACGAAGACTTGAGTATACTTCGTGAAAAATGGAGTGATGCTCTTATGAGAAGAAGACAGTACCTCGATCACCAAATTCAAAAACTTATTAACAAAGAAGGTAATTCATATAACTTGAAAATATATCTAGGCATCCGCATTATTTATTACCTCTTATCTAACCCATACGGCGCCGGCCTTGACCAGCCTTTTGATACGATTAAAATAATGATTTATTTCTTTTTTTTTTCAGACAAAACCGATCAGGACATGGAACGAGAGCGAAGCTTGGTCGATCAGTGGGTCAGTCTCACTGAAGAACGAAATGCTGTTCTCGTGCCAGCTGCTAGTTCTGGCATACCTGGAGCACCGGCAGACTGGAATCCACCTCCTGGGATGGAACCACACATTCCTGTATTGTTCCTTGATCTCAATGGTAGGTAAAATATTCATATAGTCCCTTATAGCATATAGACGATCCATGGATAAAATTAAAATCTAAGGAACTCTTTTACATTGAATCTTAAATAAAAATGGCTCCTCAAAAACAGACATACATTACTTGTGAACGGAATATATTTTAGACTCTCCGTTAGAAAATTGTAACATCTTTTGCCTGGTGGGTTTGTCAGACCTGAAAAAAAGTTTTTTTTTTATACATTTAAATGATTGTTGCTATGTTCAGATAGTATTGGTCACCTTAGCTTGCACGACTTGAACTTTGCAAAATCATTGCCATATATTTAGCTACTGGTGCGTCTGACAGACTCTATCAGGCATGCAAAGGGTTAAAAAATCCTTTACTAAAATTATGCGTAATATTATAGGACAGTTAAAAATTGAAAACTACCATGGCCTCATTTAGTATATTTTTTTTGCAGCCGATGATCTTTCCACTCACCAGTCAGGTGAAGAAGTCTCGGTCACAGGATTAAATTCAATCCTACCTAAGGAACATGGAAATAAGTTTTACAGTTTGCCAATAATTCGGCTCCTCGAAAAAGACGTATGCGCTATCGCAGCATGGGATTCCAGTATACACGACAATGTGCACCTAAATAGGATAACCGACGGTAATTACCTACCTAACAGGCCTAATATTTTATATTATAGAAAATTCGATTTACAAGAAAAATTAACTATTCACTTGTCATTTCAAACAGTTTCAGTGAATTATAAGTAAATTTAAAAGGCATTAATAAGAATTCACTTATACAACATTCATTTGAATGACATTACAGCGATACTAATTATTTTCCTTTGATTATAGCAAACGAGAGGGTTTTCTTAATCCTAAAAACAACAGTTCGTTTGTCTCATCCTGCACCAATGGATCTCGTATTGCGCAAACGATTGGCTTTAAATATTTACAAAAGGCAGAGTATCACGGACAGAATTTTCAAGAGAATCGTCCGAACAGACTGCCTTACACAAACTGGTGTCACTTATGAAGTTGTTTCAAATATACCGAAGGCCAGCGAAGAGTTGGAAGATCGAGAGAGCTTAGCTCAAATAGCTGCCAGTGGCGAAGATAGCAGTTTGTGCGATGGCGAAACTTATATCGGTGAGTTCAATTTATTATGTAAGTTCTATAGGCTACTTTAAGATAATAAACTTGAAATTATTTACGAAAGTCGTTTAAACTACGTTTGCTATTATCATAATTCAACGTTTTATGTGACCATTGTATTTCGTGTAATGGCATATCATACTTCGTGGACGGGTGTAATTTTGTTAGTGAATATTTAAGGGATATAATCACTAAGTTGGACGTGTGTTGGCAAATATGTCAAATTGCTTGAACAAACAGAAACGTGTTACTGTGAAACTTTGTTTGTCGACGTGAAAATTATTTCGAATCTGAAACAACTAATGTTGCAAATTTACAGATTTTATATTTCATTTCTCCTATGGAAGAAGCTATAAGATTTTTTAATTCAAAAAAATTATATATAGTCATTATTGTTAAACAAGTAACAGTTTCTCTGTGACCTAAGAAGCAAAAGTAAAAGTAAGACAATTAGAAAAGCAATTTTAACAAAAAACGTCAAATCTTGAGATAATATTACGTGCACGTTAAAAATGCAAAATTTACGGGAATTTTGTTTAATTTTCCATCATAAAAAAAGGATTTCGCCTTCTAAAATCCTTCTAAAATACAACAGCATCTCGAATTTCTTCTTTCTTCGGGAAGACTATGATGAAAATTCAGTTTTTGCCAGCAATGCCTAATTGGTTGTACGGGAAGAATGATGTCAAACATGAGTAAATACTGACAGTGACAAAAAATAAGAAAGAGTCACAGTGTTCCCCGAACGCTATTCTCTTCTAAGATTTGTCAGAGAGAAGGGGCAACAGATTAGGGGAGTACGAAGAGAATCGAGGTTCCACTTTCATATCTTGAACAAATTGTAAAGTCCACGAAAGTAATATAGAGCTGTTAAAAATCTTTGAATAATGTTCAATTACATCATGTAAGCATTTTTATAACATAGAGAAATACACTCGCGGTGTTTCTGCGGTGGAGAGTATCCTGACGCTGGACCGACTGAGGCAGAGCGTTGCTGTGAAAGAACTACTTCAGGCGCAAGGACAACCGTTAATGCGCAAGACAGCGAGTGTGCCCAACTTCTCGCAGGTACTACTGCCTCTACGCCGTCTCGGACGCACTGTATGCTTTTTATTTTTACTTAATCATTTTAATCGCCTTTTCGTTGCACTCTGCGCAAACTGATATTGCACCACTCCATGCCTCTTTTCAATTATGTCCTTGAATTCATGGTTTTTTTTACCAAGTGAAACCTGAAGAAAATAACTTCGTTTAATTATTTCTAATAAAAAGTAGCATATTTTTTTCTGTAATTCTAAGTGGATAGGAGAAGCTGTTATTGGCGTCAACGTATGCTCAGATAAATGGGTTCTGGACCAATGTTTAGACAATGTTTTAAATTGTATTCTGAAATTATTTTTTAAAAAACTATTCACTTACAAATCCCACTTCAGCATACAATTTTGACACCAATTTATAGTATTAAAGCTTAATTGACGTTCTAACTTCATTAATGTTTTGCATTTTATATTCTTTTGTTGCATATTATATAGAATTAATATTATTTCTTTTCACGGATTATTATTTATATACTTTTTATAAAAATAATGTACTTATGCTTAATTCTTTAGTTAAACGTAATAAGTATCAGCTTCAATCACGCTTTACTTTTGTTGTTGTTGTTGTTGTGTCACGTGCAGAGTAAACTTTGAATAATGATATGCTCTGTCGTACAAGCGCACCGAAGGACTAATAACTAGAAAGAGAAATCGTCTTAGATAAAACTGTGTAATTGTTATGTAAACGAAATTAATTTTTTTTATCAGATAATGAGATTTGATGCTTCAATGGACTCATTAAACGTAACACGCTCGGAGAGTGTAACGGATCTAAACACTGAAATCAATGGATTACCACATGCCCGGCGATCGTCAACGGGTCTCAGCAGAAACGAAGAGAATTTCTTATCCACTCCGCCGAAGCCATTTGGAATAGGTAAGTTCCGGATAATCGTTCACTTATCATTTTCCTATTATTATCGAAAATAAAGAAGACCAATCGAAAGACAACTGTTAATAGCCACCGACTCGTTCTATGATTTCTTAAGAAATGCCATTTAAATGACACGATAAATCCAAAGTCAAATCTGGACGCATTGTATTTCTTAAGAAGTCGTAGTGGGTGCACTAAACGTTGATGAAAAATATTCGTGACTTTCATGATGCATAATTAACACGATCATTAATTTTTCATAATTATTTTGAACGATTCCACAATGATACTGACTGAAAGTTCGCCAACTAAAAGGTAATCTTGATGCTCCTGTCCAGAGATACATTTTCTCTGTTGCTAATCACCATTATGGCCTCGTGGACAGCATTACGAATTTTGTGGCGATAAATTTTCTTTTAAATTCATTGCTCTCTATATCTCCCACCTAAACGGATTGGCGCAGAGGCAAAAATTTATCAATATAAACAGCGTCATGCTGTCGACGGTATGCCTCATAATCACGAGAATTTTTTGTAGGCTTTATAACATTTTCGAACTGGACTGCTATTTCAGTAGACTCATAATAGGTATACGCAAAGTTTACATTCAGAATTTCGTGATGGCTTATGACCATAAGATAATCCAAGATTTGACGGTAATATATTTATATAAATACATAGGTATTCAAGGTTACTATTGTAATATTATATTTTTCTAGAATTCAAATGATTGGGCTAGCCAAGTTGATGCGTTTGATCTGATCTCTTTCATTCATATCAATGCTATCATACTGTGTACACTTATAAAGTCCAAAAATGTCCACTGGTCACTATTTAAATAAAAAATACGACATTTCATTTAACAGAGAATATCTGTTTAATTTTATTATGCTATTAAAAGTTGAACTCAAACCCTTAATTTGAATTAGAAACAACATAGAATTATATTAAGCGATATTCCTGTCTCTTATGTCGTCTGAAGTCATCACGAAACTCTCGAACGAAGTCTTGTCCGGTGCTATCGTTAGCATTATGTTTTTAGGGTCCTTAGACTTAGAATACCGTTAAATTAGGTTAAGTCATACCCCATTGCCTTGGTTTTGCTTTCTCGAGACACATTTTACGAGAAGTTTCCTGAGATGTGGCTTATGCTGTGTTTTCGATATACTTCACTTTTTCATAATATTCACTCTATTTTTGCTCTAGTTTCTTGTCTGTATTACGAATCTACTGTCACGTCTTCCTTTGGTATTGGATACGTTGGTTCTGGATATTGAACAAGCCGTGCTTTATTTTTCTATGTTCCAGTTAAACTTCATGTCATTCATTGCTAGCACGTGCCTTTTCTACGTGGAATAAAATGCACATATTTAAAATAATTTTGACATGTTACGCGACTCATGGATGTTCCTTAAATGTTGACCTAAGAAGACGACAAATTCAAATGCATAAATATATTAGTGTCTTCGGATTATTACGCGTAGGAAAGGCAGTCTTAATCACCTAGAATAAAAGAGTTAACAGTTTTGCCGAAAAAAAAATACCGGCAGGTCTGGCATTGTTATTAGTAATTATTATCAGATTGGGATTTTGTATTATTCCTCTTTACAGCTTCTGTCACATTTTTATAACCATACAGCAATGCTCAACTTTCAAGAGCGTTCATATACTAGCTTTCATTTGTTAATCCATTCTTTGTGTTTTCCTAGTGGTTCAAAATTGAGTTAGGAAATAGCAAGATTACATTTTTCATCAATCATCTTGCTTGTTCACATGATATTTAACGATCGACGCTATACCAAAAGTTGGGCACTGCCAATCACATTTTCTTGGATCTGCATAGTGTTTTAGCAGAAGACACTTAAGCTCCACCACTTATTAAAAGTTAATGAGAGTGCGTCCAATTGACGTGTAAAAATAAGCTATTCTGTTAGCAAGGATCAATGACTAATTGACTAATTGATTTAATGCTACTTACTCTGTTCCTCTGTTTTAACACTACGACTACTACTTCTACCACTATTTCGGCCCACCCAAGGCTCCATTCTGAACTCAGGTAAAATGGAGTCTTGATTTGGATATTTATTTGAAGCCGCGATGGCAATGATGATAGTAAATCTGTCTCGTGAGTGGTTGAGTCTGTCTGTTGTTTAATTTTCGAAGCTCGCCTTGATGTCATAGGAATACCCTTATGCTTTGGTAATGCTCGGACTTGAACTGGTCACTGGTCTACTATACAATAATACAAGAAATAGTTAAAAGTGAATATAAGAGTTTATTTTTATGTATTCATTTTTAAATATAAATCTAACAATCGCTTCAGAAAAGTAATTTTCTAAAGAGGATTTATAATCTCTTTTATTTCAGAAGTAACCAAAGCACTTTTGATAATCCATGACAATGGAACAAATTCTGAGCATCTTCCAAAGCTATGCATTTCGGTTGTTTGCACATAGTTGTTTATCATGTGCCTTCTTTTTTAATATTCTGATCTTGCATGCATCGTTGAATTGTTCGTTCATAGCGCATTTTTACTGGGCATACGTTCTAGAGAGTTTGCTTGATCGTTTGTTAGCTGCTCCTCTGATCATGCATCCAAAAAAAAAAGAATGACAAAAAATGTATATGTAATTAATATTCACAACTAACTTACGTTTTCATGCTCTCTGTATTCATCTAAATATCTAATCAATGTGTGGATATCTGTCGCATACACACCTCTGAACCGGTTCAGCCAAATGAACCGATTCACATGCAAAAGTTATGGCTGAAAGTGAAAATGAGAAAAGACAGCTGAAACTTTAATACGAAACTAGTTATTGTTCGAGCCATCTTCTTTGACTCCAAAAGTGGCCGATTTCTCACTCTTTACAAAGTTGTGACCCTTTTATATTTTATCTAAAACATTACGCATAAGAATGTATCGATAACGAAAGATTAACCATTGTGATACTTACTGGTATGTCGTTTATGGCTTTGTTGGAGTTATAAGTCGATCTACCTTTATTGCTGTAAAAACAGATATTTTCAATTAGGGAATTTTTGCATAGAAATCATTTTGGTGGAAATAGCGAAAAATTATGAACATTTACATTTTTTTACGAGTACAATTTGTGATATCTCACTGTTGTACGACTATAAAATGATTTCTGTGTCGACATTTACAATGACATTCAAATGTACATGTAACATCGGCGATGATTTTTACATTTTATGCACACGTCACATGGAATCGACAGTTTATCTTAGTTTATTTGATTTTTTAAAACAGTTTCTGTGAAAATTGTATCACCTTTACATGATAAATAGTATTCATGCTTTTTCCAGCTATATCTTTACCAACCAATCTTATTTACTGTAATACCACTATTACAATCCTATTTATTGTAATAACAATGAGTAACACGGGTCACACATTTGGAATGTAAAAATATAAGTGAAGAATGTGCATAAAATGGTTAAATCTCGACTGATTCTTTTTTGTGTATGTGCCATCAAGCAATATACTAGAAACAGAAGTAGGTCCATTGTAAATTATAGTATGTGTATCATGTGACTCTTACTAATTATTTAGAACTGAGGTTGTGTAAAACTACTTTGCGTGCAAGAAAAATTCACTGACACAAGTATTTACTGAATGTGAACCTTTTTTCGAAAAGTTTGTTATTTAATCAATTTTTATTCCTTTTTCTTTTTAACCGACAATTAGGTTTGAACGCAGCGATGGCAGTCATGGAAAATTGCTCGCAAGGAAGTTAAAAAAAATAGTAGCAACAATTTTAAAGAGATAACGAATAATTAATATTTTCAGATTTTTTTTCCTTACTGGCTATTAGTAGCTGATAATACTTTATTTAAATGTTATGGCAAATTTTCCTGTCGCAAGGTATCTCTAATGAATAAGAGATGTGTGTCGAAGCAACAATTAATGACCATTTCTGTTCCCCTTAATCTTCATTTCATTTTTTTAACTTTTGACAGATAATACTTGCAATTAGTTTAAAGTCAAGTACAGTATATAATGTGTTTTCAATTGGTTGAGAAATAAAGGGGAATTAGAGAATTAGAGACAGTTGAAGCTAAACAAAATTTCAGGCGATCCGATTAAGTCGCTTAGTTATGCATGAAGTTAAAACCCTAAATGAATAGTGCACCGCATGTTTTAATTGGAAATTTAGAATAAATTGCAAGCTGATTAAACGATGCAAAATTAATTAGACGAAATCGATGTACGCAGCGCCGTACTACTATTACCATTGACTTTAAACTAACTAGTCTTGAAATAATATTTTTTTTTACAATTGTGGTAATCCCACGAGTTTATTGTATATACACAGTACAACTATATGATTCATATGTGTAGGCAAATTATTGCATTTCTGTGTCTTTTTAATTCGTGGTGGAATGGCAGTTTATTATATATCAGGATTTAAATACAGTATTTCTGTATCATCCTTATCTTGAGGATACATTGATTTGATTTAGTGAATAATTGAAGAATTAAATTAATTACCTTAAAAATTTGTTTCTTGTATCATTAGCAAAAATAGCTTCGTTCGATTAAATTTTTATAATTATGTAACATAGTAATAATAATAACAATGATAGCGTCTTTATTTTCAAGATGTTACAAAGGGCAAGAATCAGTTACATAAGTAACTGCTTTGAATTCTGGCATAGTAGTCTATCAGTGGAAATTGATTGTTCTTTTTTCTTGATTACTTAGTTCTTCTATTGCATTCTTGGATTATTTATCTACATTCGCGAAATGACTATAAGCTGCCTCTCCTTTCTTCAAACCGATGTATGTTCTCTATTTGTACATGTGTTTTTTTTCGAAGCCGGATAGGGTCGCCAATAAATTGGGAGACTACAGTTTAGTTGCCATTATCACAGTGTACACGTTATAATAAGGATATATGTCTCCTTTCAGCGAGACCGACATTCCTGAATCTCAACCTGAATCTGAACTCACTGACACGTCTTCAGCAATCCACCTCAGCCAAGTGTAGGTGACACTAGCTGCTCGGTTGCTCTTTCAAACAAAATTGCATAATAATTTTTGTTCAATAATACCACAGAATTATGAGTTGATAAACATTTAATTTCTAACGCAACATGAAATTTTTTATTCTAACACTTTTCTTGACGTTTCATTTGATAGCTTAAAAACTTTTCAACAACTTTCAGATAATATATGAAAGTTGTAGTAAGATACATAAAATTTTATTCGAATCATTTTCCTCGGAAAAAGATAACTGCGTCAATCATATTTTTTTGGCACAAATCAAAAGATATATGTAAAACTATTTATTGTAGTATTAAAAAAAAAACATTAGAATCAGAGTTATTCCGTGCTTATGTTTGAAAGAGCAATATTCGTTTTGTAGAAATTCTTAGAGAGCTCACTTGTGTTCCTTATCTTTTATTTCAGCATTAATGTAGTTATGATCGAGCCACAACATTAGTTGTACGTTTATAGGACTTTTATGCTGAAAGCACGAAGGAGAGGATCTGATAAAGGGATATTAATGTTGTGGCCCGCGTCTGATAGATCACCTATATTTTATGTTTGCTACTTATAGTAATGATTAAATTATTTTTATTTTCAGTTTCGTTCAATGATGTATTCCAGGCGACGTTTAACTTACTAAGCTCAAAGAAAATGATATCTGTATGAATTTGATTCTAGACTTTTAAAAACAGCTTGGAATACATCAGCCTTTTATGAGTTTCCACGCAGCATGGCCTACGATTTATTTTTATTTCGTTCTTTCTACTTCTAAATGTACATCAGGTCGACCTGGCACCAATAATAAAAATGCTTATAAACCCTGAGCAAAGTTTTACGTTTTTAAGAACACGCGGTACGAAGTTTTGTAAAAACGGAAATCTAATGGTAATTTTATGCTGCAGCATATTTTTAAAGTCCTTGATGCAATATCATTTCTTATTTTAAATTTAGCAAGGCATTATTATATGTTAACTTTGTCAATTCAGAATTCAAAATGAATGAGAAAAAACTTCTAATTGATAAAAAAGGTATTCAATAGTGTATTACAAAATTGAATTCTTTCAGAAAGTAATATAGTGACAGATTTCAATTCGGCAATGGTAATTATGTTAATCTACCTATAAATTGGCAATCCTGTGATCAATAATCATAGAGCGGATTTGTGTACCATGTTTAATTTTAAAAAATCTCACTATTACCTATGTATAATTATGTAATTCTTATGCTGCAGTATGAAGTGATAATATACGAGTATAATTATGGCCAGATCGGCCATGATATGTCGAAGGATGATATATTGTTGAATGATGTTCTCATTTCTTTCTATGAATTTCTTTCAGCATCCCCGAGTATGGTTGGTAGCAAGTTAGGTCTTCGTATGACAACTCTGCATGAAGAAACTTCAAACACTGGGAATCAGACGTCGCCATCGATCAACGATGACGAAGAGGAAAAGAGTGATGCAGATTGTTCCGAATTTGATGCTTATCAGGTAAATTAGAAAACCAAAACAGTATTTAATTAAACAAAATTTTCATGAGTATAACTAAACGTGGGTTGATCGAAAGAAGATAGAAACGATATAATTTTCCTTTCCTTCATGATGAATATAAATAATGTCTCAGGGTGTTTCCCTGTAATGCTTGTACATTGATAGAAACAAAAACTTCTTAATCGCAACCGTCTCTTTGTTTCGATGGACATATTTTGATTCAATTAAAAATGGTTTCAAATAATTCTACAAGGATTAGAAACTTCGAATATTATTTTTTAATGTGTGAATCTGTGTATTTCGTTACTGTATTTTGCCATTTTGATAACTTCGTTAAGATTGACATTGTACACGAATCCACAAAAATAGTGATCTGTAACGAGGAACTACTAAGCTTCGTCATACTCAACTGCACGCATAATTGACAGATTTTTAAAGCCGGTTTTCTCAAAAATGAAGCCTGACACAGAATAAATTTATTTTACAAATTCAATTTTTTTTCTCACGAGGAATCATCGCCCCTTGTCTGTATTACAATTTCCGCCTCTCGCCGTATATAGTATATATAAATATCTGTAACCAGGCACCGCCGAAACCGATGAAGCCGCTGACCTCGTCTCGCACCCTGGATTCTCTTGTCGAATTGCAATCAACAAAACTCAACACACCCAGTATGAGCAGCAGCGGTTACGGTTCTCAAGCTGTTTCCACGACGAACCTTACCTCCGAGGATTCGATCTCCATTAAGTCTATCAGTGTTGACGAAACTCCAGACTTGGAGTACAGAAACCTCTTCGATGGTAAGAAGCCAGAAAAAATGGATAGCTCATTAGTCGAAGAAACTCCTGAAGAACATATGGAAGATCTCAACGAAACGTTGGATAAACTAAATGTCAGTTCGCCTGATCAGAACCCAGAAGATGTTAAAAAGAATCTTGAAAAGCAGGATGCATACGGCGATGACATACGCGAGAGTTCGACGTCAAACGAGAAGACGGAGACTCCTTCGAGGAATGATTTGAAGGTACAGGAAAAGTTTGATAGACCGGAAATTCATGAAACTGAAAAGAAAGATTTAGAGATCAGTCACGCCTCCAATTCTGGGGACGATAGCCCATTAGAAGGCACGTCCGTTGTTCACGTCAAACTGCCACCTGGCAAGGTATTTCACTTTATTTCATTAAATCTAATTGGAAAATATATATTTTTTAACTATCTTCCCTTTCAATATTCAGGTTGTTCGGAGACGAAAAGCTGCAGGCTTAACAGGTAGACCTATCAGCTCTCAGCATAGAGCTTCGTTCCCTATGGTCCGTCCACAAGTTTCAGAGAGTAAGGCTGCTGCTAGATTGGAACAGACACTACAACCTGGTATGCACTACGAGAACGGGGATAACAGTTCATCTGAACGTATCGACGGTACATACATTATGGATCTTGTTATTTTTTTTTTAAATAACTCTGATTTCTAGTTACATACTATATATTTCAGAGAAATAATATATTACATTCTTTCGTATCCGTAACAGATGATGTAAGCGACAAAAGTTCAGCGTTTGGTTCACGACCTGATCTAACCAGAATCGAAGCACCGATACCCGACTGGATTGTAGTTGGAGAATCAGTCTTAGTTCGTCCATACAGTTACTCTGGAGTTATTGCTTACGTCGGGCCTACGGAATTTGCTTCAGGAACCTGGATAGGCGTGGAATTGGATGCTCCAACTGGTAAAGTAACAGATCAAATGAATCTACCTATAGAAATTTGTGTTTAGTTGTACAACCATGTATGTTCACTTACAAAAATGACTCCCGCTAACAATATTTAACCATGATTTCCTAATTGCAGGTAAGAACGACGGAGCTGTCAATGGCCACAGGTACTTTTCATGTCGGTCCAAATGTGGGATCTTCGTTAAGGTAGACAAGTTAATTCAAGATAGACGAGGGAGAGCTCTTAGAAGCTACACCAAACAAGAACCTACACCACCTCCGTCTGCGACGATGCGTAGAAGCACGAGCAGAGGTAATGTTTGCATCAAAAATTTTCAGTAACGTATAGAAATCTTGAAATTATTCTTATAGTAGGGTGTCACGTGTCTCAGTAATAGTCATCTTTTTCCTGAACTTTTTCAAGTTTACTGTAGGTCCTGATGTATATATGTATATTTGTACAGTTAGGTAATTAGTTAGCTCTGTCTGTTGTCCATAGAGGGAAACCATCCCTGGTGTTCCCTTTACCATGGTTAAGTCTGACGGCTGAGTCATGTTGGGAATGTCAGTGCCATCAGCACATCACCAGGATTCCAGTTTCGTCTTTCTCCCAAACGATAGTTGCCCATTATGATATCCATAGACTGATAGGCAGGTGTTACGTGCCAAAATAAAGGAGGAAATAAAAAACTAGAATAGAAAAAAGCAAAAAGAGAAGACCGAAGGACGAAAAACGCAACAACACTAAATTTTAGTGTCTAGTCTAGTGTTTATTAAGTAAAAGTAGAGTCATACGAAGCTCATACGAATTAAATGAAACGTGTCAATCGCGATTTTACTGTAGATACTCGAATTTGAGCTGAAATTAAATCAATGAACCCTTAAACGTTTTCATAACTATTTAATAATATATGACAATTTTGATTTTCAGGCGAAGGCCTACATTCTTTGCACCGAAGTCGGAGCCGAGGCGAAGGCCTTTCGACGGTAGGAACCCGATCATCACCTCGGAGCAAATGAGGAAGCGGCGAGCATCACTTTACAACTTCGTTCTACCCTAATACACTAAAGTAATATACCCTACGTGCTACATGCCTACAATATGTGTAGCAGCAGTGTTTCCAGTCCCACAGATATACTTAGGGCAGCTATTGAATATCGATAATTAATTATAAATATTACTCGAAGTACTAGGATCATACTAAGGTATATCACACAATGGCATAATGAATCCCCCTCCCCCTACCCCTAATAACAAAATGACCAGATCCTTTGAATTCGAAAATGAAACAATACGCGATATGGATTTAGCAAAGAAACTCCATTTCGCATTTCTTAACAGAACCCTCGGCGACGGATAGATATTACATTTATATATCTATAAATTGTCGAGTGTCATCCAATTACTATATATACATATATATACATGCATTTATATGCATGTATATCAATGCATTCCACGACTTTAACGTTTTGTCACCGGAAACGTCCAAGCAATTGAACCTACCGCCATATGGTAACCCCAGTCTTTTTATCTCTCTTTCTCTCCTTTCTTTCTTTTCCTATTAACTTTCCATCCTTCTCCTGATCCTCCCCTTTCTCTGTCCATTTATCCAACTTTCTCCATTATCTTTGCTATAACTTTAATTGTACATTCAAATCAAGCCAGAAGACTAACTTGACTTTCGTTCGTTGGCATTTCTTTGATCGATCAACAGTTCGATCGTTACGGACACTTTCGAAAGTTGCCAGCTGGCAATTTTTCCGAAAGTTCGACAAGTGGCAACCGTGACGTATCGGGGCAGCCACGAGCTGCTGTGTAGATTATTTAAAAGATTTTATATGTATACCGTTGTTTCATATATATTGTATTTTTTTAGCGCAATCTGTTAAGTTCCTTTTTATTGTAACATACATCTTCTGTCGCTATCCCTCTTTCTCGTGCGTGATACCGCAGCGACAATTATTTAATTTATACGTTGCAGGACGGACGATGTTACGGGCGATAACAGATGACGAGAGCTTGGACGGAACTCAATGTCGGGTTTTTTTTTTAGTGTAGCCAATTGATTAATTTTTAAAAGGCATTTTGAGTTTTCGTAAGTGAATCCAGCGTAGCGCGACGCTACGCTGCAATATTAGCTTTATAAGTATTTAGTCCATAGACGATAATGAAAAGCGAGCTTCTCTGCAACGTAGTAATTGCGTTTTTGTTATGTTATTTCGATTACCATTGAACTAGATTGAATTTGCTCAGTGAGGCTGGCAACTCTCCTTTTATTTGGCCGACCTGACCTAACATAATCTAACGTAACGTAACGTAACATAACGTAACGTAACATAACCTAGTCTCTCGTGTCGGTGAAGCGAACGAGACGAAAATGGATCATACGGTTTATTAATAGGTTAACTTGAACTTGTCTATATTGCGAAGAAAGAAAAGGCAACAAACCAATTCCTGTCCAATTAGAACAATACTAATATTATCGCTAATGAATTTATTATTGTATGTAATATTCATTTAAGTCTAATTGTAAAGATTCGTCACGGCGTCGCACGACGCGAGGCCACTGTCCATTTTTTGGTAATCAAGGTTGTTAAAGGCGAAAAACAAATTAAGTACTCACGCGTCACAGCGATGCTACATGCCTGTCGGTGTAAAACACAAAATAAAACTTTTCTTTCACTCGTGAACATTCTATGCTTTTTTTTTTATTCTCATTTTTCTCGCGTCCCGAAAGCCACTGACACAGTCCTGTACTCATCGAAAATTTATTTTATTATCTTGAAATTTCTATTGTCTCCGCCCAGTGAGCACACAGTGTGCTTTTCACAGTTTCTCTCGTGCAATATTTTTTACGAGTCTCGGCAGCTTTCGGCGGAGCATTTAGCATTGATGGAGCTTGTATATCCAATTTCATCTAACGATAAGACAATGTCCATTTTTATCACTAATTGTCTAATAATAATCATTCGTACTATATCTTTATTGTACTCTGATTGTCCTAAGCCCGATGGTTCATTGAAAGTTTAATTCGTAAAATTTCATTTTTTTAACGTTTCTTACAATCTCGACTTCACATTATATCAATTATACAATTTGATAATTTACAAAATTAAACGTTCATTAAAATACCGGGCAGTACAATTACAATTTTGACCAATCGGTGGGAAAAGGGTTTTTTGGAAGAGTCTACGACTGGGCGCAATGAAATTTCCTATGACAAAAATTCTGTAAACGTCACAGATATTTGGCTTTGCGTTCACGAAACTACTTTGCCTTACAAAAATATGAAGAAGCTTTGAATCCTTATTTGGATCGACATAAGACTCAACCAACATCTCGAGATTTATACAGTAAATCAAATTTAAGGATTCACAGACGAACCAGCGATTTTCTATACTTTATTTGATGCACGGAATATAATGGTCTATTTTTTTTACACAACTGGTGCTACAAAATCTTAATAATTTCTAAAAACACCGATGGTGGTTCTTAACTGCTTCCATCTGCAGTTTTGCAAATCTGTCCACTATTTGTGGATCCATCCGTCCTGCCTTGTGCTAAATACAGAGCTTAATATCAACACACTAGAAAATCTATATAAATAATAACCTTACAATAATGTATAATATTGTGTTACACATGACACTTACAGGTTGCTATAATATAATCTTCGTATCTAATTTTACTTGATAATTTTTGGAACACGAACATAGTCAATTTACCATGCATTCATGGTGAATCACAAGAATTTTCTTCCAGTGTAATCCACATTGGAAGAGTTTTTTTTAAACATATATTGAGAGCCCTAAAATATCTAACACATTTATCGTTATCGACGGCAGAGTGTCAAAAACCAGTCTTTCCAATAATTTCAATTATTTCTACAAATGCATTTGAAAAATCGCTGTTGATCTTGTTATTAAATTTAAAGTACATCTCAAGAAGTTGTTCTGTAAGATTAATACGAATTTTTATTACCGATCCCGTCAATTTCAGTAATACAAGAACAATTAATAAATTATTAGGAAATTATTCGTTATTGGGTAAACTTTATACATGGTCCAAGTACGAGACTCTTCCGCGTCCAGTCATCAAAAAAAAAAGTACGAATGGTCACCTTCATAATTAAATTACATATAAGATTTAAGTATCAAAATTGGTGTTATATTTTAATGTAAGTAAAAGCAGACAACAAATTTGAGTAGGAAGAAGAAAATTATACTTGCTCCGTTTATGCACATGTTTAAGGCGACAGCTCGTGTAAAACTTGATGCTTGGAAAATCTTTGTTTTCAATTTGCACACGAGTTTCGCCAACTTCAATTGGGCATCGTTGGGTACTGTCGAAAAATATTGTATCGTCAACGTAGTACATATTTTCTTTGTTGACAGTACGCTATTAAAGTACATTTTAGTATGATAAATCAAAACGGTAGCTATCGCATCGCCGTCTAAATTGTCTTTGAAGATGTGTTTCTCACGTGAGAGTAAGGTAACGCAATGTTGCACTTTTTTTTTTCTTTACCTCAGATCGCCAATACTATGCTGTAATTCTGCCAAAAATGTGCGATTGATAAGTAGTTTATAAGAAATCTTGAATCCTAGATTGATAGAACTCGCCATTAAACTGTAAAATACTATGTAAGGGTCTTGGAGATTTCGCCGATCGTTGTTCTAGATTCGAACTAAACTCTAGATCCTCTTCGTGAAAGCTTATTTTTGTCCAATTGCTAAAGTTACCGTCGGTAGAATAATCTTCGAGGCCCATTCGGTATTGTGCTCTTGCTGCACGATAGGTCGCTTCGATCGCGAGCACTATGTTTTTTAAATCAAACCAGGATTCTGTAACCGCGAGCGTTTCGTTACATGAATATTCCAGCAGACACGAAATGACAGTTACATATGGGAACGTCATAATTTCTTACTCAAATACGTAATAATTATAAAACACCTCATGTACATAACTGTTACTTCCTTGAGTATAATATTGTAACTCTGACAACGTGTAACTTTGTTACTTTGTGTCTGCTTGGTTGTCTATAAAATTTGGCACAAGTTCAACAAGTTTGGGGAAACTCGAAAAATGCAGGACAAACCGGAATTCAACGAAGCACGACTGCGCGGAGTCATATTTTATGTCATATCTTTAAAAAAAAAAGAGTATATGAGTTCTGTGTGCATTATAGGTGTTTTTTACCATTTCTGTTTGGCCATTAAATGATCTAGATTAAATCATTTACAAGTTCTGTTTAATCCAAGAATTGTTGCGCAATTTGAATAGCATTGAGTTGGGCTGTCGCAGACATCTCACGTACCTACTTTTAGGTTAAAACGGCCAGACGGCTTTTCAAATTTGCTTATACCTACATCATATCTGGAAATCCAAATTATCTTAGCTTCGATTCACTCCGACTCATCTGATATCAGATAGCGTTTTTTTTTCGTGAATTTCAATGCAATCGAGACGTCTATATGGATTATGCGTGCATATACGTATATGGCACACACGAGAGCTCCGCGCGGCGTGCTTTGCCATTAATTTAACTTAGAAGATAATCTTGATACCGAAACGACTCTTCTTGAATACTATTTTTGTTTTTGCAAAAATTCTCAGCAATGATAAAGTGCAATGTTTATGTTAAATAGGCAAGAGAAAATAATATATCAGCCAATAGTATTTTTGAGTGGAACGACGGTTTTCCTTTCATACCTCCACTACAATTTTAACTCATACGAATCAATGTTTTTTCGAAATATTAACGTTAATTTGAAAATTGTTCGCACAAAAGTTGCATAGTATATGTATCAGAAAGGTGTAGGTATAACAAATATAAATTTTCGACTTTCCTTTACATATATTCTTCTCATGAAAAATTTGGTTAAAACAATGGTATCACCGATAATCAAGTATATTATTTAATGAATTCGGTTCAACGTAACAATCAAGCGCAACGTTTGGTTAACAAGACATAGCTTGAGTATAATTAATGTATAGCCAAAGTAAAAAATCAAGTATTTAATAAGATATATATGTAAGGATTTACATTAATGAAATGCATACTTACGGGTATCACATGGAATATTGAAATAAGTAAACGACTATCATTTCTTTTAACGCATGCGTGGAATGGGATGAGTAGTATTACATCTTTTAGAGGAAATTCCGCACTTTTATTCACATATAAATTGATTTTGAAGTCATTTTTCAAAAAATGTCAACAATTAGGATTTCTAATGGTAAATATTTTCAAAGTAAGCACCGTTAAAATGTGCACAATAGTCAATTCTTTTGTGAAAATTGTAAAATTCTATTTGGTAATATGCAACTTTTGCGTAAACAATTGTACGCTTCAGATAAACATTGAAGTATGTCTTCGTAGTATTTCGACCCTGCAAACAGTGAGTATAAATCTTTTATTAGTTGTGTACAATCACAGATCGTACTAGCACACTACTACTAATAATTTGAATTTTCAGATAAGTTGAGAATCGGTAACGATAGAACAGATTAAGTATAATCTATTATATTACCTAATATTAATAGTTTACCTTTCTTATGGTCAATAAGTACATAATATATTTAGCTTGTGGATTATTAATTTCAAGATTAATATTCTTTAAATTATATGTTAAAATTTTTAAAAATGAAACCTACTCAAAGCACTATAAATTAGGACATACTATAGTCTATTATAAAATATTTCCCTAATATAAGAGATTCCATTGTCGGAAATAAATTCTTCATTCGTATATATATACATATATCATTAAAAAGGCTGCTTCATATTTTACCGATAAAGCAATTATAATACATTTATGCAATTTTGCGAAAATGCCACCGTATAAGTTGAATTGATAATAAAATTATTGAATAATTTGTAAATTAGAGAAATACTAGCGATCGAAGCGGCTATCGGTCGAGCGTGTAAGATAAATAAATAAATAAATAAAAATGATAGTTCACCTTCAATTGACATGAAAGAAGGTGTACAAAACTTACTTGCGACAACAGTGAGTCGAAGGCATGAAATCTTATATTCTTCTATTATGCACAAGTAAGTATTTATCAATAATATTTTCTTAAGTAGTTATTCCTCTCGCACCTTAGACTTTGCCTATAGACAAACAGCAACTAAATTTCTTTGACAACTTGGCTAATTGTAAGTCTAGCTTAAACAGTCGTTTAAGATAGTGTCCAATCATCCAGAATCATCCAAATGTCAAGTGAGGCATATACATGGGAAAAAGTTTAAATAACTTGATTCAGATATCTTATGCTATATTTTTGAGTACATGATTATTAAGGAGTATCATATCACTCGTAGGCGACGATTGGTTGTGATTTTTTGAATTTGAAAAATTTTGTTCTGAAGTAACAATATTTTTTTTTAATGGCAAATCTATAAGATACGACCATTTAGTTCAAGCTGTTGTGCCACACGGGAAACCTGTGTTACGTCCGAATGAGAACCTTCAATGACACTTCATGCTTTTCACCATTATTTTTTGCATTTCTTGATATAAATTTTCATTCATTATGCCAGTAATCAAACTCAAACCCAATGTGAACTTTCTATATAGAGCATATTAACAATAACTCGTAAAATATAATCACGGTAAAAGCTTAACAACAAACATATAGTATTTGGAATTCTTGGCACGGACCCGCCAAGTAGTACTCGATAAGGAATCACCTAAAGTTTTATAAATTATTGAATGATCATTAAATCATAATCAACTACGGGAAGCAGTAGTAATGTAAAAGTGCAGCGAAAACGTTATAGAAATTTTTGAAAACACAATTAAAATGATGGGCCAGTGCTAGATCATATAATTGGTAAACATGTAGTGACTTATGTACTTGGCCTCAATAATATGATTTCAATACTTTTTGTTAGAGAAATTCACAGCACTCCTGTACTTGGCGTAGTTTTTTACACGTAAGTGTTTTTTAGGGGATAAGGAGTTGACTCGAATAAACAGCCGGTTGGTTGCCTGTACTTGGCGTGAGACTCGACCGAGTCTCTTGATACACGTGAAGTAAGCAGGAAAATATTTACTAACAATTTTCATTTTTTTTCCACTTTATCGGTGAAAACAGAACACTAGTGCCCTCTTATTTTGGGAAGCTGTTTGTATACATGCAGTTCGTGCTCTTTATGTAGTCTCCATGCTTCCGACGTTGCGCGGTGGTTGTAAATATCCGCCGGTAAAGAAGAGTTGAACGGACTTCCCGTTACTACTTTACCGATAGAATATGGTCGTTCGTCGGAAATAGTAAGCGTTTGTAAATTGACTTGGTAGGGTGAGTTACCGATCATTTACCTACTATTGTACCGATTGTGTGCAATCCGTAATCTGGACGTCACATCTGTTTGTCCTCATGCTTTTGATGGTGAATGTATAAGATATTCTCACATGGTCCATACGATCGTGCTTTATAGATATATTAGGTGATTGTAAAAAATTCGTGCCCGATTCATGCGTCCGCCATCTATGAAAATCGGGCACGAACTTTTCCAATCACCTAATATGTTGTTTGTCCCAACTGCACAATACACTTATATGTAGTATCCCAGCAACATGTTAGCACATGCATCGTGCATGGTAGTATTATTTTTTGTACATTCTTATAATGTCGATTTAACTTAATATTGCTGTTATGCCGACGTTACGTATGGCCGAGTCGAAGTCGAAAATTCTACTGTAAATTTTCAATGTAGCGAAAATAGAAATATCTGCCACTTATGCGTTGACGATATATAGATAGATAGATAGTTGACGATAGTAGAACGATATAAAATAGAATATCGCGACACAAGTTTACCTTGACGTACGACCGCTTGAATCATGCGGTTTCATTTTATGCAGTTGCTTTTGGCAAAAAAATAATTTCGTGGTCAGGGAATTTTTAAACTTGAATTTTTTGTATAAATTAATTCATATTTGCAAAAGTTCTAGCTACTAGTTAATTATTTTTCCTGTTTTGATTTCAGCGCTATTGCCGCATTTCAGCCACAGACATTCGGCTACACACGTGCGACATTGAGCTTTCGGATAGTTTATTTTATTATTTTATAATATTATTTATTAAAATTTCAATTTTTCATACTGCACTCGCCCACTCAACTTTACTTCTGCACGATATTCGAATATTATTAATGAAATTATAATATATTTAGTTTACCGTTAATCAAGTGAAATTTGTTCCATCAATAATTAGTAATTTTAAATAAATAATGGAATCACCATATACCGTGATTATTAATAAAAAAAGCAAAGATTCGTTAAATTAATTTAAATCCCGATCATTAAATTTTATTCATCAATATTATTTCAAAGTAATTTTCTATTATAAATAATTCATACTGAACCTATCAAAAATTCGATGGATTCAGTTTGTTATAATATTAGTAGTCATACTTGCTTCACCATGATTATATCCACCCAGTGTCCTTAAAAATATTTCAGATCTGAAGTCGGCATTCCGCTGATGATTCAGAAACAGTGATTCAACGTTCTGCTTGAAAAAATACACATCAACCTTAACGTTCAGTAACTCCTGTTTCATATCCAGCGGCGTGCTGTGTAATTTGAATTACTTAAGACAGCCTTTCATAGTCCGCATTGTTAAACAATGCAAGTTCCTGTCAAAAATTGATACTTGAAAGGATCAAGAAATGCTCACCTGAAACGATTCATAACAGGACAAACAAGTGCAATAAAAGGACTGTTGAAGGAAAAATGAAAAAAAATGCTCGAAAAAACAGTTTTAAATTATCGAAAAATTTCAGTTTCAATAATCACCCATACTAACATCAGACGAATTTTCTTCGATGAAAAGAGGTGATTGACGTACAGTTTATGGGAACAACAAGGACCTTGGGATCCTTTGAACAGTGTCACTGACATTCCCGTAGGAGTCATCCTATTATATTTAAATTGGATGAGCATACCGTGGGTACCTATATGTATACCGTCTGTAAACCGCAGAGACATAACCTCACCCGGCCTCTTGTGTCCTTTCTGAAGGATCTAGACAAAGAAGAAATTGACAGATCATCATCCCAACATTTCTTCAACGTACATACATTTCCTAATGATATCATAGGCGGACGAAGCCTTTCATCCTTTAAAGACAATGTGTTTTAAATTTACCTCAAGACTTGTAATCCCATTTAGTTTCATATACCAAACACAAAGTTTCTGATTGTAAATCCAAATTAGCAAAACCCACCCGAAGCCAACTTTCAATACCTATAAAAATTTCACATATTGTTGCTCCGATTTTACTGTGTAAAATTGAAGCGAAGCTAACCAATCACATTGCTCTGCTCCATTATAATATTTCACGCGTGACGTATGATTTATCATCCAACTTCGCAAAAATATTTTTCACGTTTTATACGAATTTAAAGAAATTCAAATACTTAATAAAATTTACACACTGAAGCTTTATTCTCGATGATACGTCAGCTTGCAATGTCAACAGTATTCGAAAATTTTAGTACTTATGTAATTAAAAGGGAATGCATTTTTTGTCCTGTCCGAAAGGATATGAATATCTCTTCTTCGACCTGGAATCAAGTGCATGGAGTGGAATCAGTGGAATCAAGTCAAAAGCTTCGATCGTAGGGGTCGTTTGCTTTGAAGCAAATGTTTTTATGTAACATCCTTATGTTTATATTACCATGATATAATGATAATTGAGAATATCGTCAAATACGATTTACCGTAATATCAGGTAATATTGCGATTTCGATAATTAAAATGAAAAAACCTAGGATTAGTCTTTCGGATTATCTATCGGCTGAATCCACGCTCGAGGGAGTCGGAGGAACTTTCAGCTGTCACTGTCAGTTCGACAACCCATACATACTCGATTTGCAGTTGCCCCAGCCCTATGGAATCGTAATACTTAATAAACTTTACAAATATAATATTTCATTATCGTCCCTTATAATTGTACATAGGCAATAATAATAGATTGGTCAAGAACAATTTAAGTTTATTCTCAGAGAAGAGTGTCTCGGAAGTTCAGTCGTGAACGTTGACTTTATAATACATATATTATGACTGAGCGCATTCGTCACGCCATCTGCGCCGACGCACAGGAAGCTCCGTTTTTGATAATTACGGATGACTAAAATCATTTCTTGGAACCTTAATTCAATTTGCGAAGAATATTCGACATTCACAGCCAATACTAATAATAAATAGTCATATCCTTTACGTAAGTAAGACGCACCTTATTTTCTTGTCGTTTGACTGTATATCAGATTCTTTTTGCCGAAATTGAGTCTTTCGCGTTTTTAATCCTCGACTTTAAACAATCGCGATAAAAAAAAATACGCGAAAGGTTGAAATGAAATTTTGATCAATAGTTTTCCTTAATCTGAAATCGGGTCGATCCATGTGTTTCGAAAGAAAACTATGGCATTGACAGTATTACAAAACTCAAGTTTCGTGCAAACGGTCCTTGTCAAATTTTATCCGCTTTCAGTCACGAAGGTCCATAATGTTGCGGTATCGCGAAAATTATTACTCGTGACGACACTTCTAATCAAATTATTCTTTACGGCATCGTATACCAATCCTGTGTAAAAATAATTGACGCATCCACCTGGTAACTGCGTTTATTGAAAATCATTATACATATATTATAGCCCCTATTCACAACTCGCTCTTAAAGTCACTAACAGAGTTGCTTGTAATTAAAAGTCACTAAAAAAATGTAAAAGCGTGCTATTAGCACTAAAAGCGAGTTCTGAATACGGGCTTATACGAATAAGGTACTTTCGGAATACTTTTTCTACACCATTGGGGATCCAGTGCTAAACCTCATATATTATTTTATTGACTTGACCTTGGCAGTAAAACAGTGCACGAGTCCAGCTGCCGTCATCTTACCAGGTTCTGGTCAAGAGTTAAATCTTACATGGGTCTGCGCATTACAGTGGTGCTTAATGAAGAATTATCTCTAGGAAATGCTAATCCACTGATACAATAGTTTTAACTATCCCGGCTTGGTCAGCTTTCCAAGAGCAGTGTATGGAAGAGTAGCTATTGAAATATTTTCTTTTTCGTACTCTTCCAAGAAACACAATTGCCATTCAGCAGGGCTGCTCGGCGAAACATCTGGCTCTCCATCCTTGCGATAATCTTGGAATACAATTCCCGGTGCTCACGATTTAAAATCGCAACATAAATCCATCTTCCTTACAATTCCGAAGTACATTAAACGTCTTTTACGAGACAGTGTAAATTCGATCAATTTAATGTTAAATATATATGCATAACGTTTATAAAAAAAAATAAACATTTTTCTAAAATTGCCTATGGAGAATATTTTTTTAATTTCTGCAACTTCTTTATAATTAAATTAAATTAGTCGTTTTTTCCTTACAAAATATCAAAGCCAAAGCGGCTCAATTCCCTCAAAGTTATTTGATTTAGCGTAGAGACTCCTGTTCATTCTTATTTTGTAAGGGCCAATTTTTCATAGAAAAATTTATACATCTGTACAGTTTAGGGCTGCCGATAACACTGGTACGGCGTGAGGGTTAATATTTCGTTTCGCCGTTTAGTAATAAAAAATAAATATTTCCGTAATTTCACTGCCGATTATAAATTGCTGATATATCCGAAAAGCATGTCGACAACATAGTTAACAGTCCTCTACGTGCATAATACTACGTGCTACACGCTATACAAAAGACGCTTTATCACGCTTCCACTTCTTTCTGTTTCTTTCGTGCAACCGAACTTTTTGCTGTGCCATGTAAGCATTTCGCATATATGACGGGTGAACATGTGTTCCGCCATGAGATCATTGAACTCACCGGGTTATAACAGCAAAATTGACGACCATCTGTTTTATGATAAGTTGTAGCCATTAAAATTGAATGCAGTTGTAATTGTATTGTAGTTTATTTTGCTTTTGATTTTTTTCCAAATACTTACGCTCTAGAATGATCGCATGGAGTATTTTATAGTCGGTCCACGAGTTCGAAATGTTTCATCGACAGTTCGCAAGCAACGCATACCCTTAGTAAATGACACGTGGCTTTCCATAAAATAATGAAAAAAGATAGTGAAATAAAAAAAATTAAATATATTTCAGTGTAAAGCCCATGGACTTTGTAATAAAAATTGCAACTTGTTAAACACTTTGTTTTTCATCTGTGAAAAAAAAAACAGATTGATTTCGTGGACCGACTATATATATACACACAAATAGTCTTATTGAAATATTTTGAAAATCGAGTTTTCATACTTGAGTAAATATATATGTCACGTAAGAAATGCATACACACCTGTTTATTATTTATCATTACTCCAAATGTTGACAAACATTTATTTACAACAAGATCTTTCCAACTTTGGCCTTTGTGGATAATTTATGAAAAATTAAAAAAAAAAGTCAAGCACCGCGTGCTCTTATTTCGAAAAAAAAGTTCGAAGAAGTCTTCTTACAAGCTGAACGTTGAATGAAATAAGAGGCATTATGATAGGACAAGAAATAAAGTATCATCTCGTTCTGTGAATTCCGATGAAAATTCTTTGTAACGCACGGTCCAAAGACAAAACAAGGATGGTGCGATTTGCTACGCGCATTCCTATACGCCTTGGATATTCATTGAGATTCATTTATGCGGAGACAGTATTAAAGGTTCCTTTATTTTGGCAAAGAGACGGTGTAAACGAAAAAAATAAAACCTTAAGGAGCTTGACGATCGAGATGCGCCGGCCACGCGCATTCAAGCCGCATTTCGTATGAATCGCCACGCGAAATACTAATACTGTCCAAATGCCCACGAGTATTTGGATGCCGAAAATTTCTCAAATTTCTTGCGATACGAAAGAAAAACCTTCGATTCCCCCATTATTACATATCAATTACATTTCGCCTGCTGTTTTATTTCAAGAGGAGAAATTCGTAATATAGCGCGAATAATTGAAATCTAAGTAAATTTCTGTACTTTTGGCTGCTGATAACGGCGGTAATTTTGTATTCGCTACATCCGTGTAGGTAATGGAACTTCAATGATTTCGATTTCATGCCGCTGATTCGATACGAAGAAGATTGTCCTTTAATACTGGAGGAAAAAAATGTTTACTATCATGGATTATAAATTCGTCACTTTATACATTTTTTTTTTTAATATACAAATTAATATGTCACATATTCGCATCATCGGTTCATTCTCTTTACTTTCAATTCCCTTCTGACCAACAGGAACCCCGTTTACGATTTAAAACACGTGCACACCGGCCCCCTTCCTCCCGCGCGTAAAAAATGACAAAAAAGTTTATTTAGACAATTTCATCTATTTATAGCATGTTACGTGAGACAAGATGCAGCTTTAAAAAGTCACAAACTTGATTTTCGAAAGCATCGAGTAAATTCATAACAACATAGAAGCGTAGGTATCGGAATCTTATATTTGTCTTAGATATCAAATTATATATGCGAATAATGAATTTGAATACAAAAATTATTCACAAACTCGTCGAATTAAGATTGAATTTGAAAATTGATAAATATTAATAATTAATGTGATATATAAGAAATTGCTGGAAAATTCTCGTAAAAAGTACACAACTCGTTGCAATTGCCCGATAAATTTCCGAGTCCAAGGACATTGACACATTTAAATGAATTATAATCAAAAATTTGGAAATCGTAGCTACGGTAGAAGATGGAAATTTTTTTAAATAAAAAATTCTAAAGAAACATTTAGTCGCGGTGGATGAGAGGATTCGGACTCCGACGACCTTCGGTTCGGGAAATCGCTTGAATAATTCAGCATGTAGTAACAGGAATCTCTCTATTGCATATCTAATCATAAGTTCTGCAGCGCACAAGGCATATCTATATATAGGATATAACTTTTTTTTTCGAAACGAAGAGACCGTAAAATTTTTCGCACAAAATATATCGCTCTGCTTTGTTAAAATATCTTGCATTCAGACACACCCCAACCACCAGCTAGGTGCACAGACGCAAGACAACAGGCAAGAATTACCGGGGAGTGCCGTGGCTGCTCAAAGCTTCGTGCATTCCTCTTTGACAAGAATAAGAAGAGAAAGAAAGAAAGGCGGAGAGAGAATAGCAGAAATTCGCAGACAGAGAGAAGGGCGGTCGAAAATGAAAAGAGGTATGGACAGCAGGTAAAGAAAAATTGAGAGTACACGTCATGCTCTAGAGATTCTGTATAATATTGGGTTAAAAATAATAATTGATAATATTTTCCTAAATTCTATAAAAATATTATACCGTTATAACGTTCTCGATAAAAATTACCTTGGATAACAAAATTAAAATCCAAAAAATGCTTACAAACGATAAAACTCATAAAAATGATAAACGATGAATATTAATTATTAATATAAAAAAAATATCTCGTGAACTATAACAAAGACAAGTTCAACGAGATAACGTCAATATCCAAAAAGTGTATAAATTTGTCTTAAGACAGCGTCTCAGAATAATTTTCAACGTATCGAATTATTTATCGCTGTCGCCAAACGACGTTAATTTACTTCCTCGGAGGTTTTTTTTTACGGTCTCCAATCGAATTTCAGTGTGTCGTTGCGATATCTCGCCGCGAAATTCTCCCAGGCGTGGAGTCGAAATTTCGTCACCGAACGAAATGTCAACATCAATAGTGAAAAGCGAGAGTAAGTTCTCGGCGCAATTTCTTTATACTCGATCGACTCGCCGAGTGGAACAGAAAATCACAATTATAATTCCAACGGCAACAACTTCTATCGGTCCGCTCGTGAGGACGCTCGAAATTCCCCAAAAAAACAAGACGATCAGCGGCCAAGTTGCTCTTCCGAAAATAAAATTATTCAAAAGCAAAAACTTGAGCAAGTCACAGTCCCGATGTCTTAGAATGATTACTCAAGGCCGTTTCGTACCGACGAGCACTTGCAAACTGAAAATTGTGGAATCATTCAAAGTTACTCCTTGACAGTCAGCGTATCTGTCAGCCTGTCAAATATTGTTGATTCAAGTGACTCTATGCTTTACGAAGCTTAAAGGAAGAAATAAGGGTATGGTTGACCTCGTGGCACTACAGTCTAGTCGAATGGACTTACCAAGAAATTCAAGATTTCAAGGCTGGACGTGAAAATGGTATTAAAAGAACCTCGATATTATTGTTTCTGTAGCTGTACGAAGTTTAGGCTGCCTTAAGTAGGTTAGGTTGGGTTGATCGTTTTATTAGAAAATCATGATCACGCGCCTACGTCTCTATGGAACGTAGTACGTGTAACGTGTACTACGTACGCGCGATGAACGTGATCCTCATGAGACACGAGGCGGAACGATGATCTTCCTTCTTCCTTGTTTAGAAATCAAGAATTATCGCATTTTCCATCGTCTCTGATCTTAGATTCTTATGGTGTGCTCTGTTATTGAAATTTATGGAAATCCCGATGTTTAACGGAATCTTGCTGAACACGTTTGCGCCTTAATATCGGCCCAAGATGAGGTTGCTCATTGTGCTACGCCCATACGCCTAGATAATTTTATTGAAACTCCTTGGGGATTCAATGTGGCGACGGAATATGAATTTTACTCCTTTTAATAGAAACTACGAATTATCGTTAAGTTATTGAGGAAGGTACCTTTTAATTAGGAATTTAGTTTGATTCGTCTTTCCTAGTTTTATTGCATATCCTTCTCAGAGTCTTGTTTGTCTTTTGATAATTGAACGCAGATTAGAAAAAGTGGCTATGACGTAAAGAATGTATAGCGGTAAATGCGGCGAGATGGAAAATCCTTGAAAATGTTCTCAAGTCGTTAGAATTAATTTTTACCAGATCAAATGTCAAAGTCCTTCCTAAAGACGACTTTTTAAAGACGTCTTAAACACGAGGACTCGAAGACGTCTTCGAAAAAAATGTCATTATGGAAATATTCGTAATTAGTCTTATAAATAATAATATAAAGATCAGCATATTTTTTTATAGAATCAGTTGAATCGCAGCCGTTTGACTTAGTAAAGTAAATATAGTATTTTGTTACTACCAAGTACTCTGCTGAGTACTGTATTGCACGTGGTAAAATGTAACGTAAATTTCAGTTAAACCGATGCTACCGAACTTGTCCTTGTTCTATTCAATTCGGCATATGCATATCCGACAGGTAGCAGCACATTAAATAATCAACTTAAAACAAACATATGTATATCGGCGGGGGGGGGGGGATTGAAGTCCCAACTCGTTCAAGATACGAAGATCGTGCTAAAATAGACAAATTACACTGTAACAAAAATGTATACAGAGCCACGTGTCCTTTACTAGAAACTTTATTGTTTCCGATCTGTCAAAAAAAAAAAAAATAAATTGAACTCGTGGACCTACTATGATATGGGATTATATTTAAATAAAAAAAATCTATTAGCATCGACTGATCTCAAGACAACTGATTTTCGAACGGTGCATCAAGAAAGTGAAGAGAAGGTCACGTCAGTTTTTTTTTTGGACTAAAATACCATCAGTACAAGTAATAATCTAGGCACTATAGGATGAAATTACCCCCACTTTGCTAAGGATTTTTGAATTTTGGAAAAATCAGTTTTTTTTAGAATCATTTTTTACGGGACGATTCGCTCAGAAGAATTATATCAATTAAGTACCTATACTTGTAGACATTCACCAACACAAATACACAGATGAGAGTTGAAATTGCATAAAATTGGGATTGGAATCTTTTTGGAGAATCATTTGTCGTGGGATCAATCGATACTTTCAATATCTATAAAATATGTTAGTTATTTTTGTTACAGTGTACTTCAGAAAATAGAGTAAAAGAGCAAGTCTGAGCCATGATAGCAAAAATTACAAAGAGACGTCGTCAAAACGTCTTGAAAAAGTCTTATGTCCCACTTTTTTACATCTTATAGGTATCTTATGTCTAAGATACGTCTTTTTTTTCACACGTGACGTCTATAAGTATTGATATTTTGTCTGTCTATTTTATGTTAACCAAAGTATAAAAACTAATGAGACACGATAATACGATCAGAATAATATTCTTAATAACTTCTAAAGGACATTCGCTTAGAAAAAGTGACTTACAAATAAGCCATCATTTATAGTTTTGTTTATGACAAAATTGAGACTCAGTTTATATAAGGTGCAGAGTATGAAGAGAGATGCATTTCTTGTTGATTTTACTTGTTTTATCAGACATTCAAGAATCATAACAATGATATACTTCTTTAATCGTGTCACGTTTTTATATGAAATATTTCATCAACGCGAAAACTTGTTTATGGAATAGATGATTGTACGATCGCATCTATCGAATTTTTCATTGGTTTGGGATCCATTCAGGGTAAACAAGAACGACATAAAATAAACCACAGCTGAACTCTACATAGGTCGTAGCTCATCTAAAATTGTTATGAAGAAAAAGTTCTGTTGTTCCCATATCCCATATAAGATTTGTTGGCAGTGAAAAAAAAAACGGGGCAGAGTCAGTTTCATTGAATAACCACAGAACAGTTCCCATATGGCACGAGATATTCTTTGCATATCCATTTCAGATCCTTAATGTCAAAATTATATTCTCTATGTCCTATGGATGTGTAATCCTTACGACGCACTGTATGCCTATACGTTAATTGTTCAAATGACAACGTCTGTTACTGACGTATTCCTTAAATATTACACACATATACGTCCCCGTGCATAGAAAAAGTTCAAACTTCGACGATTTATATTGAACCTAAAAAGTGAAAATTGATTTCTTAGATGACTGGTCAATACGCTTAGTGAATAGATTTTTCAAGGCAAAGGTTTTTTTATCGATATCGAGAGAACAAATAGTAGACGAATTACTGTGTTGTTGTTTCGTAAGATGATTTTTACACTACGTTTATAGTTCTATTAGTATATTTTTGAATTTTTATTATAGCGCCCAATACATGTAATATATCATTTTTTTGCAACAAAATTTACAAGCAGTCGATAGCGTAATAGATTGCGTGCGTGCATGATTGATCTTACGTCGCTGGTTCGATTCCCAGGCTGGATATGGAAAATTAAAAAGTTTGTTTCGAAGAAATGAATTGAGACAATTCAATATCAGCCACGAAGAAAAAAAACCGTGTAAAATAAATGAATTTTCCGTGTGTGATATTTAATTACTTGGTCACATAGATTTTATGATAGTACAATGAATATCGAATGTATGTGAAAATGCGTTATTGGGTCTGTGGAAAATACATTGCTGTCTTTCCAAAGGACAAGCAAAATATCGAATGCGATGCTCATATGAAAAGTGTCTATGGGACCTTCCACCTGGGACCTCTATGCTATTTCTGTGCTATCTTGTTGCGGACATTCGTCATCCCCTATAGGAAGCCCTGTCGGAAGTTTTTTGAACGTCGCAGTGAAAGTCGGCGATTTACTTGGGATCGAATTGTGTTTGCTGGGTACTTAACAATAGACCGTTCTTGGCCAACATTGTAGGTTAGTAGTGCGTTAGTTCTAAATTTGAATATCCAATCGTCACCGAATGTGGCGTCACGTGGACTTTTACATAAATTGGCTACTGTTTTAGCACAGATGTCCAAAGGAAATTCGTCATTTAGTCCGAAGACGTCTCGAAGTCGACTTTAAGAAGATTTTTCGACAATTGTGATAACAGGGTACTCAGACAGCACAAACTACGAAGATGTCGATAAGACGTCTTCGAAAGGTCTTATTTCCCGTTTTTTGATGTCCTACAGACGTCTCATGCATAAATCGTGTCTTTTCAACACAAGACCTCTGTAAGACGTGAAAAAGCGGATCATAGGACTTTCCGAAACGTCTTACTGACATCGTAATCTGTCCTCTCTGGATAGTTGATACATGTAGTATTTGACGCCCTATTTAAACAAGTCTTTAAAGAGATAGATAAATATAATAAATACATTTTTTCTCCAGTGAAAGAAAACAAATGATTAAAAAAATAATTCAAAATCTATCAATCTTCTTTTCGCAATGTCGTACACGTTGTAAATCTTTCTTCGCATATTTATTTCAGATGACCTACGAAATAATCAAACTAAGACGATCTCCTATTACTTCCGAGTTTCCGACCTTACCTGTAATTTGAAGAGCATGCCAGGAATAAGAATGAATATATTGAAGCAAACATTGATCTTAAAATATTAACCTTGTTTTCAAATCATGATACGCACACAGACATACGCAAGAGTATTGATATAAAAGTAAAATCAATTCAAAATCTAAGCTCAAACACCGTAAAAATTTTCTTTTCAAAGACTACCGACAGTTGAAATAATGATTGTTTATCTGAAATTTGTGAATTGTCATCTATGAATTCCTAACCATTAATGTCAAGAAGAGGATGCGTGTTACGATTGAACAAACGTAACCTTGTAGTTCCTCGGTAGCACATAGTGCCGACATTGAATTTATTTAGATATCATTCTAGTCATTCCTACCATTACTGAATCTTCCTTCTCGTCAGAATTTATCATAGTTCTGTTGTAAAAGAATTTTTGAATAATTTTGAACCACGTACAGTCATTCTTCGAATGTCAATAGTATTTCATTTTTCAAAAATATAAATAATTTCGTTGTTAATCGACAAAAGTTTATAAATTCCGAGTACAATATTCTAGAGTTCCAAAGATTATTTTTGCTAGCTGTGTTCCGATAATTGTCATTCCGAAATCTTTCGAGATTTTCAGCAGAGCCTGATGTAGTTTTTCACTAATTATTCTACGCCACGATTATCTAATATTATCTAACGTCTATCTAATAGGAGATCAGGACCTTGAAGATTCGTTCACAAATTTCACCTTCACCGCTGAACTCTATGAGAGCTCTCGCAAATGGGAAGCAGCCACTGGTCGAACGAACGTCTGGTAGAACTTTCCGCCTGGACGAACACACTTTCCACGATTTATCCGTCCACATGAAAATACCAATGACGTGTGTACTTTTTATGTAAATTAGCGAAATAACTGAACGACTTTTCATAATATAAAATACCGCGGAGACACGATCGCGTTTAGGCGGGTTTTTTAATTGATATTGCCAAAGCTTCGCCGGCTTTGTTTCACGGGACAGCAAAATGATAAGTCGATCGTTTGCCTGTTCAAATTGCAAAATTCACGCGATGGAAAAGAATATCAGGTACCAGCGTGTACCGTGCTCCCATTTACTCATTTTGCCACGTGATTTTCACAAATTTCACATTTCTTTAGGAATTCACTTTGTTTGGGTTGAATCAATCCTCGAGTGTCCTAATGGTGCAAGTCAAAAGTTCCAAGTGACTTAAATCCTTAGAACATTGCGAATGCTTATTGTGATATACGAAGAAATTGCAACAACCCTACTTTCATGAAAATAGCTTATAAAATTGTTCTACAGAGAGAACATTTAAAAGTCTACGTAATCCTCCCGAAAATCAGTCTGAATTGTCACAATGTCAAAAATGTGTTTATGTTTCGTACGTATTGACGGAACGTATGCCTAGACCGTTTCTGCCTACTTTACCGGCTGTGCATTCAGTTACGCTGCAACCCACTGTACGTAACAAATTCCCCTTAACGTTAATTCCTCTCTTACTGGAAAACTGCCTCGACCAATGTCTCCGTTGGAACAATTATTTAATTGAATCAAATGGTTTCATTGCAATCTTCTCTCGTTCAGATTCTAGGGCAAATTAAGGATAACTATAATATTCCTTTAATACTTCAAAATGATCCCATAAGCCAAGATACTCGGTTGAATCTCCTGTCAAATACGTACAGCGTAGCGGTAGCGAGATCATACGAGTAAACTATCTTAACACATGGTTTCATTACTTTACGATAGAGTTATTATTATGTCATTTGCTAAAGATTTCATTTTTTCCGAATTATCAAACAAATTTTGTTATGGTCATCATCAAATCGGCCTACGTGAACTATCCGAGACTTTCATTAAATTCATAATGTTTCTGCAAGAATTCTGTCTGTGTAGAGCATTTTGATCAGGACCATACGGTAAAGTGTAGACCAATCACCAGCTCAATCGGTTCGTAATGGCTCGTACACACGAAAGTTCCATAAGCATAACCTGTAGAATGTCCCTTGCTGATATACGAAAGTCTGTTGCATGTCGGTAATGGCGATTGACGATGTCTGTATGACGTATTTATAACATCCCAGTGTCGTATGGACCCGTGTAAAAGGACATTAATTTACGACTGTAAATTACACGTCTATGTAAGGAAGACCAACCTAACCAACTAAAAAGGGTTAAATTAATCAAGTATACGTTGCAGTATGAAAGTCACTACTTCGTTCGAACAACTTTATATGGTATTGGCTGACTTTTTAACATCGTAAGGCGAATTGTGAAATGACTGCGAACAATTTTTTTACTTTTACTGATTATCATTAAATTCGCTTGAAACATGCGGTTGCATCTTATACGTTCTACGTGAAAAAGAAAAGTCTAAATTGAAGATCCTTATTTCTTGAGAATATTATATTTATAGGTAAACGTGGGTTTAACCAATGATAACCTACCTTTTACAATACTCCGTTGTGTATATAGAAATATACTTGAAAAGAAATAATAAACTATATTCATATATGAATATATTCACACTATAAAGAGGTACGTGCATGGCAGTTTAAAGCCTGGTCTTACAGTTCCAAGTGAACAAGGATAGATTAATATAAGTAACATAAAAAAATACTAATGGACCAAAACAAAAAGTGAATATTGAAACGTTGTTTCCTGCAAAAAGCAAATTAAATTGATCGATCTTTCCTACTTTTGTTTTTAATTATTGTCCTAGGTCATTATTCTGATCAGAACTCAAGGTAGAAAAATATTTTAAACCCTGGTGCATAACGACAATGCGTGATGTCTTTGCAAACGAGTGCCACGCCCATTTGACCATATAATTTATCTGCTTATATTCATATTAAATCAAATTTTGTTTGCACTTTTTCTTATCCTCCTGTTTATACACACTCAGCGTGTGTTTTTACCGCAAATAAGGTGTTTCCAATAACATCACCCACAAATCGTGATAACATCCATTTTTTTTAAATCATTCTCTACCAAAATATGCATATTATATATATATAAATAATATAATGCAGTAAGAGCGTATAAAGCCGATTGACTTGATAGCCATATATTAGTCAGGAATGTTCATCAAACTTATTTTTCGTACAGCTTGGTTATTCCTTGTCCAGATTTTAGATGCTTCAAGAGTTGCAAGCATTTCAGACAGCACAAAAATTCTACTCATCTTCGAGGATGCTCGAGAGATCACCTATGTCGCATTAGACGTCTTTGAGACTACTTTAGGACGATACGTGCTGTTTGGGTACCCCGTTAGCACAAATATCCAAAAGACGTCTCAAAGACGACTTCGGGACGTCATATGGTCTGAAGACGTCTTGAAGTCATCCTTGGGCCACCTTTCGACAGGTCCGCTACTAGGGTTGGCTCTATGCAATTTCTCATTGTAATTTTCTAACTAAAAAAAATCTCTGCACGGATTATCAGACTGGCTGTAATTTTGATAAAGTATCAATAAGGAAGCTTCAAAAGGAATCCCACTGTACCCTACTATGACCAATTTGGTGAAAGTCCTACTGCTACGGATCAAACAGCAATCGAGTGACCGGACCATAACCCGATAAGCATTAGAAAAATCTAATCACATGGACCTGATTATAGACCTGAAGAAATTTGTGTACAGGATTTAACCAGCTATCGTTGTTGCGCGAAAGACTACGAAAAAATTCTGTAACCAATTTTTCCACTTTAAAGCCTCTCGTATGCCGATATGTCATTTAATTTAAAGAAAAGTTAAAAGTTAGATTACCAAAATACACTATGCATTTCCAATATGGAATTTCTGAAATTTTACAAGAAATCACCTAACCCTCGTTTCCAGCATTATTTGCAGCATAGTCATTAGAGTGTTCTACCGTGGTAATCATTGACCAACCCTACACGATTGACGTAGCGAAGAGAGAAATAAAAAATCATGCATAGCTCAAGGTACAAGAAAAATAAAATCTTAAAGATTTCATTTGAGATATTACAGCGTTTTTTGCAGTTTACGACGTGAAAATATAACCAGTCACGTGTTGCCGATGATCCGGGTATCTTCTTGACAAATAATAACAACGTATTCACTGCGTCAACGATGTGTATCTTATTTTTTTTAAATATTACTGAATTTATTATTCAACATTATAAGCATGTTTTCAATGGAATTTAATATATGCTGTCCTTATGTATTCATTTCTAGAGACAAAATAATGAATCATCGAAGATATAAATACGTAATCACAATGCAGCCTGTAGACTTTCGGAATACTTTATGTAAAATTAGCTACTATTTTTTTCCATGTACCATTTGTCTATTTTAAGTTCTTTTCGCCGATTCTTTTTTTTCATACGTTTCAGAGCTATTTTCAAATAGATTCGTATGTCATTCGCTCGGTTCATTCTTTAATTTTATGACGCCAATGCGTTTCAGGACTGTCGGCTTTCTTCGATGCACTTCAAGATCCCGGTAATTCACTTATCTTTTAGGTTTTTCATATCAAGTGTGGATTTCTCTTACTTTATGGCATAATATGAAAACATTCCAAGAAGAAGTCGATCGGTAGAAAAAAGGATGGTCGTTATGCAATTCTTGGCAAGAGAATCTGAAACGGTGAATTAATTTAATGCAACTAATCTATTAACTTATCATATACTTTCGAATTATCGAAACTGCCGATCTCAAATAATATTGCACAGAAATTTGTAAACTAACGTGGAAAAAAAATGATTATGTACCTATAATCAGATGAAAAATTTATCTCTATCTGATTATACGTGATCAAATATACAATTTAATAGAATTCATTATGAAAATATAAGTTTTATATAAATAATATTTTTCAAGAGCAGTTTGATAGATAAATGCGTTTATCACAATTATTTTAGGGAATACTGTTTGTAAAAAATTTACATTCTCAATGTATTTTTGTAAAATTTTAGATTTGATTAGACAGAGACAAATTTAAGATTTGGTTATACACAATTTTATATGTTATAAGAATTTTTCTGAGAACATTTCAATGTTTACCACCAACATAAAATTCAATGTGAAAATATGTTACTGACTGAAATATTAAAAGCACATTTTAACATTCTTATCATTCACTCATTTTTATCGAAAGCTATTGAAAATTTAAGTCCTACAAAAATTCAAGTGGAAAATAACAAAAATATTTTGCAATATTGACCAAGTTTTTTTCATTATCTTTAGTCATTCGTAAATGAAGGTTATTCATATATAAAACAATATTAATAACAGCTCACTAATTTACAAGCAGATCATGATACGGTTATTAACATAAGTCATAAGTGTTATATACGTCATATTTCATCCATAAAATGTAGTGAATCAATTTGATATGATAATAAAGATCAAAAAATAATTTACAAGCTTTCAACTCCTACGACTGCATAAATTTATATTAATGGTATATCATTCGATCGCCGAGAACATAGCTCTATATTCAATTATCAAAGTTATTTACTGGTACGATTATTAAAAAAATAATTATTGTTCCGAAAGAAAAAAAACTCCAATTAAATATAACCAAATTGTATTCAACATTTGTAATTTAAAACTCGTATCGCATGCTCGTTCTCTTGATACGGATAAAAAAATTAAATTAATATACCACCAATGATTCAGAATCATTTAATCCTATTCTTATCAAATTAGTAATATAGTAAGAAATGCTATTCCTGCCTTTAAGTCCGAAGGAAATATTTTCATTAAGTCAACGAGATAATAGAACGAATCGAAATGATTATAAGGCAAATATTTTATTTACTGGTCTGAGTAAACTATCTCATTTTAAAGGTGTAAATTCATGGGAATAAAAAAATAGTACTAGTATCTCTGCTTCTCCTTTCCTTATGGCTGTACCCCTAATCAGGTACATTTACCAGAATCCCTACTTCCCTCCTTCCTTTTTTTCCTTATGGCTGACTCCTCCAATGAGGAGATGAGTCAGAGAATCCCTGCTTCCTTCTTTCCTTTCCTTATGGCTGACTCCTCCAATGAGGAGATGCGCCAGAGAATCCCTGCTTCTGACCAGGCTAATGATTGTTGATTGTTTACTTGCCATTGATTGTTTACCGAGTGGTAGAGGAAGCTAACAACGGTGAAGATACCCTTTTCAGGAACTGATACACTATCGGTAACTGGGCCCTCTTACTTACCTACCTCTAAAATTGAAAACGTCGCAGTGGCTGTTACTGGACAAAGCGTGTGTGTAAGAGAGATGGAAATACGATTTCTTATAGAAATCCAGGGACTGGGATCGCAGCGTTAGGTGTCCAGCTATCGGAGGGTAGACCTCAAACATTTTGTGACTAATTCTGGTATACTACCAGGAAAGTTATCACACGATTTGTCGGAGGAAGAGGAGGAACAGGATTTTTTGATGACAGTTACGGAAGCTCGTTCTATGCTAGATGGTTTATAATATTTTATACTCTTCCTGCTATGATACATTTAATAAATGTTATTATCGCGATGAATGACGTAATCTTTGACGTTAACCTAAAAAAACTATATAAGTGAATCATGCTCTTATCTTACTAATTAAGAAACAATAGTTGCTTTACACTTTTTCTTAGGCATCGTCGCAACATTCAAAAATATTATTATTTTTATCATTGTCGCTTATGATTACATTGTTACCTTGTAGCACCGTGAAAAAATATGATTAACGTGAAACCAATAGACAAATTCTTTACTCGAACATATTCGCTTTAGCATATCCTACAAAATTATTAGCTATGACGACATTATTTTCAGAAATATCAATCTTAATATAAAAATGTGTTCAATATAGAGATTTTGATATGGACTCATGACACAGATGAGAGAATGTTCCTGTAAGATTTTTACCTTAATTATAAATTAATTGAAATTAAAAAATTAATTGGATTTAATTCAAAAGTGGTATCCATAAATTATTTATACATCATTATTAACCTTGCAAAGTATATCGATTGATGAACTTAGATAGTTGAAAAAGTATATTTGGGCTGTATATAGTATTTGCTTTATTTTTCTTAAGATTCAAAATGGCCGCGTCATTGAAAAAAGTAAGATACAATCCTGCATGTTTATGTATAGTAAACATTTTGTTATCGAGATTAATAGAAAATATTTAATGTACCATTCACGCAAATTTATAAGTCGAAAGCATTTTAAATTCTTATTAAAATGTATCATTGTCATTAAAATATAAAAAAAAAGAACTAGCATTACCATAATAATGTGCACGGTGACTTTCCTGTATTCGATTCTAGGATAATTCCAGGTCCCATGAATTTTACTAGGAACCATTAAATGATGATTCACCGAATGCATTTCATGACTAGTTGGTCATATAGGAATCATAGAACGGCACTGCGAATATAACATACTTCACTTAAGTGCCATACCAATTGAGCCACCCTCTATAATTGGCCCAACTGAACCAGCAGTTTGCATAAGCACATGCAAGTTCACTACCGTTTCCATTCCGGGAACAATAGAATTCTTGCATCCCCATACTTTTTGATCCTGTGCATTTAAACGGTTCTGTTGGAAAGTCATTAATCGGGACATTTATCTTATCTCAATATTAGAGCCGACAAAACTGGACCAGTTACCACCCCCAATATACTTCAAAGCTTTACGGTTATAAAGCGAAAAAAATAAAATGTAAACTATCAAGAGATTCAAGAACCCAAAATCAAGTCCAGATACGACAGAACGGATCGAACAAACGAAACACCCTTCTTTCTTTTCCTGCATAGAAGATCTAATTGACTGAATTCATGCCGGAAAACATCGTGAAATTCGGAAACTCAAAAACGCCCAAATAATCTGGATAAATATAATAAATACCAGGTCTTTTCAAGGTAGTTAATTTTTTATTTTTGTTGGATGATATGCAAAGTCTCCGTAGCTTCGTACCTATTCGAAATTATTAAAATAAATCAAAATATTCTTCACGCAATGTTTTCGTCTAAAATTTAAGTTTTCACGAAGAAAACTAAGTTTCAAATATAGTCCATACCGCAAAAATATTACAATACTTTTTCTACAATTTTATCTTTCCAAGCCGGATACGCGATCTACAGCATCAGCATTTAAACAGGAAATTTATAATATGATAACGTGAGAGCGGTGGGAATAAGCCACTTTTTTTTTTACTTGTTGATTTTATTGCCATTATGAATAATTATATAAAGAATATATATAGTAAGACAACATATAGAGCTTCGCTTCTTTTCAATAATTAAAAGACAACATTTTTTTCAAGTTCTTAAACGCATTTGTCAAGCATTAATTCGATTTCAAACCAAGCTTTATCACACTAAAGTTTCTATTATTCCCACACTTCGCGCGCATGTTTACCTGTAGCCTGTTTACTTCTCGCGCATGCGCACATTTATCTGTTCGCATCACAGCGCCTGTTACTCCAAATGATTAAAGCCAAGACCAACGGTTGATCCGCGATGTTCGGTATATTTTTGCAATGCAATATGTGTAAAAGTTAAGCTCACACGAATATGCTGGTCTTAAAAATATGAGTGCAAAGTATGTCTTTGGTTATTGTTAAAATAACTTAAGTTTTTGTCGTCGTCAATTACTATTACAAATTTTTTTAAAAACACTTTCCAACAAACTAAAATATATATTAATTCAAATATATATATATATATATATATATATATATATATATATTTGAGAATTGACCAATTTTTTTTCAAATTCATAAAAATTTTGAGGATGCCCAATTTGTTCCCCCCCTCTCTTTCCCTATATATCAATATACTACTCATGTAAAGGAAATGCATATGTCGGAGACGGCATACATTTTTCCGTGTTATTACTAATGTCGTCTGAAACTCTTTTATTCTATAATGATATTTAATTACGTAAAAATATATAAATTTCACTTTTTCTTACTTATATCGGCATATCGACGTCATCATTAAAATATTTGTCAGCATGTATATCATATTTCTTCATAATTAGTTTGCAATATTCAAAATACATTTAAGACAGGTATACTATTTGTGAAAAAGAAAATCTACAATTGTTTGCCATCGTTATGGTGCCACTCGTCAAATAATAATAATTCATCGTAAGCAGAAAAACGTATTGTGACTCAGTCATCTACAATATACTATATAAATATATGTATGTGGATATATGTAGGTATAAGCACTTTGTGATGCGCGTATAAAGGGTACTTTTATGCAGATATGCTGAAACCAATTGAAATCGAATAAGAAAAGAGAACAAAAAGAACCCCATCTTTTTGATCATTTTCATTCTTAACCTTTCATTAACCGTGTGAATTTGAATTATGAGTTTTATATATGTGGCTATAGACAATTAGATATAGATTTTATTCCTTTAAACTAAATAAATAACATGTTTATTACACTGTATTAATCGTATTAAAGAAAATAATTGTTCCGATTATATGATTTTTTATGGATGAACGAAATAAAATAAAACACAACGAGTTGATTTTTGGGGATTCTTCCATTTTTGGGACCGCGTAAAATCAGCAAACGCAACTGGAGGCACGAACGAGAGCGGACGGTTACGGAAATGCACGGCCGTTCAGGCTGCTAAGTTGAGGTAGAGAGGCTCGGAGTAAGCGTCAGGTAAATGGTGCCGGAAGCAGAGAGCAATTGATCGAGAACGTAACAGATCGAATTGGAGCTATAAAATCGAAATTCCTCCACCAATTAATAAATTGGGAGTACTCACCGGAGCTGGTCCAGCTGATCCCTCAAGGCTGGGAATTGCATCCAGGTGACACTCAGGTGGGCACTGCACTATAGCACAGGACTTCACTTCCGAAACCCACGCAGCAAATCTATAGGATTTTCTGAATATAGCGGGAGCAACGCGAGGACTTTTTATACCAGATAGGAAACACAACTAGAAAAATTATCAAAAAACAGCCCGGGAGCGCGAGGCAGCTCGAGGAACCCCGATCGGTGTCCCCAGCCAGACTGCTTTAAAGCAGTCAATTGACAATAGTCAAATTCGAAAACCAATTATTCTCATTGGTCGAGATCCTTATAGCCGGTAACTCTTACCCTTTCCCCCGAGTCGTCCCTTTAAACTAAATCCAGAGCGTTCCTTAACGAATCCGTACTTGACTCTTGGAGATCCTCCATGGCGGCTTCCCCGGGGCATCGGGCGACAGTCGGGCACCACGTCCTTAACTCGGTTCAGGGTGTTCTTTCCCTGCCTTTAACCGTAACAAAACTGTACCTCCACCCACTCTACAGTCCTTTGCCTATCTCCAGCGGGGCGCCGGTATCTCACCCGAACCTCCGCCGGTCCGTGAAGACGTCTCCGTTGGGTCGTCTCCTCTGCCGGGCAATTCGGTACCTCGAGACTATCTCCCCACGGCAGATTCGACCACCTCGGCCTCAACTCAACAATAACAAATCTTTCCGAAAGCATCGGCGTAACTGCACGAACCAACCCGAGAGCGTAGCTTCTGAACAGGGTGGCGACTCGAAGGGAACCAGAAAGCGAGAACGTTATTGGAATCGGTAGTTGGAGTTGCCTTGTGACCGTGGATCGAAAAATCACGTCACAGTGTACAGGATTTATTGTTAGACAGAAGTAACCGACTTTACACGTTACTGATTATTTTTGTCTGAATCTTGTGCTTGCAAACGTAGTCATTAACTTTGTCCGATTTACCTAGACTTTTGAAATTTTTGAAAAAGTGACGAACAAAGCTGTTGTTCTGTACAGGCGTAAATTTACCGCGGCTAACACGTGACAGCAAGAACCCAGCGGAATTTTTTGGTAAAAAAACGGGAAGGCCTTATTTTTAAAATAGTCAAGAAATTTTCCGAAAATATGTTAAAAATATGTCATACGAATGACAGCTAATATGTGCGGAAGGCGGAAAAAAGGACGACCGTAGGTAGGACGAATGAACTTCTGAATGACGTTGGTAGGATGTCCCTTGCTGATATACGAAAGTCTTGCACGTCGGTAATGGCGATTGACGATGTCTGTATGACGTATTTCTAACATCCCAGTGTCGTATGGGCCCGTGTAAAAGGACAATAATCTACGACTGTAAATCACACGTCTAAGGAAAGAAACCCAACCTAACCAACTAAAAAAGGTTAAATTAATTATCAAGTATATGTTGCAGTTTAAAAGTCACTACTTCGTTCAAACAACTTTATACAGGGTGAGTCGTTTACCTTGACACAAACGAGTATTTCGGAAAGGAAGCATATTACGAAAAAAATGTTTCCGGAAAAATGCGGAAAGAAAGTGCTGTGCCATTATTTTTTAATCGCGGCGGTTTTCAAGATTTTTCGAAGATCAACTTCGCTTTTTTAAATGGGAACCCATATTTCTTATTACAGATTGTTATGCTGTACAAATAACCAATTAACTTTTGTCAGAAAGATTTTTTAATAGGACCAGTGTTTTCAACAAGAGAAGCAAAAAATTAACTAAGGCTCTTTTCAAGCTCAAGAGAGTTCGAAAATGTATTGATGTTGATGGACACCATTTTGAACACTTATTATAATATTATTTACGCAAGAAAATTTTTCTCTTTTTTCTTCTCTTCCGATTTTCGTATCTACAAAATCGCTATACTTATTAATAATCCCGGGGTCTGCGCTTGATGTGGAAGTAACATTGAAAATACTAGTCCTAATAAAAAAATAGACAAAAGTTACTTAATTTTTTATATAGCATAACAGTCTGCAATAAAAACTGTAGGTTCCGATTTGAAAAAAAAAGTTGACCTTCGAAAAACCTTTAAAAGCGCCGCGAATAAAAAATAACGACACAGCATTTTTTCCCCCCTCGAAACCAAACGAAATTTGTTGGAACAATTTCTTCGTAAAATGCTTCCTTTCTAAGATATTCATCTGTGACAAGTTAAACGACTCACCCTGTATAGTATTAGCTGACTTTTTAACACTGTCAAAGTTCAACGAATTTAATGATGAGTACCATTTCTGAGTCACGTTAATCATATGATTATTAATTCCATGAAAATTCACTTGATTCTAAATGTATCGTTAGAGTTGCAAAATTATAATCATTAAATACACAGAAGGGTGTCACCCTCGACCGATATTCATGGACACTTCCATCCTGCTGATCTACGACTTTTCTTATCAATCTCAGATTACCTGAATAACGCGGTGAAAATATTGCAAAAGCAAGCAATTAGTCATTGATAATAACTGATTGAAAATCCCGAGCAGGAAGTTCTCGCAGCGACTGGGAAAACATTTTTTTTAAGTTTTGGGCCAGGGTGATATTATTATCGTTATATACATATTTATATTGTTTTATCCGACAAAGGAAACGTTGACTAATCAAACGTTGCTACGAATATAACGGGGCTCATTATGACCTCCGTTCCTGGAACAGATTTAAATTTCGCACTTTTAAATATCAGATTTAAATTACCGATTGAAAATCTCACAGAAAGCTCTCGCAGCGACTGGGGAAACCTTTTTTTTAAGTTTTGGGCCAGGGTGATATTACTATCGTTATATATTTATAGTGTTTTATCCGACAAAGAAAACGTTCACTAATCAAACGTTGCTACGAATATAACGGGGCTCATTATGGTTCCTGGAACAGATTTAAATTTCACACTTTTAAATTTCAGATTTAAATAACCGATTGAAAATCTTACAGAAAGCTCTCGTAGCCGCCGGAGAAATATATTTTAAGTTTTGGGCCAGGGTGATATTATTGTTGTTATATATTTATATTTTTTTACCCGACAAAGAACGCGTTGACTAATCAGACATTGCGACGAATATAACGGGGCTCATTAAAACCTCGGTTCCCAGAATAATTTTAAATTTCGCGCCAAAGAATATACAGGCACGTACGAAATGAATAACTTTTGTGATTTCCCGATATTGCGTTGTGATTTTCGAAACCGCTGCGATTTTTTTGAATGGGTCACAAAGAATTATGACTGGTTATACCTGGATCACCATAATGACCGATGAATTTGTTGCTATTTTTTTTTGAATTCGCTATAAGGCCCTGATGATTTTTTTGGATTTCAAAGTTAAAGTTTTAATTAACATAATTAGCGTTATTAATAACTACTATTAACGAGTCTATAATCCTTTTTCTAAATAAATACTTCAATTTACTTGAACCGTCAGTTGCAAAGAATGAGTTTGTAAGATTGTGAAATTGATTGTTTTTCAAAATTATCTGCCAAACATTATGTCTGACGTGCGTCTGAAATTTATTCAAAATGAATAAACGTTTTTGGAAAGTAGCACTATGGGAATTTGCTTCCGTAAGCTAATTTTAGAAATGTATAAAAACGACTTTAAAATTATGATCGCCGGCCGTTGCATTTTTGACGCACGTAGCAAATAAAATCTGTGCATCATCGAGCATGGCAAAACAATGATTGTTCAGTTTCGAGGAAAAATCTGTCTCTCGTAAATAATCCTGTGCAGTTCTGAATAAAATTACAAGCTGGGTACGGCTGCATTTAAATGGGCTTAAGCCGCATGCCCGAATTAATGCAAATTCATTCTAAATCTCATGGGAGAATTCGAGGTCGTATTAGGTCAAGGGAAAAATACATTTGTCTCATTTAAATAAATAAAGCTGCGCGGCGGTCCTGTTCAATTCGATTTCATTGGCTGGCATTATCCCCGAGTATTTTTCCTTGAATTGCATAATCCCCGAAAATTAAAATTTCTGTTAATTCACAATTGGCAAATTCATAATTTTTGATTTTCATTTATTCAATATTTTAAAGAAAAACAAATCCTACTGTAAGGTTATGAAGATTTCCTACATTTTTCGTCGATTGCGTGTTTCTTCATGCACGATACAGTACACGATTGTCTTTGAATTTTGATAATACTGATTTTGAGCTGAAAAAGTTATTCGATATTACTTTGTATTGGCCTATCTTTCAATACACATACCGAATCCGAAAAATCTGCGGGCGTATTGAAATTAATGATCGGTAGTGTACAAATCTTGATAAATATATTATACTTCTTGGTTTTGAAAAACATTATAAATGACTCAAAATACCGATTTATTATTAGACTAATTGGTCACTGCGGTAATTTATTTTTGCCCTATATGAATAATAGCAACATTTTTTCCTGGGGGAAGCATACATCCTACACGTCAATATTCTGCATGTGCAGCCCTACATGTTGTGAAACCTAAACAAATCCTCATATTATTTTCATGTCGTCACGTCAAAATATCAACGTCAATATATTTGATGACAAAATATATGCACGACCGGATATGAAATATTTAATTTTTTCGTTTTTGACATCAGATACCACAAAGGATTTTTAAAAGTCCAAATTTAAGGAAATTTTTAGAAAATTAGTCATCCCGTTGGTACTACCTATGAAGTGTCATGTCAGACTCAAAATTGAGTGCTATGATGGCCCACAAAAATTCGACGATGGGTCACAGAAACTGTTGATCTTAAAGTTATTGAAGATATAAAAAATATAAATGGAAATATGAAATGCGGTACAAATAGAAAGTGTGTATTAATAATTTTTAAATAAATACTCAGTATTTTGACAAAATTTTATTCTCATTGATATTTGGATGTGAGGCCATCGAAATTATATGAGGATTTATTTAGGTCTCACTTGCGACGTGTAGGACTGCACGTGTGGAATATTGACGTCCCCACTATAGAGGCATGCCTCCCTAGGGAATGAATATTGCTATTATTCATATAAAAAAAAATAAACAACCGCAATGACTAACTGGTTTAATAATGGCTTAGTATTTTGAGTCATTTGTATACTGCATTTGGCGGTTAGTACAAAAGGTATCACGATTATAAAAACGCTATACGAATTCAATGATTCACTGGACGGATCGTATGATGTAAAATCAGCCAAAGGTAAAGATAGTAGAGAATCCATATAAGCAATTTTCTCTTTTTCAAAGAAGAGAAAATAATTGAAATTTTTTATTTGAATCCTGATTAATTTTTTTTTAAATGAACACTCACTATCGGTGAACTTCGTAACATAGTTATGTAAAATAGGAAATTCAAAATTTCCAAAAAAATACGTGGTTTATGCATAAAAATAAAATTTGCGTGGAACCGAAATTTGTTCCTCTTATGAAACCAAAACATAACTAAAGAACCTACATTTGTCTTTACACTATTAATGCTTTATCAATACTGTTTTTACATTTTTCTGCATCTTATTACAATTCTTTGATATAATTTAAAATAATATTATTAAGGTGATTCGATCTTCATGATAAGAATGTTCAACAGTGAGTGAAAAAATTCAATGATTTTCATTTCAAAAATGAATCTGTGGAAATATAAGAAATTTTTTAGTTTCGAGCCATAAATTTGCACAATTACAAAAATAAAAATATCGAATTTCAAAGTCATTCAGTATATTTATATCCCTAGTAAAAATCCGAATCAGAATATCGGCGGGAAGCTCCGATTTCTAGCTTGAGGGCAATTTAGCTAGTGCCTGGTTAGATACGGGTCAATAATTCCACTTCGTAAGTAACCATATTTTTGCATGAGATTAATATAAATGAACATGCAACGAAACGTTTGCCGCGAGTTCAGCTTAGCCAGTCAAACTAGCCAGGGCCAGATTTGAATTCGATTTCAGTGTTACGTAGTATACAAAATTTACTATATTATTAATATTCATAAAAATATATCAAATATACATTTAACATAGTAAAAGAATTGTATAATTAATACAGATGTAAATAAAATATAATAGCTATACTTGCGATTGTCAGGTGGTACAGTCACGCACAGGCGCACCTATTTGTAATGCTGTGTGCAGAACTCGACTCTGCGATTGTCGGGATGCTCGAAGTGAGGAGTTTGAAAAAATCTATTCACTGAGCCACCGAGCCAACAAATGAATGTTACTTCGGTTAAGAATTATAATCGTCATAGTTCGACACTTCGATTGTTTATGTCCCAAGAATTTTACGCTAAATATTAAAACGTAGCATAACTCAAAATTGAGCTATTATTTGTCAAAAATTTAAATCTATATATTGGAATGTTTCCGATAGAAACCACATTAATCCAGTTGTGCATTTTGATTTCGATTTTTTCATAAATTGTATGGGGTTAGGTATTTTTTTATCTATCAAACTGCCAATTTTTGATCGCAATATTTAGAGTCAGCGAGAATCACATAAGCATAAAATCATGTTAAAAGACCTAAGTAATTTATGTAATTAAATAAAAAATATGTTATGCAAATTTGGATTACTCAAAAAGTTTTTCCAGAATAGAATTTCGTACTTTTACGGAATTTATGGAATAGGCCAAGGTAAATCGAATGCAATCGAAATAGGATCGATCGTCATTTTCGAAATCCAATTATTTCGATGACGGAATGTGGAAATAAAAACTCAATTTTACTTCATTATCGACCGTTCGACCCTGACAAGGAGTCTTAAAAATCAATTGCAGGTCTTGCACAAATGCACACTTAGCAATTCAATTATAAATTTTTCAAACATTTTTCAATCGAGAGTAATTGTTATTTATCACATCAACAAAATAATTTATAAATTCAGTGTACTCGATCCGTCAGCATTTACGTCATTTCCAGCCTCTCACTCTCGTTGCTGCATCATTCTGTAGGTTGAGTCGTGTCGCTCGATAAAAATATTCATAGCTAACTATACATCCTCTTTGAGATGATTCCTTCATTTAAATGGACCATAAAAAATATTATCGTAAATAAGTATCTTACTTTTTCACACAATCCATCAATTCTCTCATTATTTTAATACTCAAAATCGCACCATTTTTGGAATTACGATACGGTATGAAAAAAATAAATTTTGAGAATAATCGTGATATCCATATTAAAATATTTGTCAGCCATGAAACGTAAAATTATAATATTCAGAAACGGACTTCAGAACGAAATGATCAATTTTCACGAAAACACATCTGATCTCATGAGCCTCTATAACTTTTTGAATTCATCATTCAAATGCATGCAATTGCCCATTTATCAATATGACGTATAATATAAGGCTCACAACGTCATTGATAGCAGCATAAAAATAGAAACTTCTAATGTTCAAAAATTTTCGAAATTTGTCTGTCGATTTTGTGTATCTTGCACAAAGTGCTGAACAACTCCAGTACGCATGCATAAATATGTGTCGTAATGATAAAAAGGAATACAGATAACATAGACAGAATGCATGTACGCTTCCACACATATTAGTTGTCAGGGTCAAGTTCTCAGAAAATAATATATCTATATTTATCAAAATTTCCAAAAAAGTACTGTGCGTTGTTTACCTACTAACAATGACCGAAAAGAAATTTCCGAAAAGCCACTGATCCGTAACGTGAATCGAATGCACGATCGTTTGGATACAGCAGCGTGCAGCACCTAGTACTATTTATTTCAATGCTATTTACGCAATGAGAATCCGTGAATAATGCACAGCATGCAGGTAAGTTGCAATAATAAGAATAATAATAACAATTACCCGCTCCAAAGTACCGAAAATGTAACAAATCGCCATCGATCGTAGTAAAGATTTATAACGGAATCGATCCCAGAGATACGAATTTAATCGTTAACGTTAAAGACAAAAATTTCAGGGTTATAAAATTTGACGTGTTACAGGTCATTGAATGACAAATTTTTAAGAACTCCACAGTTTGGACGTGATTTGAATTCAATTAAAAAATATGAAAGAATACACATACATATAGGGCTCTATTCAATTTTCAAAATTTTACTGTTTATATCGTAAATTTTATAAATAATGCATAACGTGCAGGTGCATAGTAAAACGCGAACCACTCATAAAGTTTAACATTAAAATAGTGGAATCCTTTGAATGGGTCAACATATTACTGTGACATGCGTAGATTTTATTATTCTTTGCCAGTAAAATTTTATTTGTATCGTATGTATTTTTAGCATTTTTTGCATTTTCATTGATTTTAATGATTTCGTACGAGATTCACAATTTTTTTACAATTTTACTGTAACTCGCGTTACACTTACTGTAAAGCCGTTGATATTGCAAATTTTATCATAACATATATATTGTATATAGTCTAAATATCATTGCGTCACGTAATTGCATTACGTACAGGAAAGAAATGTAATTTTGATTTGCTATAATAAATGTCATTATTGCACAATATCAGAAATTAATAATCAACGATTATCGCAATTATCACTACCGACTATTTATAATTGATTTAATACAAGGATTTTTGCCGATATCAATTTAATGCAATTTATATTGACATTTTAATACGTAAAAGGACAATGACAATCTGAAACTGCAATAATTTTTTCAAGCCACGAGGAAATTTTATTGTACCTGACAAATCGTCCGACGACACGCGACCGACAGAAAACTTTCAGGAAATAAAGAATTTATAGTCCAAGAGAATCAAATGCCAAAGACATTAACTTCATACACAATCCGTCCAATTATAAGTATTTTTAGGTTAAAGATATCAATAACCAACCGAATTGACACAGCCTAATCTTGATCAGCGATTGTTGCTAGTAGGTTAATGGCGACGGATAACAAGGACTTATGAATAAATACGATAGACTTCATTGAACCATAACCAAGAAATTTCATGGGATTTAACGTTGTAATTCCAATCAACCAAAGGAAGTAAAAGGATGGATGCGCTTGACAGAGCATTACCTTCCTTATCTCGATTCTGAAAAGTAAAAGGATAAAAATGTGCGGACGAATTTGGCGAACCAGAAGGAAATTCGAGAAATGCGAATTATCCTCTTTACGAAGCTGAAATCGATCTCGTAGGAAGCTTGTCGCTTACAGAAATAATAATTCTATCGAGCGATATTCAGCGAGACACACAAAAAACAAAAGGAGCGTGGTAGTCAACGTTAACGTTGCGAAGTCCATTTATACGTGTATATTTAGAAAGGACGAGCCCCAGACAAGTCTTGGAGAAGCTCTTACGAATGGCAATCCATTCTTGCAATGGCCAGAAAGGCGAAACTGTGAAAAGAAAAGCGACGGTGCACGAGTTCTATTCAATTTCTGTATTTCTTATTAAGAGTAAAGTTTCCAATGGATACCAATATATCTTTCGTTTGCTCCTTACTAAGATACCACGATTACCCTTCGGTAATTCTTTGTATTCTTTTGTACATAAATCCGAGAAGTAATGTTCGTAAGAATGCATAAAGTGCAATGTACGATTAACATTAAAAGGTTAAAAAAAATAGTTTTTATTTGCACAGAATAAAATATGAAAATAAAGAATGGTATTTTTTATTACGTCTCGTAATTAGCTAATCAAATATTCATATAAGAATAATTCACATTTTATGAGTTAACAATGTATCCAGAATATGCTAATTCGGTAGTTTCTTAAAATGGGTAAAATCAAAAAGGAAAACAATTACCAAGACTCGTGTCTGTCAATGTAAAAAGGTGTAGTATTGAAAAAAAATTTTGATCTTTTCGAACAGCCAATGAATTTCTTGTTAGATAATTGATAACAGATGCAAGAATGACTAAGGAAAATAGCGATAAGAATACTATGAGAATGTAGTACTTATTTATATTGCTATAGAGAGTTTTTTAAAAAGACAAATCCTCGCGAGAACGTCCTCTTTTCTCTCGACATCCTTTATTCTCGAAGAACATAGCGTAGAGTTATTACTCGACCAGACTCTGACTACCTATGTTGCATCTGATGTTGAGTGTACTTGCACAGGCTGGTGGGACAACGTGGAGAAAAAGCGCGAAGGGCGTCGTGGTGGGGGAATCCAATAAAAGTCAGTGACCGTGCTCTGTTGAATCAGAGTGGCGGCGTACTCCGGGCCAGCTGGTTGTTCGCGATTCTATGCGTGTTAAAAAAACACCCATAGTTTAACACCCATTTTTGAATGATCAACCCTCGTTGTTCCTGTTACGAATTTTTTCGAAGTCGTGACGTCCTTAAACCGTGCGAATTTCGATAGTGTCGTATCGTGGTGTCATCGAGGAATTTATTTGTTGTTTTCGCGTCCCAAATCCTTAAATTTAGTGTTCAGTCGTATTTTTGCGTTTACGTAAGAAATTTAACAAAAATCGCGAACGCGAGTGTCCAGTTGGTGCCCGGAAAATGAGAAAAAATTGTCAGTGATACTTGTCGAATGTAATTTAATTCTCCGTTTACCATTCTACAAAGTATTTCATTTTATCCTTGTTTGTATTAAATTGTTATCCAACATGGCGGAAAGGACTGTCCCAAATTTATCGACAAGTTTCGGAAAGCTCGTGATCATTGTTATTGCTACCATTGTTTGTGCCGAAGCTCAAGAAGTACCACAGGTTGTATCTGATACTGGAGCTATGGTGAGTCTTTTGTTGTTTTTATCGTACGAACAAGCATTTTTTAGTGAAAGATATTTGATTCAAACGTTACGTTCGTTAATTCCGCTATTTTGTCATTCGAAACTACAATGACGCATTCAAATGTCAACTTTACAAAGGACAATTATATACTAGGATATTTGAAGTGTGACATCCAGTGAATATGTTGGAGAAGCAGGTTTGAATGCGATTAAAAAAAAAAAATCGTGATAAATGCACAAACATTCCTGAAGCTGCTGGTCATAGTAACATTACGTATTTTTCTATATCTATTATCTATAGATTACATGCTACAGTGCTATATCCGACGATACAAGCAGATACGTACATAGATACCAGATTTACTCTGAACTGATCAATTCCGCACCTACTCCTTTGTTTTAAAACAAATGATTCATTGAATGGAGGACAAAGCAACGGGGATAATAAAATAATATAATTAATTAAAAGATTGACTTGCGCAACTAGCATATAAGTGAATATCAGTATGCCTGAGTAATTCAAAAAACTAAAATGACATTGTAAAGTAACTTGACATTTCCCATTATTAGAGTGACCGTTGACGTTACACTAACTACACGTGATATTACGTTATCATAAAATCGTAAAAGTATAGTGTCGGGGAGGGTAAATTTATTTTTTCGGAAAACCCATGAAAATCGTGATGCAGCAACGACAGAAAAGATATCTCGGCATATGAGAGTTTTAAGCAAACAAATCGCCCAAATGGCAAATACGATGATAAAAGCCACACGATAACCAGATTACACAACTTGATAGTCTTTTATCTAAGATCAACCCGGTCCACGTTTGTTTTTTTCTTACCGAAAGTTGGTCACCGTATCTTACCGTACTTATATATTGTGATTGGATCTCGATTGCACTACATGCATATATTTCACGTAAACTCATTAGAAATTTAATGAATCTTTTACGCGTATCTTTTCTTATCGGCAGTTGACAAGCCTATTGATTACGTGTTAAATTGACATTAATAGCGGTAACAGCAATAAATATCTTACTGTTGTGCACGCTAAAAAATTTGGTGCTTTTCACGCCCTTACAAGTGATCTATATAAGTCTATTATTTTAGTGTCGCCAAGTAGCGTTAGTCGCCGGTGTTAAGTATTCGGTGTAAAATTTTAATGAACTTGTATTCGACGCTTGGAAGAGTTACGATCGAAACTAAGCAGCATGCAACGGTGTTAAATTCAAATGAGCCATTTTTGCTTTTATTATTCATCAATTTGAATATCTCCTTTGTAGTAAAAGACTATAATAAATAAACTGAATAACGGTAGTCCCTCTCGGCTACATTCGTCCTGTACTTTTTACTTGGCGTTCTGCGAGATTTTAGACATTAATATTTTTACCGTTCAGACGTTAGTCATTTTTTTAAGGTGCAGAGGAATTTAAGTGACTACTGAAAAATCGAATAACTTACAGCTAGTAGCAGAGTGAGGAATTTGAAGAACAGGAGAAAGAAAAGATCAGAGGCTGAACAGGTTTCTAATTAATGACGTAAGGTGTGCTCGTGGCGTCACGCGATTCCCCTGACAAAGTTCAGAATCGCCTGATGACTCGGTGACGACCTTCGGTTCACAATAAATCATTTGCGTTCTCTCTACTCTCGATGAGGTATTAAACCGGACACCAAGAAAAAAAAATCAGGACTGCTGATAACCGATAGTAATATTCGATAAGTAAAAGAGATGCAATGATCATGAGGTTCTTGAAGAGAAATGAAAATCTTGTGTTGTGCACTTAAATATAACTTGTAACCCAGTGTCCTCTTTGTGAATGATATTGTCATTGTTGGATTTCCTCGAGACGTATTGTATTTGTACTAATAATTAAAATTCTAGAGTGACATACTTTTTGATTTAGTGTCAAAATATTTCGAGCGATGTATATAAGTCGTTTTGAAAGAAACGAGTAAATTCCGTGGGTAGAGTTAAAAGCCCCCCTAAAAGAGGAATGGCATTGAACAAGTAAGTTAAATAAGATAAGTCGAATACACAATCGATTTAATGCATCGATCAATACAGGCGATAACCTTCATTTTCTAGATTGGAAAAATGGGTGACTCGTAGACCGGAAAGGGCAGGTCATTTAGAGGTATCCACATGTAAGATCGATTAGAAGTTGGGTCTTATCTTGGGATTGTGATAATTATTATCTTTGTAAAAGATCGTTCCATACGGTATATGTAAATATGGAAACATTTTTTAAGTAGATCAATGATTAAAAAAATTTATTCTCTCAATTCTTACTGTGACAAAGATCCTAAATATTGGCATACGGCACTGTGTTATCTTCGTGTGAAAATTTCAGTTGCTGGTAGCACAGTGAACAAAGCCAGAGCTGTTGACTTAACCCAGTGCCTCACAAACTTGGAAGGAACGATCTTTTTGTGTCGATCCCGGACGATCGACGCAAAAGGAGATAACAGATAGCAGTGGATACCTCGTGAATGGTAGGTGAATGAGATAAAAGGATGTTAAACAGGACTTTTTAGGAATTAAACAGGAATTTTTAAACTCTCGATGACAGTTAGCTAAGTAGGAAAATTTGCGAAGGACAAAAAACAGGTAAATCTGCAAACCAGTGCTTCCCGGACAATGGCTTTGTCTTGTGAAAGATCCACTTCAACGAATCCCGGGTAAATTAAATAAAAATTTCCATGCTGTGGCGAAGTGCCAAGTTTCCTCGACGCAGCTTCATACTAGGAAATAGTAAATAATGTATGTTGTCCGACGCGGAAATACTCCTGCCCGCAAGATCAGCCGAAGCACGCTGCCTGGCCTTCGTCATCGCGGATCCACAGTCCGGACACGAATTAACTGTCATTGGAATATTAACAATCGACAATGGATATTCGTATTGTCAACACTACGACACGACGAAGCGACGCCACGCGGGACTTTTAGTCATTACAAGATACAGAGTTTCGCGAATGACTAGTTAACCTATGGTCGGTCTTTTGTTTCTTTAATGGATTAGCGTCTCGCAATCACAAAAACTATATATTTTTTTACGACTGTTCGCGAGCCAATTTTTTGCAAATTTTTTTTTACACGTTTCATAGTTATCAACGTGAAACGATTGTACGTCGATAATTTGGATTTTTTTTTAAATCTTTCGCTATGCTCAGAATAAAAAGGCCAACTCAACAAGCCAATGAACTCGCAGGCATTTTCTCTCAGGGAGTTCGAACTCCGTATTTTCCGGTTGGTACAATTTAAAGATAGCTGGTGTCAAAGATTTACGTATTCAACTCCTTGGTAAACAAAGAATAGTTTCGAAGTCTCTCTTTCATACTACTGCGATACGGAGGTCTTGTTACTAGAATTATAAAAAATTACTACCACCTCCACCTACTGCGACTCTTCCTATAATTGTTACGAGATTCAACGGGATGCATCGAGTATGATGCATAATGTCGCCACGTGACAACATCGGTCGCATGTATACCCATAAATCGCATATTTATATATCGACGAGGGACTAGATATGCATTTGACTTTGAACACGAAAACAAAGCATCCTGGATTGCGCAGTTTGAAACGTGGATATATCTATCTTCCAGTAGAGAATACATAATAAGATGATAAAGGATACGATTAGTTTTTTTACAAGGTTCGCTCCCAATCAAGTCGGAAGACAAATTTATTTCGACAACTTTTTTTTTGCTTCGATCGTACCAAACTACTTTCTAAATTCGTCGTTAACGAAACGATTTTCTTGTTGCCTTTGATTTTGCGTCGATGTTGAGGAAATAGCAGATGTTTTTTTTTTTTATTTACTTTTAATTCACTATTATCGCCCTCTCTTACTTTCCATTTTGTTTTATATTTCTTCCACATCGATACGAACTCTGACGTAAGACTGATGAACAATTAGTTTTTCATATCGCATTCCTTACGTAACTTAATGGCCACGTGGGACATTGCATGCGTGCTTCGTTGCACGCTCTGTCAGGAAGTATAAAACTTTTGAACAAAGCAAAAAAGTTGTAGCTGGTCCATGAGTAAAATGTATTTTATTTTTACGGATCGACAACAAAGAATTATCTTAGCAAGCCACACGCGACTCTGCGTACAATTCTTGTTTCGGAGTACATGCATGTGTATAGTTTACATGAAATATATTTTTTTCACTCGCAAATATAGTTCAGTGATTTTATGGAAATTTACTTTCGCGAATTTCTAAGGAATTTCAGTGTTTGCAATTTGTCAAAAATATATATTTTACTTGCGGATTGACTATGTGTGTACAGCGTTATTCAGTTGAAACGCACCACCAAGTTAGCCCGTCCATTTGATTTTTCATAATTTTATTATTAACAGATACCTCAATATATCTATAGACAGTGTTGACACGATCAATGACTATTAATTGTTTGACCACTTCGTTAGTGAGTATCGTAATTTTGTAAAAAGAAAACTTTTTTTTTTATATAAAAAGACAGCCGTTAGTCAATCGCGACAAATAAGACAGACTTGAAATTCTATAACCGTGATGCATCAATGCAAATTTCGTAATTAGCAATTGTCATGTTTTCGTACATGCTTCGTATATCTGGCGTATAACGTTTCTTTATGCATCGTTAAAAATAATTTATACGCAATATATTTATTTTTTACGACGATCTACAAATTGGGGTACACTGTATCAGAAAAACATTAATTAATAACATTAATATTGGCAAAACAAGTTATTCTGGTTTTTCATATTCTCTGGCAGTGCCCATCGATTTTCATGATCCCATCGAAATTTATCGATTCTTGAATTCATTAAGCATAGCATGCAGTATCGTGCTAAAAGTCATATCCACGACGGATACAGGATTTTAAATATCAAGGGAATATTAAAAATTTCCTTTTTCCACTTTCTACCAAGTCTACGCGAAACTTGAAGAATTTCATCAGTATTCATAGCAAATAACTGCTGGTGCCAAGGAGTAAGCATATCGACGTGATTGAATACTTAGGACTAATTTGAATAAAAAGATAAAGATAAAAGTCAAAGATTTTAAAGGGATCGACCTCGAATTCAAAGTGACCCAACCTCGCCGATATTCATGAATTCAAATATGAATCACCTCTTACGCGTGGCGTCTCGTGTATTTGATATGAGTCGCTTCGTTACTACCTCCGACGTTGAATCAGCCTCTCTTCTCATTATTCATCGTTAGTCTTCACTTTTTTCATTATTATCGGGTGAGACTTCGTTATCAACAAAAAAAAGTCACAGTAAGACGCAAAACTTGCGTATATTTGAAGTCGCTCACTATTTGTTGTATCCATATGAATGTATTGTATTTAAAAAAAGTTATTGTATATTGCAGTTGCAGCAGTGAAAATTATACCGCTATGCACTTCCATTTTATTCCACATTCCGTTCTCGTTGATTCATTATTGTACCAAACGAGAGGCAAACAAGTAAGGAAATATTTTTTTAAGTCAAGCGTGTAACCCGATGTGGGTTTGTAGTATCTCTGGAACAGACAAAGTTTGCTTAACAATTTTATGATCTGCTTGTTAAATCGTTGCCTTCTTTTTCAATTTCTTAACACGCATTCTCACTTCCCTTCTCGTATCGTGAAAGGAGATTCCGAACGGTCGTTAAAGCAAATCTTTGTCTTTCAAGAAAACCGACGTATACGTGATTCAGTCTGTCCAAATGTCCAGCCAATCGATTGAGTCGACCATGTTTTTTTATCTCGAAATTCCCCGATAATATAAGCGCATTGTAATGCAATTTCAGTCGAAAGGAAAATCTTGCGCTCGAGAATCATCGTCCAGTAGATCAGCTGTTAATATTCGTAATTCTGTTTTATACTTGTTGCTGCATCGTATCTGTAGTATCGTTCGTTACGTTATTCATGGCTAAGATTAATGAGAGAATTAAAAATTCGGATTGAATTAATTATACATAATTTAAAGTCGATCATCGACTTATTGTTATTAATTGTAAATTCGTACGTTCCATCCGAATTGAATTTACTTGATTTATTTGACTGGTCACAGGAATAAAAGTCCTTTTGGGAATTATTGGTTTATCAGTGAAAAAGTCAGAAGTCAATGACAGCATCAAGTGGACCTACTGATTGGTACGGTGTCTGTGAGATTCGGTTTGTCCTCGAGAACCCGCGTGCTGAGTTTATCGAACTGCGGTTAGCGTCCTTTTCGAAACGTGACATAAATTAAAAACGATCCCCGATAGCATCGTGGCAACGCGTATGCTTTGTACAGCGTACGTATTTCTACGGAACGAGATATTGAATTGTGATTTGTGAGTCACAATGAGTCCAGTGATTTCCGAGTCAGATATCCCAGGCACAAGGTGGAAGGAAAGTCATCGATAGAATCTTGCTTCCCTTCGATCGATCTTGAAAGCGTTCTCTTTGAGTCAAAATAAAAGTAGCTCATATCTTGCAGGAAAGCAAGCTGAGTATTGCGAATAATAATATTTATTTGAATTACCCACAATTCCACGTTCCACGAAACAGTGCAACGCGCATAATTGTGTTGAATTACGTTATTGCTGAAGCGGAAACTGACATTTACGTACATGCCGATCTTGTGCTCCAATTCCAATACCGTAATGAAAATAGAACGAGGAAATGGAAGTCTGGGCATAATTTATCATTTTTTTAGAACACACATCGAACTTAAGGTTTTTCTGTATATTCTTGTGGAAATATATGCTTCCATTCTAAAGTAAAATTAATCCCAACGATACCAACATTCGGTAATTAATATATTCTGATAATTCCACGTTAGATAAAACTGTAACATGTAATGCGTTTTGCATTTTTCATGAACAGAAAACAATAATGTGCCAATTGGGTTAAAGTTGTAAATTATTATCTAAATATTAAATTTAATTTTTAAAAAATGGCACATGGGACCAATGGAATCTGTTGGTTCATACGTTCAATTTCTGACCAACTTGCTTATCTCGCGTAAGTGAAATTTTCGAAATTCGAAACAACATTAGCACGATGCCTCGATGACCCCCAAATTCGTTGAAAGTGTGAAACTTGATAAAAAAATTAATAAACAAAAAATGTCGAAATTTGTCATCAAAGAATTGGTCGAATCGAAAAATTAGTTGGCAAATAAGAGAAGCTGCATCGTGAATGACATCAAATAATATTCCACTGATGGGTAGCGCAAAAATGAGGATACGCGCGAAATTCAAACGTTCGAAAGTGAAGCTTCCTCGAACAGAAAAGTCAGGTAGGAAAATACCAGTGCAATATATAGATGGGACATCCAGGTGTCCAGTGGATACTTTGTGCCATGGTACAAAGCCTCAGGATAATGGTGGCTCCTTTATATTCAAAGACCGTCTGAAAGGAGATGCGAGGGCGTGGAATACCGATGCGTTCGAGTCGACAAAGACCTCTTCAAGGTCGGGGTCGCTATTTTATTAATTTATGTACACTGAGCATCTCCCCACCAGGAGCGTAGCTACTCGAGCCGGTGCCCCCTCTCCTCGCCCTTAATCCCTGTTGGCATCGTGAGTCGCGAAACTCGTCTAATCACATGGAAATCCAAAGCGAATACCGGAGAAAGTGTCTCGCCGTCATATTGTGTGTCTGGTTATAAAGTTCTTTTGTTCGCCCATCGGAATATGTAAAATTGCAAATGGGTCCTACACACGCGACGAGTCATTCGGGTTAATGAATCTCTTTCTTTGATATTTGAATCTGAAGGCGATCTTGTTTGACATTTCTTGCGTCTCGAGTTTCAAAAGAAGAAAATCGAGCTGAATTATCATCGGGAGGACGTTTTTAATATTTTTTTTTAAATCAAGAGCCCTTTTTTACCCTGATTACCTTGCGATATTGTAAACGTCTTTACAGAGACTCTTCGAATACGAAATAGCATCATTTCTGAGTATTTAGATTTCATACTACATGACATATACATGTAGTATGTATTTATATTGCGTAACCGTGATACCATTATGATTATATAAAATTTACATTCTACCAGATTCGTCCAGTATTTATATTTTTATTATTCATAACTCAGATATCGTACGCATCGTGTTGTACGAAATTCGTGTGAATGACGAAAAGTCGTCGATTCACGAACAGCTCGAGGAAAGTTGCGCTTCTCCTTTTTTAATGAACATTTAGCTACTTTTAACTCGTTTCCTTTCTCGTATCGCGAGGCGCGGCTCACGCTGTTTTGTAATTTTTTATTGTAAAAGTGCTTCACGAGACTTGCTCTCATTCGGCAGCGTACATATTTGTTAAATGAGTTCACGCCAAAGGTAAAGCTACGTATCTGTCTGTTATCAACGATAACAGCGTATGATAACAATTTGCTGATATGCACGCGTGACGATTGTCGTAAACGTTAACGTAATGCGCATGCGCGATAATCATCGTCGACTTGTTCGAGAAGAATCAATCGAAATGTGCACAGCTCTTCAAGACTTTTAAAGCTCTTAACCCATTTGCAATTTATAATATATATTATTATTATATGTTTCAAGTATATTTAAACGATATTTCAAACCTCACTTTTTGCCAGACTCATGAATTTTCAATGAAATCGAAGTATTAATAAAATTTAAAAAATTTATTTTTTCCAATAGAAGCTCGTTAAAAATCGCAATTTGATTTTACAGAATATCCAGTAACGTAAATTATTTTTGCTTTATTTATCTTATTTTATACGCTATTTTAGTATCTCGATTGACCAGTCTTTAGGTAAAACGGTCAATAAAATAAATTTAAATGTTCCTGGATTCAGTCCACTGGATTACAATAAATAATGTCGAAGAAACAATAAATAAGTAGCCAATCTAAAGGTATACTTTGACAATGTTTTTTTTTTCCAATCACAATCTGTCACGTATCATGCTGTCAATTTCAACAAGGACCTTTCACGCGACGATATCATATCGATATTAATGGAACATTATGAGTTCGGATATTGAGGCAAACTTATAGGAATTTCACGGACGCGTTTAAATTCGATTAGTCAACGTAGATCAGCAGGCTCACCCAATGCGAGCCGAGATGATGACTGTGAAGTGACGGAAGTCATTAAGCCCCTTAAGGCAGGACTGCCAAGTCCGTCGTAACTGTTGTTAACAGGCCGAGCGGAATGATGCAGCAACGGATTCCCAGAAATACGTTGCTGATTCAGCAACAGGTAGTAACGCCTCGACCTTATAGTACAGGTTCGCCTACACGATACACAGAAACCTTCCCATTCACACGTATGCTCGTCGCTGGCACTGCGGCTCGCACACATGTCACTCGCGTTCATTCATAAAAATTCTGATTCGGAGAATTGACATTTCTTTTAAGGTCCAGGAAGGTGACTTGGTCAAATTAACTTGAGTTGGGCTAGGTCGACGTAAACTGTGAATATGATTATAGGAACGTAGTTTTCCAACGCATATCACCTTACGGACATTTAAATTCTACTTGAGAATAAAATTGGATTTTCATTGATATTTAAGTTTATATTTTTTTTTACATCGCTTTCAAAATTTTAAACGTCAGAAGGTTGATAATTAAAAAATTTTATAAGATCAGTAAACTCATTCTTACACGATTGCGAAGACTTTACGTGTAATTTTGTGGGATTTTTTCTTTTAACGTTGTTTCGCAATGAATTTACTGATAAATCGAAAAATCATTGGGAAATTAATTTTTTTTCAAACGCTATCGGAATGACTGGCATTTAATTTCAAAATTCGATATACGTATATGTATAACGAGGGACACGTGACGTTCTGTGTTAGTCAGGGGTCATTCGCTGTAACTGTAACGGCACTCATTGACAAACTTAATCACCCTTTGTTTACAATAAAGATCCGTCGTAATTAGTAGTTATGCAATTACCTCTCAATTCTTACGATAGGTTATCGAAGCCGATGCGAATTTTGACATTTGTGAAATAAAATATATTTTCCAATGATTTTCAGTCGCGAAGTCAATCTTTACAATTTATAAGATCTTCTATGATTTTTTGCGCAATTTTAGCGTTGGCTGATAATTATCAAGAAAACGTAATTTCTGTTCTACAGAATATCGTATGCACGGGTTAAATTACATTGGAAAAGTCACGTGGCGTTTGCCTATAATGTCAAAAAAAAAACAATAAAGTCTCTAGCAAGCAACGTGTAGCTTTGCAATTTTTATTGCATAATATGCACGTGCATTTTTTGCCATTAAATACATATTTCATCTGTCCACTTATGCGTATATTTAAAAAAAAAACTTGTTGATCTACTATGCTGCGTACAGGCCACATCATTGGCTCGCTTATAAAACCCATTTCAGATAACTTCTATTGCAAGTACAAAATACCAAAATACGATTACATCGAATCTACACTATTCGTAGTGACTTTTAACGAAAAAATATTTTATACGAAACTTTTATACCTGCCACGTGGTTCATCCGTTTTCCGAGCCACATAGAGACCAATAACTCGTATATGTAAAAGTACGTCGATTCAGCGTGTTAATCCGGTGACGTAATTCGAGCAAGTTACGAAATCCTAATAGAAAATGTAATTCGGTATAATTTCATAGAATTCTCCTAAGAAACATCGACCTCAAAACCCATTACATCCGATCTTCGCTTTCTTCGACAGAGTCGGCCAGAAATCCCGCATTCCTTCGAGATGCGTCACTCATTCATACGTAGCGTAATCTCATTCTGCCCGTTTCAAACGTAGTAACAGTTATTATACGAGGATACCAGCTCACATCGTCAATTCCCAAGAACCACATGAATAATCAATGTTGACGTCCAGATCTCGCGCAGCCTCTAGATAACTCATCGTAACACTAGTAGGAAAAATGTCTTATACACCATATAATATTTTCCCACGTTATTTCCTATGCAGTATCAGCCACTTTTTCTTTTACCTGCTCTACGACAATTTCGTATATCAATGTACAACGTTATTGCAAAACCTTGTATGTTCTTGATATCGTGGTTTTATCGTCCACGTTGCTATATTATATTATTGTGTAACCACAGGCAGAGTCGAGGTCAAAGTACGACAATGCATACGGCAAACATTTCGGGGAACCGCATCCTGGCTCACTTATCACGAATGACTGATGTTACTTGATGTCAGTCCACGTCAAAGAAATGAAGCTTCCTACTTGAGAATAACAATTTTTTTTTTCAATTAAACGAATTATGCATATCTTTGTTTTTATTCGTACGTATTTAATTTTACCCACGAAAGTTCATTTCCTTAACTGTTAAAAGGTACTTGGTCTTTTACGATCGACTACCTGTTTTTTAATTACCGATCTCACATGCTGAGATCAGAAATAAATATTCAGATAATATCACGAAATTACTAACAAGTTACAAGATATGGGTATACTTGTTTCTCTTGTCACATATCTCATTGTTATCATTATACCGTTATCGTTACACCTCAGCTCTTATCTCGGTCCAGAATATCGAAGAGCACGTGATCAGAGGTGTTCGTAAATAGATTAATTGATCCTCAACTTGATCACTAGTTTTGCAATAGGAAATATCTAGGGGACCCCATGCGATTAGTGATTTAGTTTCTTTTTCGTGTTTTATTTGTTGGTCCTGTTATCAAATAAGCAGAGCGGTCGAGAGGTCAGATATCCACGGAGAAGGTTCTCGAGGTGCTCGTCAAATTTTTATTACTTTATTATCTGATTTACCTATTTTGTAAAACTAGAGTGGATGCACCAAGGACGCCGTTCAAAAGTTATAGTTGTTTAGTTATGGAAATATTAATCTTGACTTCCGTTATCTCTGAAAGCTCGCACGAACGAAGTCGCGATTTGCATTGCGCCGTGTGTTTAAATAGCGTCAGACTTTAAAAGTGCGCATGCTCTCAAGGTCACGGAACGTTTGAGGTAATAAGACAAACATTTTTTTAACGAAAGGATGTCAATTACATACAAAAGCGATATTGAATGACCATAGTCATCCATTCTATTGTAACTGGATATAACGATGTCCTTTGCCACTTCTCGAAAGTCACTTTGTTTATGTTTGAATTTTTAAACGACAAAATAACTCTCGTTATCCCCTTTAATTATTAAATTTCACTTTCGCTTTCACGGTATCATCGTAGCCATTGTCTTCTAGCCGTGGTACCAGCTGATTGTTATGGGTATTTATTAGTTACCCGTTATATAAAGTTACCTTCGCTATTATAGTCCAACGGTAAATGTTGTTATCTTCTTTAATGACATTCCTGTTTTTTTTTTAATTATACGTTATATTGCGCTCAGACTTGCACTAAATTATTATTATACTGTCGTTAAAATTTTATTATTTTTTTGTTGTTTATAACTAAAACTGGCTGTAACTGGTTAGTAATAATTTTTTTATTTGTTTCACAGAGATACTTGTCGCAGTTTGGATACTTGCCGCCAGTCAATCCTGCGAGCGGGGGGCTCATATCCGAGGAAACAATGTACAGGGCAATTTCGGAGTTTCAGTCGTTCGCTGGAATCAATGTGACAGGTATGTATATACGCGAAATTTTGAAAGCAGATCTTACGATGCCAAAATTAATAGTTAAAATATGATGAGGGGAAACTGGTTTACCTTGAGGCATGTCGTGTTGAATCGTGGGATTGCATCTTATGCACTGGTTGTAAAAAAAAACATGTTTATTTCACGGATATCGAACTTACAAACCGGAAATGCTCGATATTTGTAAATTTTACTGTTCCATGTATATGCTTATCATATTTCCTGTAGATTATACCTGATTGATTCAGTGATTCATTCAGTTATCTCAATGCACTCGCGGATACTAAGGTCTTTTTTTTCTTCAAGAAACCGGAACTACGTGTTGAATATATGTAAATGTCATTATTCAATGTATATTCGAAGGTAGATGTCGCATAAAATATTTGAGCTATTTCCTTGAAACTTTTTCGTAGAAAGCAAGATGTGACAATTAGTAAATTTCTGAGATAAAGTTAAAACGTAACAATATAAAAATGCTCTGAAACAGCAAAATCAGATATGCTCCTCGAGGCAGTGAGAATTTTTAATTACTCCTGTAAGAAAATCATCAAAGGACCAAGGACATTTACTGGTCTATAATTATTACGGAGGAATATTTTTCCTAGAAACTATGACATTAATCACGTTGATTCGCTATGCTGTAATCGAAAGCTTTTAGTTTCTCCTTCTTATTCTGATTATTAAAAAAATGGTTTGTCCAAATTCATTTTAAAAGCTCGCAATGGTTCTTTTGACTTGATAAAAAAATTAAAATTTAATTGATGAAAACATGTGATATCCAGTCGGTAAATCGTACTTGAAAACTTTCGAGTTTCCAGCAGTGTATATAACACAATGATTATGCAGAATATACGAGAAACTTCTCTTTGGAAAGTGGAATATCTTTTGAAAATTGAAGCTTCTTTATAGCACCACGCTATAGTATAAATTGCACCGAGTTACTCGATGAATCATCCTGCGTTTAATAAACGACTTGTACAGTTGAGTCATAGCGTAGTCATTTTCTCATGATAAAAATTCTAATTCTACCAGGTAAATTGGCAAAGTGCTGCAAGGTATGTCAAAGTCCAAAAGTAGCAAAAGTCACGAAATCATTTTTTTTTCGATTACACTATCACAGAATGGTAATGATTAATTTGATAGTTCTCGCAAGCAGGCCGTTGGATCGAAGATTTTTAACGCCTGAGAGAATCATAGACGCATTGTACTCGCAATGCATATACATATGTATTATAATTTTATCATTAATACATATGAAACGTTACGAAAACATGAACAGTCGAAAAAAAAAGAAAATTTGTCAAAAAAAAGTATACAACCATAAACAAGTAATTGGTATGATTATTTAAAATATTCATTAACAATAATATGAGATGCCGAATAATTTATCAGCCGTGCGGATAAAATTAGAAAAAGTGGTATCGTTGAAAAAAACACGAAAATATTTATTAATGGCACGTGAAGATTTTGCGCAGATATAAAAAAGAAACGTATGGACGTGGGATTTTCGTTTCCTTAAAGCAAGTGCATAACTAACAATAGGAGTCTAGACAGTGAGTGACCGAAGACGGACGGTCGTTCGGGGAATGAAAGGCGTGTGCCAACATCGAGAAACACGTTCCAATCCTAAAAGTCAAATATCTCCTTACTGCGCACGAAAAAAAAAGAAAAAGAAAAAGTGCGACAAATAGCGAAGCAAGAAAAAAATAATAGCCGAAATAAATAAAGACGAAGGAAGATCTGTTGGTGAATCGGCCGAGAGAGGAAGGTGTCGCCGATGAAACTCTGAGGCATTCAAGTAGCCGAGCAGCCAGTTCAGTCTGAAGTCGGCAGCTCGAGGTCGAAACGCGAGATAAACAAACTTTTCCCACTGGTCACTGTCAAGGCGAACTTCTCTTGATTTAAAAAATCAAAGAAAAAGAAAATCCTTGCGCGCAGCATGCTTAATGTGTGTTTTTATTGAGAAAATTGAGTTATTCGAAGCACGAAAAAAAAATATTCAGATGAGGTCCAAAGGTGTTGGAGATACTTATTAGGTTAGGTTAGGTCAGTTTAATCATTTTAATTTAGTTGAGTAATTGTTATATTAAGAGGGCGGGGGAGTGGGAGGGGGTTATAAATAAATTAACATTGGACAATATTTTGATGCAGCAGCAGCCAAGTTCTTCGAATGTCAAAGATAAGAAATGTCTTAGCCAAGCGTCAAGACGCATGAAATTTTATTCTTTTTAGTTTTCCGTTTTTCCGTCTGACCGTGGAATTCAATGCGGTGACGATTCGAATAGGAACAAAAGATTCAACGCCCACAGAGTCCTTGTTGTCTACATGGGAAGAGACTCGGTATCCTGAGACAAATGTTCTTAACATGCTTGACAATATTCCATGATGACTCAGAGTTCGATGAAACTGAAACGAGTGGCGCTTGATGACTGAGTCACTAGGAACGTCATTGCTCTCGCGGTGAACTTATTAATTCCGGTGGCAAATTCCAGTCCGGTGCTTCTTCGTGCTTGATCCTATCGATTTGACGTTCATTAATGATTTTCACTAACGAACCCGACGACTGCCGATGCTCATTTATTACTTGTTTCAATAACAGTACAGTATTAGGTTTCTGTTTCGTTGGAAATAAATACTGAGTTTGAAAAGAAATAAACCAGAAGTTCGGCCGAGTCATTGTTATTTCTTAGTTCTGTCTATGATCACAATCAATGCGATTTAGCAATATAAATGATTTAGCGCTAAATTAAATAAAGTACTTACGCAAAGATTTGTAAATAAATATATATTATTGTCACTTGAAATATTTATGGAAATTTTGCTTTTTTTGGGAAATTTCTAACAATATTTTTTACTTTCATATCATTGCTGGTGATAAGTCACATCATAGGAGAGACATTGGCAAATGTATCTCTAAATAATGCCAGTACAATTTTTTTTGATTACCATTGCTTTTCAATCAGTGATTTTTCAATTGATCTTCTATTGGAAAATATTTGACCAGTATCGTTCCACTAATTTTTATAGGAAACCAAATGGAGGCACTTTTCAATGAGTCGTTGCTACGTCAGTCCAGTGTCAATGCCAATCATGTTTCCGCAAATGTCTAGTTTCTCGGTAACCTGGAACATAGGAATTAATGACTCGGCAGGAACTGCGTTCCTCTCGGGAGGAGTTGAAAACTCTTGCAAAAAACTTTCGAGATTCTTCCTTAGGAATTCTCGATCATTCTAGACCGAACATTGTCATCGTTGAATGCATGGTCATCGCCAAAGCACATAAATCGTACGTACGTAGCTCCGCGAGAATTCAGACGACAATAATGAAGCTTGCATTCATTTAAATTTATAATATTACATGATCGACGATTAAATTACAATTCACAGTGTGAGCTTTATTTCGGAGAATAATAAGGACGTCTCGAAAGTAATTTTGAAAGTCGTCAAGTGCAACAGGGCAAAAAAACGGACGATGATCAAGAGAAGACAGACTCACGATAAACTCAATACTGAGAAAGAGCAGGATCGTTTCGAACAGAGCTCTAATAAAAAGTGAAGGCAACCGGATGAATTATCTAACCGGAGTTCCATGGGAAAAAAAAGTAGAGACTGGTAAAGAATCGAAAGATTAGAGAAAAACTGAGAAGCAAAAAACGTTGATGAGACCAAAATAATGATTTAATATTTGTTTACCCTAGGCTGGTTACAAGTTAGCATCAAATATACAGGTATAAATCAATGACACGAATATCGAACAAAAGATACTAATTTCGATTGTCAGATTGATTTATGAAGGATAAATATTTTAATAAATAACCCAATCGATTTAATATATCGAAAGCGTGAAGAAATAGTCAAATTTACAAAGCTCTGCGAAACGTTTGATCGCACTTGCAAAATATCATACGGACGATGTTATAAAATTTCGATATTTTCTCTCCCTGGAACCTGACAGTAGAAGCGACACCATAACGGTGTAATGAACCGAGAAAACAATGTAATAGCACGGTTGGCTGACAGGGAAACCCGGGAGAGGCTAATCGTTACGCAACTCGATCAGTCGCACCATTAAAAAAGTAACCGTCATCGATCGCCAGGATGATTACCAACGATCTATTGTTCGGCAAATTTTGTGGGGTGTAAAGAAAAAAAAAAAAAATTGTAAATATGAAGAGAAAATAAATTTACGTTCAGACGCAATAAATTATTGCAGGTATCAGAAAAAAAATTAAAATCATTACTCGATCATCCTTATATAACTTTTAAAGTTTCTCTTCAATTCGTCCGTTTAAAGTCATTTTTCGAAATTCAATTTCTATTTAAAAAAAACGTGCGAGATTTTTATCTCACCAAGGTGAAAAAAAATATTTACCATTAAATTATGCATTATACGTATTTTCTATAATATGGATTCGTCACGTTAGCTAGGAAGAATAAAATGCTCCAATAAAGCCCTGGCAGGCATCGACTGATAGCCCCAATTCATGCGGTGGGTCGAGTCGAGTGTCCCAATTTGAGGATCGATTGGCCGCGAGGCTACTCGCTCTTAATCCTTCCAGGATCGAGGACATTTTCTGGGAGCGTACTTAAATCAAAACAGGACTGCCAAGGAAACCGTTGATCAATGTTTAATGTCTCTTCGCGTGACTGGTTGCTTCTGTTCCCGGTTTACGCGAAGCGTAATGCTCGCTTGGTATATCTATATCGCGATAGACGCGGTATATATATGCATATGGATACACGTACAGTTGTACCGGCTGGTGCGTATATATAGATATACGCATTAGGTGCGCCAGTTAACCGAGGATCAATATAATAGAATCCTTCGAGTTGGCTTGGCTCAAACTTTTCCTACAAACTGCTTTGCTTCTTACTTCCCTCGCATTAAGCAGACTCGGCTGTCGTAATTCTGTAACGAAACATATTATTAATTCTCTACGCACAAATGGCTGAACGGTTGGTAGACGGAAAATGAATAAAAGTTCTGAAGGCTCGTACTCTGTGTTTTCTAACAACAGGCTGTACTAACGTTGCGCACTGATCCTATGCGTTTCTAGCCTGTTCCAGGTAGGATCGATGCAGTAGGAATTATTGTATCGACTGTGTCGTTTCATATAAATATTTATTTTTTCGTGAATAATGGCCTATGGTATTTTCGTAAAATATATTAATACGCAATGAAGAAAAATAAGGCGGAATAAAAATTTTTATTGGAAGTTTTCGTAATGTATGAGTAATCTCGTTATTCGAGTTACGTTATTATAAAGGTAATCGGAAAAATAATCGTCAATCTGAATAGTCTCTTTGCGAGTACAGTATATTTGATTATTGCGAAAGATTCAATTCGCGTCCGAATGTTGATACGCGAATGGATACGAAATCGGTGAGACTCGATAGTGTATAAGCAAAAATAAGTATATCAAGAAAATACAGCACAGTTGAGTAAATATCGTTTTTGTCGATTTTCAGGAACTTTGGACGAAGACACTGCACATTTGATGTCTCTACCAAGATGCGGAGTAAAGGATAAAGTGGGAGCTAGTTCCGACGGAAGATCCAAGAGATACGCTCTCCAAGGTAAAAAATACTTATATCTTCCGTTTTAATCTTTTTTTTTCAATCACTACCATCATCAGACTTTATTTGCTAAATCTATAAATCGTTTGAGCCAATAGCTATTAATTTTTGTTAATAACTGTTTTGGGCTCGTAGAGTCACACATACATTGTTTTCGCCTATGAATACCTAAAGAATATTTTTAAAAAATGCTAAATACACGGAAAAATATGAAAATTTTGCAACTTACTATAGTTTGGTCGAAAAGGAAATATTTAATATGTCAGACTTAAAATATGTGATATTTATATTCTCTGGGTAACTGTATACATGTAATATATTAATTTTCCCGAACGAAATGACGTTTGCTCTGTTGCAATAATGTTCGGGTTAAAAATATGCGTAAGAAACTTAAATAATAACGAAAGTCGATAAAGATCTATCGAACGATGAAAGTATTTAGCGTCCGCACGAGATTGTCATTTGAAACCGAGACATTCCTTCCAATCGTTATCCAGCCGAGGATAATCCATTGGTTTTTCTACGATTCTAGCGAAATCGAAAAATCTAGGACGAAAGTCCGTTCTAAGCGTAACGGCGTTACAGTAACAGTATGGCATAATTCATGCCGATCCGGCAAGTGATTTTATAACCCGTGGACAAATATTCGCATCTATCGATTTAATTTTTTTCGGTTCACAAGCAGTTTTACAATTCGTTAAGGACACCATTCGTCGATATATAATCTGCAAAACTTATTACGTTTAAAATATGAAAATCACTTTTGACGTACGTACCCATAGTAGCTCCACGTGTTCAATGTGTCACCATACGCGTTATACTACCTTTGTAAAAGATAATTTTTCCTAAACGATGATCAACAGCTTCAAAAAGTTAAATAGCTAGCTTTCTAGCTTTTAGCAAAAAGCTAAAAATCGGACGACAGAGATAACCGATCGCAATAACCAAGAGGTCAGTTCGGTGCATCGAATTTCACGTGATCCGATACATAAAAATATTTTGAAGTTGGTCGGCAAAGCCCTCGATTTATTAGTCATTGCATTGACTATATTCCATTCGCAAAGCTCGATAACGCCCGATTTCGTCAACTCTCGATTTTGAATTGGTGATACGAAAAATAAGAAACATAAATAGTTATAGCTAAAGTTAAATAAAAAAATATTTAATAATCCTGATTCTTTCAGTTTCTCAAAATAAAAAATAATGAAGTTATCATCAACGCGGTTCTTGCACGTAGTGGAAACACCTTAAATAATGTAAACGAAATTGGCTGCCTCTTACGCCGGGATACCATTGATAGGATCGATTTGGATGCACGATGCGCACTCTTTTCTACGAGACTGGTCGTCGACTTGACTGTCAACCATTTTGACTTCCTGCTTTATCAACGTTACAGGACGTCACGATTCGGCGACTCATCCTAACGGCTCTCAAATATTGCATTGGTTCGATCACGAATTTTTTTTCTCCGATGACTCTCTAGCCGAGCTGCTTTGCCTCTTTTAGTTTCTATTCGCGTCTTATTATCGGCTTACTTTGCCACGATCGGTTTGCTGCTACCATGATTGTCATACACGTTTGTAAGCTAATGTAATCGAACTTAAGTCTTGTTTTGGTAAAATCTTGTATGCTGCTCAAATAGAAAATATTTTTCTCGAGTGAAACGACATGTTAGTATATCTTTGTTGAGTTGAAAAAAAAAGGGTATGACAATACAAAAAGAAGGCGATCATACGTGAATAGCATAAATCAATACTATGGCATCGCGTATGTTTTTCGTATACGCGACTTGTAAAACGATTTATAATATTTACATGGTACGTTCAGATATTATTAATAAAAAAGATCATAAACTTATTAGTGCCAGACTGCAAGCTAAAGTAATTAGCTTGGACGCACTCAATGCCGGGATTTTCAATGAATTTGCGCATGCTCAAGTATACGGACGATACTTGAATCACTTGCAGAGGTTGTTATTGTGACTTTGCAACGATCAATGTCAATTATTTATACTGGCTTAATTAGCAGTGCATACAATACGGTCGTTTAATCGTTGCTCATTGATTCTTTTCATTTCATGCAAATATTTGCTTGTGATTGTAAATTATTGCAATTTATGTTTTGAGACTTCTTTCGATGAACCTCCGTCATATTAAATGACCATACGAAATGTGTTGATTGAAAGTTTAATTCTTTGATAAAAAAAAATGGAGTAGATAGATTAACGTCCATTTAAGTCTATTTAGCGTAAACTCGAGTTGTTCCTGTTAATGAAATAATTAAGGAAGACGACGACAGAGTGACCTCTGATTATCCTGATACTAAAATATTAATAATATCTCATATGAATTCTTGATCGATTCGTCAAAATGCACAGGGAAACCCGAATGTGTGTTTTTGGTCATTATAATTAAGTTGATGAAGGATTTACGAAATATTTTTCAAAAACATTTCATAAGGAAATTATTATTGCAATATATATTTTTTTTCGATATTATGTCATTGGTTTAACCATTCGCTAGTTAAAAAATGCCATTAGCTATTTTGTGATACAAATATGTCGTTAGTCGGAGTATACAATACAAAAAAAAAAAAGAGTGAAAATTATTTTTTTCATAATACTAGATTAGTAAATAAGCATCTTCCAGTATGTTCTGCGTTATTTTAGTACTGTGTAATATACGTGCATAGCCGTGACTTTGAACCTCGCGCTATTCCTCTCACCAATTCACTGAACTCGCCAAGCGAATTCATCCGTGCGTGTTTCCCATGAAATTCCACTGGAACGAGCCGAGCGACAACGAGGATATTATTTCTGTTCGCGTCGAATGAAAAACACATAGGACCGTATTAAGAACGCATATTCGCAATCTACGATCGACGATATGCGCCGATTGGGTGCCTTTTTAAATACGGAAGACCTTCGCTCTCTCGTTCTGGTAGTTTGACGTGGTTAGTATCGGGAATGAATCGCGCGCCAAATTTGAATTATTAAACGCGTTAAACATTCGGGTAATTAAAAGCGTCTCGATTTAAAGTCTTGATTTGTTAATGCAACACGACACGCTCATTGATTTGTGACACGATTACTTCTGTCAACCGAGGCTCTTGCATTAATTATTAACTATAGAATGGCACGCGTATGATAAGTAATAATTGTGGATTCAGCAATATCATAATTTCATAATACATAATTCGGACATGAATTTTTTTTTTACTAACTTCAAGCAATTTAATATTTAGGGCTTTACGAATGACAGTCCACTGTACGACGTGTATCGTTTTAAAGTAAAAATTAAACTGCAAAATTTTCATGTAACAGAATCATTTTTTGGTGTATACGATAATCGTCCAATTTCTGTCAACGAGTATAACCTTTATTGGGCTAGAAAAATTTTCCAAATAATATTGCGCCGTTGCCTCCACGTTAGCAATATTTTTATTTTTATGCCAATTTCGTATATTAAATTGGTCGTTTCATCACGGATTATGCAACACGCGATTCGATTAGCTATTGCTTCAACTTGCTATGATTTTTAAAATCTTTTTGTCTATTTACTATAAATTTTATAAAAAAAAAAGAAAACGCATAACACATCTCGCGTGAGTAAATCGCTGCGATATCTAGGCTCCATGATAATTATGATCTAACGCCGATTGTGATTACATCTGGTTTACGGATTACGTAAGGACACCAGTGAAAAAAGACTTTTGGTCTTTTATATAATATGAATCGAAGCAATACAAGTATTACGGCAGAAAAAGCTATCGCGAAACTATGCCAAATTGCGGAATGTCAATCATGCGGTTAACGAAAAATTATGAGATACGGAATTATACGGTAATTTGATTTTGAATAAGTAAAACTTTTTGCTGCATACGCCAATCTCTAAGGCAATTTGTCAGGGTTTAAATTCACGTTAATCGATTTCAAGAAGATTGTAACGCGTGACGCTCTTATCAATCTGCGCCGAACTGTTGATTGGCTGAGTCCGTTGAATGCATTAGTTATCTGAGGAAAGAAATGATGATATAATATAATTAAATAAAAATTTTGTTTCTATCCGAGAATAAGAATCCGTAGGACTGACGCTTTTATAGTTTATTTTTCGAAAAATTAAAATCTGATTTTATACAAAATTAATTTAATTTTATATAATTTAAGCGGGTAATAAAAAAATTTGGATTTTGTGAGCTGATTTTCTGATTGTTCGAAGCAGCGTATAATGACCAAACTAAAAAACTATTAATTTCATTAATCAAGGAAATTAATTTAAAGGCATAATTTGTTAACAAAAAGTTCAAAGCTGATAAATAATTCTCACTGTTATACAATGTTCATCGCACTTTCTAACTGATATTTTGAATTACCAGGTTCGAGATGGCGCGTAAAAAAATTGACTTATAAAATCAGCAAATACCCAAGAATCTTGGAGAGAAATGCAGTCGACAAGGAAATCGCTAAGGCATTCTCAGTTTGGTCGGAATACACTGATCTAAGCTTCACGCCCAAGAAATCGGGACAGGTACGTCTCGATCTTAGTCAGTTGAAGCTTACAAAGTTATAAAACATTTACAAGAATGCTAAATCATTTTTTTTTTAACTAGTAGGACCCTCAAAACTTTATAATGACAATATGAAAGAATATACTAAACGAAACGAAGGACTGTAAAATAAATCTGATATAATTATCTGCAGGTTCACATTGAAATTAGATTCGAAAAAGGCGAACACGGTGATGGCGATCCATTCGATGGACCTGGAGGCACTTTGGCTCACGCTTACTTCCCAGTCTACGGCGGAGATGCACACTTTGACGACACCGAGCATTGGACAATTAACAGCTACCGAGGAACCAATCTCTTCCAGGTTGCCGCTCACGAGTTCGGCCACTCTCTTGGACTTAGTCATAGTGATATTAAATCTGCCCTTATGGCGCCTTTCTATCGAGGCTACGATCCCAACTTTATGCTAGATAGTGACGATATACAGGGTATCCAGGTTAGTATTTTTTTTGCTCACTTTTATTCGTATTAGAGTTATCATTAAAATTCTACCATACCAAGCGAATATATATATATATATATCTGATATAATTATTTAATGCACAACTTTAGGCCCTTTACGGACCAAAAACCGAAGACGAAGGCACCGGGACGAAGCATCACCGAACTACTATCTCTCCAAATGGAGAGGAGGATCCTCTGCTGTGCACCGACCCTAAGATAGACACTATGTTCAATTCTGCTGAAGGCCATACTTATGCCTTCAAAGGTATTAAATTTACAATTTAGAGAGAGAGAGAGAGAAGACTTGGAATTTGACTTTGAACTTTAATATCTTGATACAGGATGAAGTTACAATGAATATTGAATTTACGTTGTTTTTTTTTTTTTCTGTGAATTATGTTTTCTATATCATTACGTTTGTTCTACTATCTGAGTCTTGAGAATTTCCCTTAAACTTCAAATTAACGAGAATCGAAGCTTCGTTTAAAAAAAGAAACGATTCTCTGAAACTAACAAAACTAAATGATGCGAGAAAATGAAGCATTTCGTCAATTAAATGATCGATGAAGCAGGAATTATTCCTATACGATGGAATGCATTAATCGTTTTAACGTAAATGCGTGACTGTCCCATGCTGATAATGATATAATCTGTTCTCAGACGAGCATTACTGGAAACTTACGGCAGATGGAGTTGCTGGTGGGTATCCACGACTCATCAGCAATTCCTGGAAAGGACTTCCTGGAAAAATTGATGCCGCCTTCACTTACAAGAATGGGAAAACTTATTTCTTCAAGGTACTCATGCTCAACTCGACATTTCTGCTTTAAATCGTTGCTTTGCCCAAGTAATAGCTCGAAAGGAAACAATGTCTTTTTTTTCGCTTCTCAGGGTTCGAAATACTGGAGATTTGTGGGTAAACGAATGGATGGCGAATATCCAAAGGAAATAAGTGAGGGATTCACGGGAATACCTGATAACATCGATGCAGCGACAGTCTGGACAGGAAACGGCAAGATCTACTTCTACAAGGGCACCAAATTCTGGAGATTCGATCCGGCCCAGAGGCCTCCCGTTAAGAGCACTTATCCTAAATTGATCTCTAACTGGGAGGGACTTCCGGATAACCTCGACGCCGCACTTACCTACAATGGGTACACGTATTTCTTCAAAGGTGGCGCCTACTATCGATTCAATGACAGAACATTTTCTGTAAGTCGATATCAATATGTTTTCTTTATTTACTTTTATCAATTATAAAAGATTTGGTATATATTGTTTGTGCTTTTTCGGAAGTTAGAGTGAATTGAACAGTAAAGAGGATAAAGATAAAATCTAATCCATAAAATTACATATGCAAAGTATCATGAGAAATAATAATATAGAGTTTACATTAAGAAAGCACCATATCTTTATGTTAAATGAACTGTGCCGAAGAAAGTTCATGGCCATAATGTTGCAAGGTGAACGACCAGCTTCGATCAAGGTGAACTGCAGAAGGATTGTAGAACATTTAGTATTGAAGCATTCGAATATTAATGCAATTTGATTTTGAACTGGTTCAACCTGTTTCCTCCAATCTCAAGTATATCAACCCAATATTCCAATCCTAATAATACCAGCCATATTATTCAACGAAACACACTTTGATATTATTCAAATAAAAATTATGGGCGGAACCAGCCGAAACTTTCTAAACTTATAAAAATTAACTTCCTAAATATATTTTTTCTTCATCATTGCTTTTAAAACCACTCAATCAGCAGAAACATTTGACTGCACAAGCGTACGCGTAGTGCGCTCTATTGTGACGTGCATATATCTATATAGGTACAATATTGTAAATAGGAAGTGATGAAGGAAAATGGGAAAGTATACGATTTGAGAGTTAATCCGGTCGCGAGAATATACTTTTGGGGAGGTTCAGCTGTATCTTACAAGATTATCCAATCTGGAGGATAATTAATGAATAATCCGAACGTCACAAACAATTTTGAATCTTATTAATGAAATTATGATATATAGATCTTATGAATATTATCAAAATTTTCAAAAAATTGCTCATTTACTTATAGAGATATTCAAGCTTCAATTTCTTTTTAGGTGGACCTTGCTGATCCTGCTTTTCCAAGGGCTAGTGGGTACTGGTGGTTCGGATGCAGATCGGCGAGCAAAGGGACCTTAGGTAATGTCCAATGGCTTGGTGAATTACCTTCCGAAACAACATTTTTGTCTGGAAGTCTGGAAGAGATCGGCGGCAATCTTGTTGGCGGTTCCGAAGTCCATGGTGACGTAGGCGACATCATTTTAGATGCAGGTACTTGAGCTTTGATCGATTGGCAATCCTGCGAAATCAAGATTTTCTATACAATGAAGTTTGAGAATTCACAGCCATGTTACCATCAATTTTTATTGATACAATACCATAAATGTTCAATGATCGAATGTAGTATTTGTTTTTTAGACTCATATTTTTTTTAATGACAGAAGTTCAATTTACCTAGAGCATTTGAAGGGGAAAAAAAAATTTACAACAGATTTCATTTTTAATTGCAAGCACTTGTATTTAATACTGCTCTTATTATTTTGCAATCGGTTCTTGCGTTGAGTATATTTTTGTTATTATATTTTTTCATGATTACTAAAATACAAAAAAAGCCCATATAAATTTAACACGATGGAAATAGTAGCGATTGCCTGGAATTCTCAATTCATCATTGCGAAAATTATTTTTCCAAAAATCATAACTCTTCTAAGCAATTTTTGGAAAACAGGAGAATCAAAAGGTTTGGTGTCTCGTACACCTGGCTATTACTAGGGCTAGATCCGTGGGTGAGATATGCATGCAGACTTGATTTCCACAAGAATATAATAAAAAGCAATTTGACGAGCACTTTTAATCAATCGAAGCAAAATTGAATACAATGTAAATTCCTCATAATTGGATAGCGCAATCAACAGTTTTCGTGGCTAAAATTGATGACTTCGTTTACCTTGAAATTGTTTATTGCGTTAACTAAATTACACGTATATAACAGCAACGAGACGTCATAACACTTTACACACTGACGACAATTACCTCACGTTGCATCGTGTTTCCGGTTTTCCTTGAGTTTACTGCGTCACGCCATAAAATCATCTCGGACATGATAAAACGGTTGGTACAATTGAGGAAGATGCTCATGATGCAAATCGCTTGAATCCTGAATAAATTAGACACGGTATTCTATATTTTTCCTAAATATTGGATAACGCAAAGATACAGAATTGTACTTGAACAAGATTATTTCAGTTTCCATATTACGATACTCGTTAATCAATTATTGCCTAAAATGTTATTAAATTCACCACTAAATACAAATTCCAGATGAATTGTATCCAGCAATAAAAATTTCGACTGGATTTTACTTGGCTGAGACAAGCTGTTTTTTAAACCTATAAATACATTCGGTCAATAACGAACAAATGACTGTACTTATTTTTTCTCTATTCAATGCCGATGACGTTATTTGCAAAATATGGCACGTAGTGAAAAGCGTGCATATCACACTACCATGGAACAAAGGACGATTTCGCACAAAGCAACAAAGCAAAATAATCCGGCACGGTGATGGCGATACTAACCTGGCCCAACACTCAAACAACATATTCAATCGTACAATAATTTTTTTTAATAATCGAAGCGACTAATTGCAAAGCACAAAGCAAATAAGATCGTACTCAGTGTCAGTCGCTTAACCCTGTCTTCGTTAAAGTCATTAAATTAATTCATTCCATTCATTTGACATTGTGCAATCGCAGAGTTTTCATTGCTTTTGTCCATCGAACGAAAACCATTCCTACGTACTGACGGGTAGGTCCAGGTGTGACAAGTTCTGGTAGAGAAAATTTTGGATTTTTTGCAATTTTATACAATCATTAGAAAATCTCTAGGGCGACCTCGGGTAATAATTTTGAATTTCTAGATATTCTGCGAAATTAACATCGTTTTGACATCACTATCGTGATAATTTATTTAAAATTCCAAAAAAAAAATATAATCAGATAATTCAGATATTTGTACTTAAGTTTTGAACTAATGCTTATAAAAATGTGCCGGAACCATTATCAACTTCACAAAACGTATTGTCAACTGTAGTAAAACAAAGAAATTGTATTAATTTTCATGACTAAAATTTCAAAACTACCGTCCGAGGTACCCGATCCCACTGCCATTAAAATCATCTAGCCCGAAGTAACATTAGCCAGGACAGGCGATGACAACAATTTTGTAAAATGAAGTGAAAAGCTCGAGAAATTTGTCATCGTTGAGAAAATCGAAAGCGTTGTTTGTAAAAATGCATAACGTTAGAAAGGAATCGCCAAAGAGTCGCCGTCGTCGAATCCAGAATCAAACCAGAGTAAATATTCTAGGTTAAGTTTTACTTGTTCCTTATTTTTTATTCTCATTCTTTTTCTTCATGATTATTGCATCCCTAATTATAGTGGTACGGTTGTGGTTTTATCGCTACTCCTTTCCTCTTTTCTTCCGTCTTTCTTGCTATTATATTTCACGATGCCCCTGCTGCATTTCTCATTTGTTTCATCCAGGCCCGTAACTGTATAGCATCATTGTAAACAATTGTTTGTCGCTTTACACAAAATTATTTTTAAATGCTATTTCCAGTTTAAAAAAATACAGGATCGGTTATTTCAATCCTAATATTTAATTTGACATTTTTTTTATTAATTTTTTATACAATTTATATAGCAAATTAATATTTATTATTAACGATCTAGACTCACCGAGATCATTGCTATTTCAATGGTTTTTTTTTTTCCTAAACAATGAAAATTTCGAATATACATGAGTACTCACGTCTAGTCGACATTTTCATTACTTTAGTCTAACAATGAAGTAGAAAATCATCGTTAATCCCCGTGTCAACAATCGCAAGCATAAAATGTAAAGTGTACAGCGTACAAGCAAATGATACAATCATGGTCATACATAATTAAATTAAAAGTTCATTATTACTTTATTCATATTTTACATTGATATATCACAATGAAAGACGATGCTGTACATTTTATACTAAGAATTTAAGAACAAATATCAAAATCGATACTTACTATAGAAATTTGTAATCAAGTGTCGATTATTGACATTGGGCTTTCTCTAAGCGAAGAATTGAAATCATACAGATGACAATCGTGAAGATTAAAAAGCATTAGTCATTGCATGATTTTTTTAAAACTTTTTATTGACGTACACGTATGTGGTGGAACATCACACGATGGCGCATAACCGCGTAGACAGTAAAACACACGATGAAGAAAGAAACCAGTACACTAGATGCATGGTTAAAACATGGCGGATGGCGGTTATGTTGTTTGGAACTTACTCTAATTTTTAAAAATGTATCTTGTTCTTTATCTTTCCCTCTAACTGGCACGTATCAATTCCAGCATCTCGCATACTCCTCGCAAAGCTGCTATAACTGTAACATAAAGATCCGATGTACCTGAACTTCATAGAGGTCCAAGAATGAGATTTCTAAATCTCTTACAAATTTCATGATCTGTGATAGCAATTTTTGAAATTTGATATATTTATTTTTCATATAATGAAACATTCTTTTTTCGTTATATGATAATTTTTAATATTTCGCGAAAATAAAAGTTGAACTCTCGGAATGATAAAGTAGGATCAAAAATATTTAATTAGTCGCTAGTTATAGCGATTCAGTATACCATTTTGTATGGTAATCGTCTTTGAGATTTTTAGAAAAGATACGAAGTCATTTTCCCAAAAATGTTCTTACTTTTTACTTACTGCTTTACCCCACGTGGGAATCGAGTGTCATTTTTGGTAAAATTGAAAAAAAAGTAACTGTAGTTACCGTAAAAGCTAAGAAGATGGAAAGTGAGCTTTTTCTAATTGAAAAAGTTGTAACTCTTTACTCCAAATTATCCTTATCCACGGTTTTTTTCCTTTCTCCACATAGATTCATTTAAAATGTTGATTCTTTATTATTTTGCTGCACGTTTCTTACCATTATCTTTTTATGTTATTTATTTAATGCACGAACCAATTTAGAATCCATTAGAAATGCGGCATGTTTCTTTCACGTTTCTTTTTATTTTTTTTATTCCCCTCGTAGTGAAACATACATATGAAACTTATGTTCGTTGTTATTATAATTTTTTTTTATCAAATTGTTATTTTCATCGTATCACTGCAAGGAAGTTGAATAAAAGTTACATAATGGATATCGTTATCTTGAATACTAAACATATATTTCCAATGAAATTAAACTAACATTGGTAATGCACAATGCGCGATTAATACATTAATGCATAACTCATTGAAAATAACAGCGAACATGCAGATTTCACTGAAAATATAAGTTTTAACTCGAAATTCCTCATTTTTAAGCCTGGTTCACGTCTCCAATTTGAACTTTAAAATCGATCATAAATGCAATAAATACTTGCAATATGAAATTATCAAGACATAAAGTAATTTGTAAAAATGACGTAACAGGTACTTCAAAAAAATATTCGTATTTGGTCCACCTAATTGCTAAAAATGGATCATGTGAGCCAAGTCTGATTAACATTATCCAGTTTTTTTTACCACTTATCCAAAATATCCTTTTTCCAATCAGCGTCAGACATATTGGACGTTACGAGTATTTACCAAGTTTATTAGATATGAACATTTTTTTCAAAAGTATTCGCAAACCGACGTTACTTCTTATCTTGCGAACTAATGATAAAAACTCGAAACGTTCACACTTAAAGACGCAACTCTTCGCCTCGTTGAAACTTCCGACGAATTTAATCCGGGAAAAATCGTGCTTTCCAGAGGATACCACCTTTCGTTTTGGATCGTACGGATTCGAAAGAAAGTGAGCCAATCAAATACGGGCCCACGGCCTCATAGAAGTGCCACGAACGATCAAACCGAAAACTAGAAAGAATAAAGAGAGCAATTGAACAGGCCGAGAAAGAGGGGAAGGGAGGAAAGTTCCAAACAATAGCATTCGCTGTACCTACGTGTCGCGTCATTTTGTCCCATATTCGTGCTTCGCGGAACGCAGCGCCATCGTGCGGTGACAGCACGAAACAAATGTACGAAAGACCAATGACAACGCTTCGCGGCATAATGTGCAGCGAAGGGGAAATAAAAGAACGCTACGATTTTGAATGAAAATCTACAGGAGGCACCGACGATGAGCTGGCAACGTTTTCGAATCGGGATGCTGCCGGTTCAACTGCCGGCATCAGTATCGCAGAAGACAGCACCTGCTTGCGTTTGTTCTTCATCTTTGCGTCTAGTCTCGTCGCCAGGTTCGTCGCTGCTACATAGATGAGAGCGGACCATGAGAAAATTCTGTAGACTCAGTTCGACGAGTTAACCACCGTCGACTAGGGAATTTTTGTTTGCCAAAGTCACGACTCGGTTACGGAGATGTCTTCCAACTCAGCCATTCCAGTGCATTCCAGCCACACGAACATCCAGGAAACATTATGAACGCAGCAAGTATCTACGCGCTGAATAGTGAATTGCAATGGCAAGATGCGGTACCGTATAACCAATCGAAACTGGTGATACGCGTGACGTCATACACAATTGAGAGTTATGGGACTGGTATGTGAAATCACGTGATCTATCTAAATATCAGATACTGATATCTTAGGAAATTAACTGACCCAGTGCATAACCACATTTAACTGCGAATCATCAGCCGAGCTAGTTAAATATTTATATAAACTAAAATAAAAATATTTCTATGCTAAGGTGGAAGACATACTCGAAAGCTCATTCAGGTTAAATACGATCGAAGCGCCACCGACGGGAAAATTGCAAGGCACTTGGTGTGTATGTGTGTGTGCGTGCTCGTGCGACTGTACCTATATATAATGTAATGTATGTGTGTTAGTCCAAGGGATTCCCAGTGGTTTTTGAATAATGTCCAAAATAATAGTTCGATGACGTATAAGCCTCGATAAACAAAGCCTTATAACATTTCCAGTATTCATAAATATTCCAGCGCCATATCGTCGAATCTCTACGTTGCATCGTATATCCAATTATACACCTTGCCTCAGTAATCAATTTCAACAAGCATCGTAGAGATTATTCCAAATTTCAATTCCACTTGAAGAAACGATTTAATTAAGCCATTGAAAATCACAGTCGAGTAAAGCTTGAAATATTCGTCATTGTTGGACTTTTTTTTTATAAAGACACCGACAGAGTTAAGATTATAGTGAATTAACGCATGAGTAGAAAAGGTGAAAATATTCTAATTTTAATATTACACTCCTTTTGATGTTACGCGTTTTTCTTTCTCGTACGAATGTGTTGGCCTGATAAAGATTAATAATCGACCTTGACTCTAGAACAGCATACGTTTTTTACATCAACGCATAGATCACACGTTTATTCCGTCAGAAAATGGCTTACCAATTGCAATGTAGCTCTGTAGCGGATCAAGTAACGTAAATAAAGAAATCACGTGTGTCTCTCAGAGGCATGTGTGATGCTCTAGGGTTAAGCGTTAGAAATTCATGCCTAAAAGCAATCGACGTTCGATCATCCTTGAAACCTGTGTTCATCACTTTTGTAAATTTAAAAAAAAATGAGGTGATAAATTATGCTAAAGTATACGCAATATTCTGTCTAAGCAGAACTGCGTATCGTTAGCTATATACTCGTAGTATAATACGCGCATAATTTTCTTTAAGTTTTGGTGTATTAGCAGACGTAAAAAATAGCGTTGAAAGTGAAATCGATAGGTTAAAAATTCGAAGCAGTTATAACGAAAGTCATTTTCCGAAATAGAACCTTGACTTTTAATAGAAAATAATTAAATGGCACAGAAAATGGTTTCCTTTCCACACTGCCTCCGCGAAGTAAACATAACCTCCTTGTCTCAACTCTTCTTAATAACCGAAGTAATAATGTATCTGTTTTCCTAAGGCGAAAGTTTATTAGCAATTCTTTATTGCTACGATTACTTTGTCAACAGACTGCCGTATCGACAAAGAGCAATTAACGGAACTGTCGGACATTTAATTTGCGTTTTAATTTACCTTATCAAACTTACTATTAAATATTATTAGCATGTGCATTTTCGTCATTAGACGCGCATGTAGAGCGACTTTGCAACATGACAGTAAGGAACAAATTGGGCTACAAGCTCGAACGACGATAAGGTGAGCGAGTGGCGTTATAAAAATTCAAAGCTCAAGCCTGCGAAAATTTCTTGAACGTTATTTCGCATATAAACTTCTTGTATACATACGCCTTCAGAATTTTTATGATGTAATTCAGGGTCTCCGCCCATAACGTTACCTTGTGTATGAGAGTGCCTTAGAGAATATTTTTGTAATTAATAGGCTAATTAAGTGCTCTCGAGATCATAAAGCGCCTACTATAAGGTACATCTAACTTTTATTTTTTTTCTCTCGATTACACTGAGGCCAATCAGCCCTTTTCTTATCCTGGATATTGAATTTTTATATTTAATAGATAATCTTGCTCGTTACGATAAGAATTAATGCCAATATCTTCTTTGAACGGAGAACGCGCTTTGTCTCTGGATTTCACAATTGTTCTTTGCACTTTGAGAGTCTTTATGTCAATGGCCGTCGCTGCCTTATAGAAAATTAAGAATTTCTCCGACTGATTGTGAGAGGAACCGTTAAAACTTTGTTAAACTTTGTACGGAACGATATTCCAGGGACGGGGAACGTGTTTTCTGATTTTGCCTAATATTAAGCGTTAATACCTCTACTTCCTTATGTCATAGTTACTTATTAATTGCGTTGTCGATGTTGCTGTATTATTTTTACTTGAATTGTTTATAATTAGTACTTACTAGCACTAAGGATTATCTAGTTTTTCTCTATTTTATTTCTCTTGTCTCTTTTGTTCTTGTCGGGAACATGAAAGGATGGTGCCTTGTACCCGCGATTCACCAATATTTATTTTTTAATAAACAATTTCTATAAAATTCACACTCAGTACGTTCTTTGACAACTTTTTATTTAATTTATTAAATACTTGCCGATGGGAAATCGTTTAATCTGTATTCAGATATTAAAGTTTCAAAGTGTCTAAATCAATTGTGACATTATAATGCATGTACATGCTACGTCGATCAGTAATGTAAAGTTTATCACGAAATTTACCATATTCTTTCAACTTTAGCTCTATGCCTTTTATAAATATCCCAGATAACACGTCTATCCGAAAGGCGTCGTTGAGATGCCTTAAAGATAATTTATGTTACGTTAGACGCTCTAAGGACGACTTTTGGATATTATGTATTGTTTGAGATATTATACATATGAAAATTATAAAAAGCGAACGGATATGGATTACAGTACATTTTAATATATAATGTCATTGGTCTCGTAAGAGATTCGTATTCGACACTGCTGGAACGACCTAACGATATATACCATTGATCATTATATATAAATTTCTATACAACCTTAGACATACGTAAAAATCGGATTAACAACTCTTGATAAAAATAGAAAAGAATGTATGTGGAAATATTTGACAAATTTATTAATACTCATTCTTCGAGCTCACTTAGAAATTTTTTATCAAATATCCATTATAAGTTACAAGCGTTAATTGCCGTTACAATGTTATTTCGAAAATAGTCGCACGACGTGACTCAGTTACAATGTTCTAGACGATTCTTAACCCGAGCCAAAAATCTGCTGGACACTCCCAAATATTTGGAAAAAAAATCTATGTAACAAGTAATCCGTTTTCAATAACAGTATGGTACAAGGACTCTTTTCGTGTTGCTTTATGAAGTCAGGATGTGTAATTTTTCATATTGAAACTAGCCAAGCCATGGCAACCATTCCTGACTCATAACATCTACATTGTAATATATTCACCAAGCTCATATATGTATGTATGAATAAAATTACATTTATTTTAAATTATTGTTCTTTAATTTATGATTAAAGGGAACTGCATTTCGTATTTATTGTATACACACTAAACGCAGGATCATCAGACTTATATTACTGCATGAAAATTTACCAATAAAGTCTTGGTCCTTGCAGATTCCAATTTCTTAATTCAGGAATAGAAACATAACTATCCATGTCTCAAGAAGCAGATTGATGCTTACAACTTATTAGAAAGTTATCGATGGATATTGCGTCGTAGAAAGTTTTTCACAGTACACAGCTTTTGCTGAAATTTTTTGACAAGCTGATTCCTCGTTTTGATCATCTTTTTTTCAAATAAATTAGCATTAGTCTTTAGCCAGAATTTAAACTTTTTGCCAAATGGTCACAGGATTTTGAGTTGAGTTAAAAGGGAAGATCTCCAGAACGAGATGGCCCAGAACAGTCTGAAAATAAACAGAGAAAAGGAGTCGCGTGAGCACAGATCCAAAAAAGCTGTGCACAATGCATATGCAACTGAAGTTTGCTTTTGATTATATATAAATGATTTTTGATGATTTTTTAGATGATTTTGATAGATGATAAAGCGGTTAAAAACTCAGTGAATCAAAAACAGTTGAAGAGAGTAGATTCTTGCTTAGGATCAGATCAATCGTACGTGTTTAAAAGATGGCTAATGATTTTGTAGTGAAAGTCAATGCAAAGCAAAATATTTTTAATTTCAAAGAAATATTAAGGTATTTAGAGGTTTCGAAACCGACGTGTGTTTATGGGGTTTCGCACATGAAATTTCCGTAAGCATAAAATAAGATGTAGACCAGTCAGAGCAGGATCATTGTCCTAGACCTTAAGTTATACTTACGGAAGTTTTGTGTACAAAACACCTAAGAGTTCAGACGGCATCCATCAGTGGAGAAATAGTGTGACTATTGACTTCTATATTACAAATTTAAGCTGGGTAATCATACTGACAATAAAGAAAACAATTCTATATAACAATCTTCTATTGACTTGATTCTGTCTAGCGGCACATCAAATCTCCTTGATTTACTCCACAGTTAAAACTTAAAATATAATATACGCGCCACCTGGTAGTAGAACTGGCACCATATCGACCTCGGTCGATAATGTAGCAACCACAGCGTCTTCTCGTTATAACCGATTGGACATGCAGAGGATGAGTAGGGAGATGCACAACGCTACGGTTTTAGGCGATACCAGAAACATGGCACTAAATCGTAGCGGCGAGTCCGGAAGTAGAATTTTGTGTTCATCGCCTCCGTCGATAAAGCTTATCCCCTCGTAGTCGAGTTAGGCTCCACGCAGTTAGCCCCTCATCTATAACGGATTCGACTGATTTTTTTTGCAATCGTTTGTAGGTCCTTTGTAGGTGTTTGATATTGCATCCACGACGTTTGATAGTCCATCATTTATTTATAATATTAAAATCAATTTTGTAGGGAATTTTTATGTAGGTTAGCCCCTCATTCAAATGTTTTATAACCTAATCGTATTTTGCTCATATGCAATCGTTTATAGTTCGTTTGTAGGTACTTTATATGTCATTGATCATATGAAATAATTGATTCTTTAATCGTAAATAATGAAAGAAAATTTATCTAGGGAATTCCGTAAACTGCACCTAGCGCGCATGCGTGAAGACTTCAATATGTCAAATCACATTTTACACGTACTTATCTGTATATTATTAAATATTGCAATCCGAGATATCATATATTTATTAGTGCTCTTTTCTTAGTTCTGAAATATTTACAATTGTACAGTTTAGTATTCACTAAATTGTATAATTAGGTGTCAGCAGAAATTTGAAAGCAGCAGTGTGAGTAAAGACGATCCTACGTGTCCGTGGGGAGATCGTGCGGGGTAGTCCGTTGACTCTGGGTAAAGTCCTACTTGTGCTTGTGCTTTGGGGTGGGCTTCACGTGGGGTAGGTGCGGGTGCTATTGAGCACCTGCTAGTCTAAAGTCACCCTCTGTCGGAGACATTTTGCGCGGGGATCAACGGCTAACGGAGTCTGCCACCGGCGGCGGACGCGGTTACTTACGTCTAACCCACTGAGCTTGCTCGGTGGGAAAGGATGGAGGTTGTAGCGTTAAATATCGTCCCTCGGGACGTGCTGGCGGTGCTCGCAAGAGCGACGCTGGGTACTACGCCCGTGGTCTTTCGTTGCGGTGAATCCTTGACTAGGAGTAGACCTTTCGCGTTTAACTTACCTTACTCTTTTGCGTTTAACTCGTCGCTCGATCCGACTTCCTTTCCTTTTTGAGGTTTTTCCCCATAGTTCTGTGCGTAAGAGCCACAGGACTGGGGAGTTTTCTTCAATGAAAAGAACATGGTCTCCCATGGGGCTTCGGATGGGTCGTAGCTCCCTTGTGGAGAGGCAGGACCTCACGGAAATGGGCGAGGAGGGGCTTATTTCGCTCCCTTATACTTCCTACTTTTCCTACTTTTTCCAGTGTTCTATTTTCTTGCTCGTCCAGAATAATCTGGCTGCCGTGCATACGGTTTACGCATATTCTTCTCTCCTTGTTCCGTCGGTCCTTACCATATCTCTTCTTCACTCTTTCTTTTTAACAATCTTCCTCTTTTTTCGCCTCCATTAATATTTTTTTTGTTTGCTGCCACCAACCGTTTCTACTCATTTTTTGAAATTCCTATTCCTTCCTATGTCTCTGTCATCTCCTCCAAATATATAGTTAAAAACTAGGTTGTTAAAATGTCCTTTGGAGAAGAAAAAGTCCAAAGTGGTAACGCATATAACATACAATATGTATATTATAATGTAGTGATACATTTAACGTATCTCTAATGGTAATGTTATTGTTAATCTTTCGCAAACCATATATGTACATCTGTACTTCGTATGCTGTATTATTATCGTATTTGTCGAATAAATTACCTCAAAACACTTGATTTGACAGAACCTATTAACATTTCCCTGAGTATCATTCATCTGAACTAGATGAAAAACCCATCAAAGGATAGTGGGATAACTCGAAAATATCCAAGCACGCTCGAATTCGTACTTCGCTTCGAACGCGGTCACATATTATGAACATTATCTCAAAAAATATTCAACGGTCCACTTTCAAATTCTCAGACAATATTCTTGGTACTATAATAAAAAATTACAGAAAAAGAGGGGAAGGTGCGCCTTACGTCTGCCAGATCTGGCCCTGATAAGGTACACCCTATCATATGCACCTTTGATATGCCTGATCTAAACCTGAGTAAATTACACCTTATCAGGTGTACCTTAACTATGCCCCATGTGGCCCTGAGTAAGGCACAACCTATCAGGTGTTCCTTATTTGTGCTCTAGGTAAATAGATCTAGGAACGCGTATATTATTACCTGATCAAGCCCAAATTCGATTGGTGTAAGCAAGGCCTGATCCGGTGGAGCGTATTAATATTACATCAGGAGTTGACGAGGCTGACGTAAGGTAAGCCAGATTAAGCAAACATACCGACATTAGTTCAGGTCCGGATAAGGCTAAGAGCAGGCGAGTCGGAACAGGCTAGCCTTCCCAAAACCTGACCCGGGCCCGACGGAAACTCAGGTAGCCTGAATAAATTTCCACTTGGGATCACCATGTGTCAAAAGAGATACGTGAATGATGTCCTTGAACGTTTTGGAATGAACGAATCGAACTCCTTCAATCCTTTGGATCTCAATACGACATTGACAAAAGATAGAGAAGACTCCGAGAGCTACAACGACAAGAATCTACCGTTTAGAGAGTTAATCGGAGCTCTAATATACTTGGCTATATGCACAAGACCTGATATTTCTCACGCAGTGAGCTATTTGCGCCAATACAGTTCAAGTTATGATGCTACTCATTGGACTGCGGCGAAACGGGTGCTCAGATATCTAAAGGATACACAGAGTGTCGGAATACGTTTCCAAAGAACTCCCGAGCCACCGCAAGGCCCGTCAAGTAGTACTCGATAAGGAATCACCTAAAGTTTTATAAATTATTGAATGACCATTAAATCATAATCAACTACGAGAAGCAGTAGTAATGTAAACGTGCAGCGAAAACGTTATAGAAATTTTTGAAAACACAATTAAAATGATGGGCCAGTGCTAGATCATATAATTGGTAAACATGTAGTGACTTAAGTACTTGGCCTCAATAATATGATTTCAATACTTTTTGTTAGAGGCATTCACAGCACTCCTGTACTTGGCGTAGTTTTTTACACGTAAGTGTTTTTTGGGGGATATCACAAGTTTTTGTTGCTCAACGGGATATAAAAGCTCTGTGCACTGAAATCTATATTTTTATAGATATAAAATATAAATGCATTGTGATGCCGCTAATTAAAAAAGTGTATTGCGTTGTCGAAAATGTTTAATGGCATATAAATTTAATTTTCAAGTCCATTTTTTTAGAAATGCATAAAGATATATACTAATTAAAGAGAATGTAACCTTGAATTCATATAAGCGTCTTTAATGGTGTCCAGCTTGCTGAAGCCGAGTGGTGAACTTAAGAGAGGAGAGTGTACTGGATTATTTATATACAAATAGAATATTATGGTTTGAAAAAAAACGCCAATGCGTCGCTCGTTGCAAACTTTTCTGGACACCCTGGACTTCCACGCCCGACACTTAGATACAAGAAACTACGGAGCGGAAGACCTGGAAACCCTGGACTTCCACGCCCGACACCTAGATACAGGAAACTATGGAGAGGAATACCTGGACGTCCGATATTTCTAAAAACTATCACCTAAAATACGGAAAATTATGTGAAAGTACACACATACGTACACCCATACACGCGCATTCCACATGAAAGCCTTAATAATTCTATATTATTGTGAGAGCAGCCTTAGATTAACTGGAAATTTGGTGTGAACGGTATGCTTTACGTACAAAGTGTATTTGATTTTGTTGTGTATTCGTAAATTACCAACACCATCCAGAGCACAAATAGATAAAGAAGGCAGTCAGCGCCATCTGTCGTGTAAAAAAGTAGATGGACGTGCGAAGACGACGACGACGATAACGACGACGACGATGACGACGAAACTGAAATAAAATCATCTCGCTCGCCATCTCAATACGCCCTGATCTCGTATACTAATCGTATTGAACTTGGTGGCAATCGCTTCAGAACCCTCAATTCCTATAATGAATGTATCAATAACTTTTCCTCAGATATAGCAGTTCATAAGATATTTTGTTCCAAACACAGGTATAAGGTATAAGTAGTTGACTCGAGTAAAGAGTCTCGGCGAGCTGCGTCTTGTACAGCCGGTTGCCTGTACTTGGCGCGAGACTCGACCGAGTCTCTTGATTGTATTTAAAGTAAATGAACATTTCTTGATTTGATAGTCTTAAACTGAAACCTATTAACATATTCCTGAGTATCATTCATCTGAACTAGATGAAAAACCCATCAAAGGATCTTGGGATAACTCGAAAATGTCCAGGCACGCTCGAATCCGTGCTTCACTTCGAACACGGTCGCATATGAATATTATTTCAAAAAATATTTAACGGTCCACGTTCAAATTTTCAGACAATATTCTCTGTACTCTAATAACAAATTGCAGAAGAAATTATTCAATTTGAAGATGCCCCTTTTGAAATAATACAAATTGTTTAAGAAATTGTTGCATAACAATTATTAGACGACCGAATTTTCGACCTTTAAAACGTGGACTTTAAAGTGAACCCTATTGCACATTTTTCCCTGCAGTGTTTTGCTTTTAGTCGAAAAGCGGACGATGCATGATACATTTAAAGAAGAATCGGTTTTTTGAAGTCGATCCTTAGATAGCAATAGTTATTACAATTACGTAATGGGTATGAACTTTTATTCAATTAAATTCCCGTATTTTGAGACTGATAACGTTTCCTCCTGTCTATTTGCAGTCTCCTATTTTTGATATCAGTCCATATCAGTTTGATATGGCAGAGAATTAAAGCCATCACCGGCGTTAGGTATATATAATAAGAGAATTATTCGGCACTTCGAGTAGTTGGCAGAAAGTCTGTCAGTATAAGTCGGATCGCAGTTGAATTGATTGATACTTGTTTGAAAAAGAAAAAATGGAAAAGCCACGGGTCTTGGTAACAAGTAGCAACACACCGCAGGCTGGTATAGATTTACTGCTCACTAAGTAAGTAGACGACGAAAGTTAATTAATTAAAATAAAACATAAAACATTAATGCCGAGCGAAATATTTACAGGTGTGAAGTGACTGTCATACAAAAATTCATAAGCAATAAAGATGATGTTCGTCAAGCCGTTCCTGGATGCGATGCAATTTTTCTTAGTATTCATACTGATATCAATAGTGCATTCCTTGATATTGCTGGTAATATAAATTATACGTAATAATATATCTATCAATACTTTATACTCAGGAGATGACTAGTATATCATTCATTTACAATATTGTAATATTAATCGACCAAAGTAAGTTGATTAATTCTAGAAAATAGAGAATTTAATTGTACGCTTGATCTTCTCTTGGGTGTACCAATTCTAATATATATAATCAAATTCTAATGTACATATTAAGAAATACTTGGGCTTATTAGAACAATATATCACGTTGTCTTTTATGCATTAATTACTCTTGAAAATTTCTTTATTGCATTATTTATGTCTTCTATAGGACCAAACTTGAAAGTGGTATCTACTATGTCTGCTGGATACGATCACCTTGATGTACCAGAAATTAAAAGAAGAGGTATTAAAGTTGGCCACACACCAGTTGTACTAAGCGCTGCAGTTGCTGAAATCGCTATAATGTTAACGTTAACTGCTTCAAGAAGAGCGTACGAAGGACGACTTCTTTTGGAACAGTAAGACATGGTTTTCTATGAAATATTGCGTAGGAAACACCGAAGAGAAATTAATAAAGAGAATCAGAGACTTAAGTTGTATCCTATGACCATTAGAAAACAAACACTCAGCAGCAACAGAGCACCCGGTAGCGATGACGGTACTGACAAGACTGAGCACAGCGTCACAGCGTTATTCTTACGTACGACGTTGTACCCCCCTCCCCCTACCTCTCGGCCAACAACCCGCGGGTTCAGGCCGAATAGTATTATAAGTTTGGAATTACATCTGAATAATTATTCTTTTAATTATTTTTTAAATTTTGTTCTATTTTTTTCTATATTGCTAATACAGAGGTGCTACTCAAGGCAGACCCCAGTGGCTACTTGGTTGTGATTTACGCGGTTCAACTGTTGGTATTGTTGGCCTGGGTAGAATCGGCCTGCAGATCGCCAAGAAATTAAAATGTTTCGAAGTGGGCCACTTCGTTTACACTGGACATTCAAGAAAGAAAACTGGTGAGATTGTAACTAATACATTGTTCAGAAATTAGTTGGAAATAATTGTTGAACTCTGTAATATACAAATTATTTATTTTTTATCAATTTATGATTTTGTCTGTGTTAATCGAGTGGGATTATTTTTCTTTTTGTGCAAACCTAGGAGACGATATTGGCGCAGTATTCGTATCCCTGGATGATGTCCTGGAACAGAGTGACTTTGTCATTGTTGCCACGCCGTTGACTGATGAGACGCGTGGACTTTTTAATGAAGCTGCGTTTGCAAAAATGAAACAGACTGCTGTTTTTGTAAACGTTGGCAGAGGAGCAGTGGTGAAGACTGATGCTCTTATTACGGCTCTTCGCAATAAAACTATTTTTGCTGCTGGACTCGACGTGACCGATCCGGAACCACTGCCACCTGGTCATGAACTTCTTAAGCTGCCGAATGCTGGTTTGTATATTTCAAAGTAAATTTGGTAAATTAAGTATTCGGATAATGAAGTTTTGTTTGTTTTGCAGTTGTGAGCCCGCACTTGGGTAGTTCAACAGTGAAGACACGAAACGATATGGCAATTACAGCCGCTCAAAATATATTGAATGGTCTAGAAGGAAAGCCACTCGTTTATGAATTGTAAACGGCATTCTTGTGATTTATAGAAGCTCTATGAATAAACTGTCGAACGAGATGTAATATCTCGTATAAATTGATTACTATATTTTTAATGGATATACACAGCAATATCTTGATAAGTGTGGAAAATAATTTTATTCACATAAAATTTACATATTATGATTCATATAAATGATTGCAATTAAAAATTTGGTAGTGGGAAATAGTTATATGTATGGGTGAGATTTCTAGGGCTAGATAATATTATTTGAACTCTAAAGCTCAGCTATATTTCAACTGCGATGCTGTTGACTCCACTTGCATGATTGATGATGCGACTGCTTTTGCTGATTTGCACAATCCTAAGCTATCACCCACAATTATGCGGCGGCAATAAAACTGACCACCAACGGTAACTTATTCATTTGGTCTACCTACAATAAGGGCACCAAATAAATAAACTATTACTGTGTAACACATTTTCATGTAAATTTTAAATGTAACTTGCTATTTACTTTCTACGGACTCAATAAAATGATTATAAATAAGTAATATAATTGTATTGAATCCAAACAATATTTTACTCACAGAGCACACTATATTTCGAAAACATTACAACAATATTTCCAATATTTGATTGCGAAAGCAATGTTTTTGATGCCTTTATGTCAAATATTGTACAATAATTCAGAAGCAGAATAAGCTATGGCACATTAAATTCGGTACAAAATTACGGTTTATTCTTTGAAAAAGCTCGACGAAAATGTACCTTTATGGAAATTAGCATTGATCAATTAATACTTTAGCAAATAGATTGCTATTAATGTTTCTCTAGGTTAAGGACACGTGTTGTAATACAAATCGCCCTCCATTGCTGTTAATTAATATATTTAAATGTTAAAATTCATTGAAAAGTGTAGCCCTTATTTGACTAGTGTCCAGCGCGGTATAGCTATCTTAATGCATCATTGTTATCATTTACATGTTCTATCATTAATATTACATTTATACTGCAATATTTTTCAGCAGAGCGAACGGTGTGATATTACAGCAATATTAACGAAATATTGCAGTAATCTTGCAATAGATTTTAGCAATATTCAGGTGCTATGGGTTATATTTTTTAATATTGTGCATTGAGATTTCCAGAATATTGACCGGCAATATTATAGCAATATTATGCTTGCAACGTTCTGAGCGGACATTGCAAGGTTTCTGCAACATTGAAGAAATATTTTCAACAACTTTCACTATATTTCCGCAATATAGCATTATTTCAAGGGAAATTTTTCCCAATATTGATACTGCACATTTGAATTAATGTAAAAGAACGGCATTACTTTCCGGTACCCCTAATATTTGCGGAGTGTGTGGTATACACGAGGTAGGAACATACGAACTTCTTTTTTCCGTTTTCAAGGTTGCGCATATGTTCAAAATCCTTTAATGGAATATCACTAGATTACAACGAACGTATATCGGGAAGCACATTCACCTGAATAAGTTCCGGAAACTGAGTAGTTCCTATAAAAGGTGAAAAATAAGTTGTCTGCGTGTGACGTCATGATTCAAAATGGCCGATGTGGATATGAAGGAACTTTAATGTGGTAGTTAACACCGCTAATTAACTTAACACTCTATAAGCACTATTACAAAAAAATTATAATAAGTAACTTCAACCTTTAACCAGATGTGGCTTGATAGAGTTTAATTGTTTTCGAGTCGTCAAAAACTCCGGTTTACTTATCGACCGAGTACAGCTGTACAGTCTATGTATTTTCAGCAGTTCAACAAAAGTTTGCCGTAATAAAAAATAAATATTTAATTTAAAAGAAATGTAATTTTGTTTCAATGACAAAACATTAACCAATAAAATACTAACAGTCGGATATTATACCTGCAGTGAGAATGCCGGCTGTTCGAAATACAAGAAAAAATGTAGACAGTTTACTGTTGTACAATATTGTCTTCTGTTGTACAATGTTGTCTTCCATATTTAAACGCTACGTAGCAATGCAACTGAACCATCGGCCACAACGTCCAACTTCAATTTTCTATTAAATCCCATTTTTGCTTAATGCGAAATATTGAAGGACAACGGCCAATAGTAATACACAGAATATAGAGGGATGGAGGGACCTCGAATCCAGAGTTCTACACATATTTTCAATGTAAAAGCACATATTCTCAATGTAAAATATCGTAAGACTCGAAGTCTCAATATAAACACATTATACGCAGAAAAACTCGGATGGTTCATCCAACCCGATTGAACTGACGTGTATGGTAAAGGCGCAACAACACAATGCACTTCTGACTTGACGCGATCGCATTACCATCGAAGCTGGGACGCGACTAGAATACAGGAAACGACAATCCAACAGAGTTCGTCCTCGCTTCCACAGTGTCTGTTTGTACCTGGGACCGTCTGCTTGCACGCGCCTAAGGAAGCACGTACGTGTGTACATTGTCAAGAAGACTACGTCCTCGCCGTATACCGTCACCGTGTGTGGACGTAGAGGAGCCAATCGCGCATGCGCGTGACAGGTAAAAGCCTTGCGCCTTGTAAAAGCAACAAGTAGTCTCTGGTCCTTCTCCTTTCAAATTTCAAAGATCCCGCAGTCGATGTTCGGTTGCCGGTCATTGGTTGATCGTAAGACAGCCAATGCGATAGGCAGTTTTGAGGTGAGTGGTCGTAGAGTGGAAGGAAAAAAACAAAGTAAAACCCGCCAAGGAAGAAGGTAGTGCGAGACTTTCTTCGTTGTAGCCGGCAATCGGGATGCTACGCAGCCCTGTCGTAGATTGCCGCCGTGTCGTGCGTGGCTGCCTATGTGTACTGATATACGCCAATGAAGTGTGGTGCTGAGGTGCGGCGTGGCTTCTCCGTTCAGAACGAGTTGCAGCTTTCGTTGCTGTTACCTGCTCGAGTCCAGCAGTCGTGTCGCGACTCGCGTGCAATGTTGTGTGTTCGTTTGCGATCGGTGTGAACGTGTAGCCTTGACGGGCGCCAACGATCCAGCTAGCCAGCCAGCCAGCCAACACAATACGTACCTCTAGTTACATGGGACGTCTAGGTGTGGATAAAATACACCTAGATTGAATTCTCACGCTTTGAACTACGTTGAGACGTTTAAAGGCTGCAGGATTCTGACCGACCGGCGGTAATAAGAGAATCGACTGGACTCGGTCGGAAAGACGTTTCCATCCGGTAAACAGGACTCAGTCTGCGGGACAATTGGATATTTCTATTATGCTACCCAGGTACGGTGATTGTCAGTACGGATGTTTCTTCTGGTAGAATTGTGTCTCGTAAACCATGTCCACGATCGACGTGGTTCGTCAGGCTGCCCAGCAATCCAGTGTCAATGCTCATGACGAGGACGATGAGCACCACGGGTAAATTATATACCTTTACAAATTGTATAAAGACCTGCACTAAATGCGTATGTTATTACTTTTTTTCATTAGACGAGTCTAATAGTATGATGTGTATTAGGACTGAAAATCTTGATATCCACCCTCTTAAAAGAGCATGTTTTTGGTCCTTCAGATATTTTCGAGGATTAGGGTACGTACCACAAGGGTCTAACCCTCGTGTCTTAAGGCTTGGAATTCTCCTTTGCGCGTCATCTTGACAACGTCGTACCACCCCGAGTGCGTTCAACTCGCGCGAACCGTGAAGAGCAAAGAGTAAAGGCGTGCTCTCAACGCTCATCCAATGTCAATGACTGCTCCTTGCGAGGTTGACCTCTCTCTATTCGCCACGGCATCTTCCCTTCTTCGATTGAGGCCTTCTCGATGCTGAATGGACATGATGCCAACTCATTTTCGATCGTTCCTCCCTTCGTTTCTTGCGCAGTCGTTTGACCTTGGACTATCGGAACACGGAAAACTTCGAAGTAGGTTGCCGCCAATCGGATCCGTCCTGGCGTCTCGCTGGCGCGTTCGGTAAGGAGCCTGCCGCGAGTGCATAAGAGAACCCATACTCGCTTACTCATATCACAAACATACCTGGAATACGTATGTATATGCATTATACACATTCTGCTGCACGTTTGTCTGCGCTAATGAAAATAGCACATAAATGTGCATAGATTGACTTCCCGTCGCTTCGCGAAACTAACCATAAACCTTAAGGTTGAATAACGGTACTTCTATAATGCATCGTACGTATTGCCATTGCAGTTCTCTCCTCAAAACTCTTCGTGGTGCAGTTGCATTTACAGGCTTTGTGTCGTATAGGCACCGGAAATCACGAACCTGTCCTGACTGGTTATGATACACACTGGACAGTTCTAAACAGAATCTAGTAGGACGTTACTCGTAGAAGTAATCGTGATATTAATGATTGAGCTTAATACTCACAATTTAAATATAAACAAATCGTTCGGATTTGTACGAATGACACCAGTATAATTATATACATAGTCGACCCACGAGTCAATGTATTTTCTTGACAGTCCGCAAATAATGCAATCCTTAGCGAATCGTGGCATTCTATAAATAAAATATTTTCCAGTGCGAAATGCATTAAAGTTGCATATTCTCTAACATAAATTGTATGCAGAACCAAGAGGTACTTGCTGAGTATTGCATTGTTTACCAACTGTCAAAAACTCACATTGAACTCATGGACAGATCATAGCGAATAACTCAACTCCACATGAAACGTGCTGTGCGTAATTATTCTTCGCTGCGAAACTTTTTTTTTATCGCATGAAATTTTTACGCAATACCCATTTAATCTAGGAACGCTGCCAGATATCAATCTGTAAATATTGCATGTAAACACTGCGAAGTAACGAGCGCGAGATTATTTGCTAGAACGGAACTCAGCGTTGTTCCTATGGACGTGGATAAGGAAACCGGTCGCCGCGGATCATCATGTACACCCACAGGAGAAACCGATCGTCAATTCTCTTAGTCGTGGCTCTCTCGACTCTTCGCTCTCTTTGTATCTTACAAAAGTGGCCTACGCCTCCGGCAACAAGCACTGCATATATACATATATAGTAGAGACAGCTACTTCGAAGCGATCTATAGTAATGCATGTAAAAGAAAGAGAGAGAGACTCCAGCCCACGTTATGGAAACGTTGTAAGCGAGTATACCTATTTGTTGCGGTAAGAAACAGACAGTAGATATGGGTAACTCGTGCGAGGTAGACAGTAAATAACTAAATGACATAAGTAAAGAAGTATCAGACAAAGAGAGAGAGAACAAGGAGAAACTGTATAAGCTTAGAATAAGGAGTAGGCAGCAGTGGCTATATACTTCCAAAGTCCCACTCGGGTGACTCAAGGAGTCTTAGGCTCCGGTGCAAGTAGCAGTTCTCCTTACGAAGTGCGTCCTGCGACCTACGGCCGTTATGGTCATGCCTGATGCCGCCTCGTGGTATCGCGGAGTGGCAGTAGTCTGCAGGACGGCGCATCGGTGCACGTGCACGGCAGTGGCTCGATGTACGAGGGGCACGCCGGACGTAGACGAAGGATGCTGGCTGGAGAGAAAGGTCTCGGAGAGACGTAGAGAGACGTCGGGTGAGAGAGAGAGAGGGAGGATCGTCGACTACGCAGGGAGGGAGAATCGGGATTGGGAATACCTACGCTACCTTAAGTCACGAAACGCCCCCGCTATGGGTCCCTCTGTACCTACCACAGCGACTCGGCCAAGCCGCAGTTCCGTCGGATCGCACGGTTAAACCGATACGCCGATATCTTATTCCCCTATTTCGGCACGACGCCGCTATTAACTACCGAGACGGCGAAACGCGGCTTAAGGTCTCGAAACTCTTGGCGAGGCACTACCGCGCGATCACCTGACCGACAATGACACTGTAATTTGGACTAGCATTGTCAGTGGAAAGTTCTAGGCGATAGAATATCGGACACTTTACTGGAGCTTCGATCGAATTCGGTTCGATTGAGAAATCTTTGAACGAGGAAGGTGAAGCTGTGAATCACGAATTTTCAGAAGAGCGAGGAACGAGATTCAGTATACGAGGAGACGCGGACAGTTCAAGTCGACGGCCGAGAACTCTGCTACTCAGGGCCGTAAGTGCGCGAGATGCGGTGCCCTCTTTGGTAGGTTTCATAACACTGGGGCACAGTGCCCCCGATGCAGGCAACGAGTATGCCAGCAGTGTCGAGAGAACAACAGAGCCCAAGGCGACAAGGGAAACTTCTTCAACGACTGGATTTGCTCCGAGTGCTATGAACTATCGTGAGTTATAATTCATTTACTTTGTCTTCCTTTCTCTTATACGAAAACTAATACTGTGATTTGACTCCTTCCCAACTCCACTTTACGGAATGCCTATTTTCAGTGAGCTCCGTGTCGTCAGGGACGGCTGGATGATCGATGGCGACAGTAAGAAAACTGTCGGAAGGAAGACCTCACCCTTAGATATATTGAAACGCAGCATCCGACGCTCCTGGACCATTAACGGTAATATCCAGTTTCATAATGTAACGGTTCTTTATCTAATTGCATAATAAATATACGATTTGCATTCTTTATCCAGGCCCGCCAAATCGCTGGTCCGCTGCCAGAAAATCGCCAGAATTACGCGCTTATCGCAGCCTTCCTATCAGACGACAGGATTACAGAGATATTGTGGGTGATTCCTCCTATCCCAGAATCACGAACGAAGATCTAGCGAAGGACCAAGAGTACCTCACTGGATCGAACGAATGTGCGACTATCAAAGAAAACGAAAACTTCACTGTCTATAAAAAAGAGGACGAAGTGCCATCGAACGAAGTCACAAAAACTAAGAAAAACGATAACCAATCAAATAATGTTCTTAATATTAAGCCTGGAGAGGATCAAACTCCTCCTCGAGTATCCTTAATAAAACCACCAAGGATCCTAACAAAGGTTGCTACGCCGGAAAACAAGCAATTCGTTAAACATGGCGAGAGAAAATCAAGTATTCCCATACTTCGAAGAAGTTCCAAGGAGTTTGAGGACATCAGGAGTCCTCAAGAGTCCGCAAAACGATCCTTGATCCCCCAAAGGTAAACTGTCAACCTATAATCTTTGCGTTAATGAGCTAAAACTCTAAACAGTGTTTGTTCTCACAGATATCGAGGCAGTACAGACGACCTCAGAAGAAGTCGCGAGGATATCAGTGTCCCCAGCTTGATACCCAAGTTATTCGCTTCCCGGTCTAAGGAGGACAGACTGAAACGTCAAGACAGCCGAGATGAAATATCTCCTAGGACTAAGGACGATAGATTAAAGCGCCAAGATAGCAGGGACGAGATTCGCCACATACCAAAGGCAAATCGAAGGGATTCAAAGGACTCGAAGGAAGACTCTAGATCCTTGCAGTTTTGTCAAACTGGCAGGGAGGAGAGTAAGACCGGGATAAGGATCTTTCGACGAGACAGCCGTGAGGACGTGGGTAGAGATAGTTTATGCCTGAGTGTCAGCGTCGGCGTTTTAAGGGGGAAGCAAAGCAGCAAAGAGGATAGACTCGAAAGAACGGAAGAACGCGTGGGTGAGGAATCGAGATCAAAGTCGTTTGCCAATGAGCAAACTGGACCAGCTATCAAGACTTCGAAAAAGGGCATTGTAGAAAGTCCTGAGAGTAAAAACGTGAATAACGAAACGAACGAAATTGCGAAAAGTGTCGAGGAAACGAAGGCAGTTAAGAGTCCGCAAGATATGGCACACGAGCCGAAGTTTGAGGAGTTCATCGATGCTGAGACTAACGCGCTAAGTGAAGCTAAGACAGCTGAGGAAACGAGTCAAGCTGATTTTTTGGATAAGATGAAAAGTGAAAAATCGAATACTTGTAAATCGGAGAAGATGGGTGATTTTTCGGGATCTGTTGGAACTCTTGATGCTAGTGAGGGTAGTGACTGCGTTGACTTGGATGTCGTTGCTGTCACCACTCCTGAGAAACGTACCAGTTTTGATCCACTTCAGGGAAAGAGAATAGAGGAATTTCAGGTGGTTAGTAAATTAATACAATTAAATTGTTCAATCTTAGAGATCCGTACATTAATTGTACCGATTAATTAATAACATTTTTCAAATTATTATTAAAAAAAAGATTAAATAAAAATCGTTTTGAACAGGTCCGAAGGAAGTTCTCTAAAGAAGAGTTCTCCAACCCCGACGATACGGATGATACACCGAACAGGCGTTGCTCCAGTGTATGTTTCATATCCCATTCAAGACTAAAATGTTAATCAATAAGTGAATCATTGAAAAAATAAATATCATTAATGTCGCAGCACTTATCACCAGAAGCAAGTCCTCTTAGTACAAGATCATCTAGGTACAGTCCTCGTGAAAGCGAAAGTGAACCCACGCCAGCCTTACCACGCAAAACAGCCAGTGGTGACTCCTCCCTGTCTTCTCAGCGAATAAGAGATGCTATCACAAGAACACGAAGAGAATCCAATAGCAGCACAAGATACGAAAGTAGCGGAAGTGAAAGTGTCAAGTATGTTTATGATCTACATCCTAAATATCACTCTAAAAAACAGATCCATCTTTATTTAGAATAAATTTAATTGTTACCAGACTCAGTGAATCTGGTCTGCATGGGTACACAGATTTAGCAAGAAGAGTTAAATTCACTGGAAGTGGTACAGGGCATCTAACCGGAAATGACGAAGTAGTGCAACGAGACAGCGCCACCAGCGCAGGAGAAGACGAGCCTCACGACGATTCTCACAATCGAGATGCTAGAGGAGGTCCTGGTTGCAACCAAGGCAGACCGATACTCCGCAGACGTAGGCAGTTCGACTCGCAGGGTGAGTCCAACGTCTGCCTATTTCATTGCTTTCTTCAGTAACACCTGATCCCATCAAAAAACAATAAAACCCCAAGGTACAAAACACGTACCTAATAGCTTTCGTTGCCCTTTAACCTTGCCATAATGAATTCATTGACCAAAGACAAATGCAAGCTTCCTATCTACATGTCAAACCATATTCTTATGTGAATATAATAAATTATTTAAACGGCGCATAACCAGCGGCATATAGCAATTCGCAATAGCAGTTGACTCATCGATTTTCGAAGCCTTTCCTGTAGTAAACTAGGTCCTGCTCGGCCGATATATCCAGTCTCGAGGGTGACATATGGCGAGCAGCACGACGTACTAGAATCGTAAAAAACGGCAGTTGGCGACCTAGTGTGCAATAGCAATTAAATTAAAATGGGCGGCACTTTCCCCGAACGCGCGTAATAAGACTCACAAATTTTGTGCACCGACGTTAATTAACGCGCGTCTACGCTCCGGTTCCTATTCGTGTTAATGACATCGATCCTCAACCAAATCGGAATCCTTGCCCAGTACAATAACCGACAGTGCCAAATCATGAATATAAGGAGACTACTCGAATTACTCATTACCGTTGCCTTATCCGTATACTTTCTTCTCTTTTACGCTGCAGCCTGCATAGTTTTCTATCTGCTATGGACGACTGATTGATTACAAGTTGCACAATTTACATTACGGAAGATCACTAATTCACTTTGAACAGACTGAACTAAAATAGTATCAGCTATATTATTTCACGTTGTACGGCCATAAATCTTCCAACAATGTTTTGCCTTCCCGGAGAATTTGGGTAACTAATTCGGAGTCCTACTACCGTACCTTCTACTATCAGCAAGCACTGCGCCACGGCTATCGGCAGTTTTCACCGTACTGTAAGTAGCGAGTTGAAGCAGGATAGGACATATAACGAAGGAACGTAGGTAGAACAGTGTGACGACGTCCTGTTCTAACGTATAGTCGACTCGCCTGTAATAATACCGGGTGTGCTGTAATAACTCACGTGCCGGTAACAAAACCGGATGCCTGCTTGGTCCTACGAAGATTCCTGTAACTTTGCAGGTTAGACCTACACAACGTGACATTCAAGCAAAGGGAAATGATACGTTATATTCCTACGATAAATTGCGCAATCAGTCAAACCGGTGGTCAAAGCATTCGCATTCAAAAGGGGCACTATATAAACTGACCATTATCTACCAGAGTACCGATTCGCTGGCAACGTATCACCCTGTACGATAGCTGCACTGTGTTGAACCGACTATAGCATAACATGTACACGGCGATGCTATAGTTTTAGTGATATGGGCTATAGCACAGGTGTCTCGTATAGCCAGGTTTCAGTTTAGCTGTGCTAGCCCACGCGAACTGATCGGTCCCTGGACAGTGTCCAGTAGTACAGAGAGAGACAGTGAAACGTTATTTGAGTCTAGACGGTTTAGCGTAGTTCAAAAAGTGACAAGTTTCTCAGAAAAAAATAAAAAATCGATGAAGAGATAAGTTTAGAAGATTATAATTTTCCGTGAAGAAATTTTGAAATCAGTATCAGCGTTGTTCGTGGCTTCTTATCGGCTGTGAGGCTCATAAATGCGTAGAGCTTGTTACATGTTATATATACATATATAAGCTTATCTTTGAATATGATTTCTCGAAAAACTGTATTATGCGTTTTTGAGCAATTCTGAAATCTGAGCTGATTTTGGTACTCATGGGGATACGAGGCTGGCCCGTGCCATTGACCAGGTAATTCATTAGCGCGTTAAGCCGAGAACACCCTGTAGCGTGACGGGAATGTTTTTGAGAGCATTCTGTGGGTTAGGCTTCGGTAGCCTCTTGGCCTAACATCCAACGTCTTGAGTCTTCTGCTCACGCAACGTAAACGTTCGTCAACATTCAGACCAGTTTGAGCAGAGTTTATTTCAAAATCACTTGCTCGGGCAAACTTGGTCATTGTCTAGAGACGACTCAGCCCCGTAAAGGGCGTCTTTGAATTATTGTGACACCTGTTTCCTTTAGACGGTCTGCGTTTGCGCTTTCTACTGCTAGTACGTTCCGATGATCTCCGTTGGAGATTCGTTATCCAATTAGTGTTCTAACTATTTCAAGAACTCTTCTATACGGTAGCTGTTTTAATATTATTATTTATTTTTTATTATTCCTGTTTGAAGGTTCACGGCGTAGAGGAAGATCACACGCCAGGGGTTGCGCAGAGGAATTACAGAGTCTCCAGACGCTCCATGTAATCAGTCGAGGTGGCCATCGGCCGCATAGCCCGACAGGCGTTCAGGGTCAGGGTCAGAATCCAGAGCAGCCTTTAGTAGACTATCGTCGTCTAGTCTTCATCAGCTCGGATTCCTCGTCAGGACGCGAGGAAGACGACGCCGACAGCAGCTCCGGTTCCTCCTCCCTCAACGGGTTGCCTCGCGGTACCCACGTCCAGGGATTGGAGGACTGCGATTGGGATTACTTTGAGAGTGGTGCCATTCCTTTGCCTGCTGGTATAGCCATTAACGTAGGGGGTGGTAGCATCGGTAACGAGAACGTCGCTCAGGATTGGAGTTGCTGCCCTGGACGAGGGTCATCTGCCTGTCAAGTAAGATTCTTTTATCTATCAGGCCTTCTTGTTGTAATCAGTAGATATGATAGTCAGCTGAATTATATGCTTACGATTTGTCGATTGACGTCAGTGCCGAGGTATCTTGATTAGAATTTGTTTTTTAGGCTTGTGGCGGCTCCCGTGGTGCTAATGTACTTCCGGTACCAGTACCTATCCCGGTTCCAGTTCCTTATCCTGTGCCGATTCCTGCCGCTCTGTGGACTGGAGAGTTTGCTGCTTCGTCAATGATTAGCTGTGGAACATCGGCGGAAGGAACACTCCGATTAAGGGGCGATCCTGCGGCTTCGTGGTTTACTTGGCACCCGAGATTTAATCACCCTTTACAAGATACCAGAATAGATCCGAGACTTACCGCTGCATCTTTCGTTCCTGTCACATTCTCCTTTGGTCCGGAAGTCAGTACGGGGTTTTCTAGCGAAGCTACTGAAACGAAACCTCCCGAAACAGGTACCTCCACTTCCGCTACTGAACCAAATAATCCTGTTCCTGAAACTTTATCTAAAGCGAATGAGTGCGGTACAACTAATTCGGAGACTACGAAGGATGAGACGACTTTCTCTAATACCTCCGGAAGTAACAAAGAGGAACAGCCGAGTTCTTTGAAAGACCAGCACAGTCTCGAGGACGTAGACGCCGAGGATAAGGATTGTAGAAAGAAAGAGGAGGACGAAGATAAAGCTCAAAATTCCTTATCATCCTTTAAGTGTGAAAGTAGAAGTCAGAAAATGTATAGACACTCGAGGGGAGACTCCGGAAGCTCTTCAGGAAGGTCTTCCGCTGATAGTAGCGACCTCGAGGACTCCGCGTCTCACCACTTCTCCCGTGTCTTTGTTGTGAACGACGATTCCTTGACCAGCGATAACGACATCGAGGACAACGAGGATTCTGACTCAGCCAGAGAAGGTGGAATCACATTAAGAAAGGTTACAGCCTTACCGGAAAATGAACCAGTAATTTTACGTCATGTCAGACTCCTCGACGAAGACATGGGCATTGATAAGACTCGCCAAGAACAAGAATCCAATGACTCCGATACTAGTTCGGATGAGATGTCAAAGAAACGTGACAGGACGACTTCGGAAGATTCTGCTGCTGTATTCGACAGTCCAGCTAGTGACAGAGCTTTACAAACTGGAGGAACTAATGAAAATCAAATACTCAGAAGATACAATTTAGAAGCTAGTGAAAATTATGTGGCTGACACAAAGAATTCCTCCGACGATCAAATTCGTTTAAAATCCATCAAGATACTTGATCCAGATAGCATTGATTCTACTGCTAGCTACACTCTTGCTGGAAAAAGTTTGCAGGAACACTATTCAAGTAGTAGTAGCAGTGCGATAAGTAAAGGACACGTGCCGTTAACTGAATCAGTAAGTCATAAGGTATCTGTGACCGATTGGAACGGTGCCATAGTACCGGATTCTCTAGAAGTCATGGAATGCTCCGATATTGTCCATCCTACGAAGCCCGACGGTATAACGAATGGGGGTAACCAGGAAATACGTAGCGACATCTGTGAACGAGAAGTCGAATCTGATTTACCAATAAATTGCGATAGAGGTGCATCACGAGCAGATAAGACGATATCTGTATCACTGGCATTATCAACCGCAGTACACGATGAAAGTCTAAACGGAATAATGTCGAATATTAGTATATTAGGAATTTCGAGCGCAAGTAGCGAAACTAATACTGGTAGCGAGGTGAGCAGTGATGAACTACACGAATATGAGTTATCACCAGGAACAGGAGCCACATCCCTATCGGAAGGAGATGACCGAACCCTCTCTGCTGTGAACAAAGAACTTCTATTCAGACGATCCAATCTCCCTTCGATCATTGACAAGGACGTACCGGATGAGCAGCTTGAAAATCTTCAAACACCTGCGCCTAACAAGGAATACCAGCAATCTACAAACGAGTCGAGTGAATCAAAAATAAATCATCAAACCGAAAGTGAATCCACTTCGGGACTCCATTCAGAGAATTCAGATGATTTCGAGCCCGATTCTGATCGGCAAACAGTGGTAACGGTTACCCAAGAAAAGGCAGAATCAGCTGAAAGGAAAAGTAACGAGGAGTGCGAGCCAATTAAATCAAGTGCGGAACCTGATCAAAGTCACAATGTGAACGATATAATATCCAGCAAGATTCATGAGATTTTTAAGAGTGTAGAAAGCTGCCATGGTAAGGTAGGTGAGGTGAACCACGTCCCGAAAGAGACTACGTCGTTGGCAGCGCATGACGAAAGCCGGCCGGTGAGAGGCGAGCGGCCCGACTCACGGCAGGTGGGAGGAAGTAGGGATATCGAAGGTGGTGGATGTGTCGGTAGTGGTAGTATTAACACCAGCAGTAGTGGTAACGGTAGTAGTATTAGCACTGGCAGCGCCAGAGAGACGGATCGCGGAACAGCAAGGTTTCGCTCAGTCGAGCGACGCCCGCCTACGCGGAAGGATGGCGTCTCTTCAGGTTTGTCGTCGAGTGATTCCGCAAGAGATTCAGCGAACTCTCCCTCGAACAAATACAGGAGCCTCGTGATGATCACGCAAGGTGCTTATCAGCCAGTGAGCGTGGTCACTTCAGATACGACTACGCTCCTGCAACCTGACGAAGAGGGCCACGGCGTCGCAACACCTCAAGGACTGGCCGGATACTTCCAGCTGGCGCTTGAGGCTACTGCTGAAAGTCCTAGAGGCGGCAACGGCCCCAGGAGGCCTCTTATGGTCAAACGACCCCAGCACAATCAACAAGAACCAGAGGCTGATAGTGGTCTCAGCGTGGGGAGTGCCAGTGAGAGCGATGACGTGCAATCTGTGAAAAGCCTTTCTAGGATCGTTCAAGCTGCCTCGGGCAATGAGCAGCACTCACCTTCAAGACCGGAGTCCGAAACAAGCCCTCGTGTACGTGGTTCTCCTATCAATTCTACAAATAACGGTGTTGTGATACTTGAAGAGGGTCTTGCCGATGATGATTCTTGGGTCGAGGAAGTTTCCCACGATGAAGAAGAACAGGGTGCCACCACGGCTACCGAAGAGAGTTCCGAGGATGAAGCTAATAATCTTGGAGATCGCGAGGAAGAGCTGCGTGGATATCATAGACAGGCTATTGACTTTACGTTACACACTATTGTGGAGGAATCGTGCGAGGAAAGTGAAGCTGAGCCAAGTCTGGCTACTGGTAGTCCCAGGAAGCAAAGACCGCCCTCGGCATCTGAGTTGGAAAAATATTTCTTCTTTGGTCTTGGAGAAGGTAATGTTAGTCTGGGATCGAGAGAAGTCGACAGCCTCTCGGAGACGTCTTCAATCTATTCGGAAGGTCTCGAATCGCTTGGACAGGAAGAGGCGCCAACTACGGGTGATAAAACTTCTGGTGAATTTCTTAACTCTTCTAGGCTCGAAAAGTATTTCCTCTCTGAGTTTTTAGGATTCGATCAGGATAGAAGAGATTCGGATGGCTCCGTTGGAAGCGATTCCGAAGGTAGACCCAGTCCGGAACAGCGTAGAAAGCGCCTTGTTAGGGCAAGAGGTACTGGACGATCCCATAGCTCTTCTCTGGATAACCTATTGGCTCTCGCCCAGAGTTCACAGAACCTCAGCTCACAAAACTCTCTGCAAGATCTTAGTCTGAACGCCGACGGTCAGGAAACTCAATCAGAAGGCTCTTCTACCGAAACGGATGGTGCGGAGGATCAAACTCCAGCTTTCGGTACGGATGGACAGTTTGATACGGTAAAACGTAAAAAGAAAAAGCCCAGAAATCTCGGCACACAAAGTCCTAGGGTAACGGAAGACAGAAACAAGACTCCCGAGCCACGGGAAATCGTGGAGAGTCTTGAAGTCGATCCTGAGACGGTGAATTCAGAGGATGAAAGGTCCAAGACCCCACAACCAGAGGCTGCTCTGTTCTCATCATCCTCTTCGCAAGCTGAACAAGCACGTAACCCGATCATTCCTGGAGAGGTAATTTCGGCCAGGAACAAAACACAATCTCGAGATTCAGGATTCATCGGAAGCTGTGATGATTTGTTACAACACCAAAAGACTACTGGAGATAGTCTATTGTCAGGGAATCAGGAAGCCAAGGATTGTTCTCAGAATGCAGAAAACGAAAGTGCTCAACGTGTGAAAAACAATTCCGCAAGACCGGAGGCGCCTTTGAGTCAATCATCGTTAGCACCCCCACCGAATGCTTCTCTCTCAAGAAAGGACAGCTTCAACAATTGGTCCAGCGATGAGGAAACAAACCTTATGATGTCCAAGATGCGTCAATTTTTCAAGACTATGGTAGCTAATTCCAATGGGCAAAACCAAACATCCAGCGCTGCGTCGCCTGCTCCAAGTCCAAGATTATCAGGAACATCGCCTAAACTAAGATTAGGATCGCAAAACCGTACTAAGCCACCACAATTAGTCTACTTCGAAAACGAACTAACTAGACTGATGAAGACGGTCCCGGGAATTCGGGACGAGCAAGTCCGTGAAATTGTCGAATATTTAAGCTCAGAAGATACCTGGTCGGACTCTTATGACAGCTCAGATTATACCAGCTCTGATCTCGAAGGTGCGGGTGCAGGAGGTCGACGCTCAGCACTACAGGAACAAATATCCCAAAGTTGTCAACAAATCATCAGTAAATTCGATACTAGTACTGACCTACTGTCCGACAAAGAAGACAGTGCAGGTCCACCTCTAGGTAGAGACACAGCATTCGTATATCAGAAGCTTGTGCAGAGTTTCACGAAGATGGCCGGAGACGGTGTCAGTTCTGATGCGAGTTCTACGCCACATAGCAGTCCTCCTCTAATAGCTAAAGTAATGCATCACATTGGAAGTCGTTTGGTGGCTCTGATGCATGAAGTATCTGAAGGTGGTCCAGCAGTTCAGCCTCCAGCTTCGTGGAGACGTTATCCTCAGCATCATCGTACACCATCTTCAGCTTCTACTACTGAAGACGATGATTCCACCTCAGACTCTACCAACCCACCAGCTCATCTTCAGCTTCCTAGATCCAAATCTCACGATCCTTTACTCTTACTGAATGGACATCCTGCTGCTGCTGGCCAGGAAGGCGAAGAGCGTGAAGCCAGTGATTACGAAAGGTTCTCCTGGAGAGGCAGTTTTGAATCAGCTCTAATGGCTGCTGATTCAAGAACAAAACTTAGTCTCCTTGCCTGTTCTGGGGACGTGAGTGCTAGTGCAAGTGCAAGTGCCCTGGCAATGGCTGCCAAACGACGTAGTGCCGGCGACCTGCTCTTCAATCCAAAGAGCTTTTCCAGGGAGCAGCTCGACCGAGTTCGCAGTTGCGGGTCAATCGGTGGTGGCAGTGGCTCGATAGAAGAGAAAATTTGGAGCAACAGAAGAAGATCATCTGTCCCAGATGCCAATACGAGAGGAGAATCAGGTGAGTCAATCTAGTTATTTTTTCTAGGATCCTTTAGGTCGTGGCTTCGGTATGAAAAGCAATCATTCAGAATTCTTATTTACCGCCAGAAGCATCGATTCAGTTCCAAGTTCTCCACATGAACATAACTGACCCATTTGCTTCAATGAACTATTAATATACATCAATATTGAAGTAGCAAACACAATTAGCATTAAAAGCGAATTCCAGCAGGGGGTTACGATCTCCAACGAATATTATATGGCTGTCGTAGGTGCTTCTGCTGGCGATGACGATACAGAGGATGAACTAGAATACACAGGAGACCCCAGAGCAACGACTCTTCCTCGAGGAATGCAGGCGGCCGCAACTGCATCAGCTGCAACTAATTCCCTGCCCAGGTTACCAGCCAATGCGTCTGCGGCTCCTGGAGGATCTTCGAACATGCACAAAGCCCACAGTGTGCACCATTTTCTTCCTCAGCACACTGGTGTCAAGTCTGCTCGATACCGTCCACCAGGATTCGCTCGTAATAGCCTTGGCAATGCTGGAGTTGGTCCAAAACGTGCTGTCAGTGCTCCAGGGCTGCAGATATCCGGTTCCCAGGCATCTGCTGGAAAACGTGATACATCCAGGACGCGAAGGCAGCAAACAATGTCCCTCTTGCCTGGTAAGTCATTTTAGGACCAGAGTCCATAAAAATTCCATCTCAAGTTCATCTAATTTTTAACGAAGTTCCTAAAGAGTTTCAACCCGGTGCAGTCGTTGCAACGTAATCGCATTATAGACAGCCTCTCCAGCCCCTGACCCTTCTCTTACTTTCTCTCTCTTTCTCTTCTCTCTCCCTCTCTCCCTCTCTAACTCTCTAATTTTTTTCCCACTCCTCTCACTGCCTTTTATTTTCTCTCACAGACACATATCGTCTGTCCTCCCAGTCCTCGTACACTCACACTCCATGCTTGTCGAGAACAATCAATAATGCCGCGTAACGACATCATGCAAGTACTTCAAGCCACGTATCAGTCCTTGGGACATCAGCATCCAAAGCTGTAAAAACGAATTTAAAGCACTACCCTCTTCATTGATATCGTCGTTCATCATTCGGCTGACGATGAAATAACGTTAATTGCGATACCGTACTGAAAACCGTTTGGTCAAGTTCTACATGAATATGCCGACTCTGTGTCTTTCTTCTTGCGACATTCCTACGACAAGCTGTCCAGGCAGGCATCGACCCATTTTACTAAACACGACTGTCCAGGCATTCCACGTGATTCCTCAGCAACGTAGTACGTGGCTACGTCGCTAATAGGAATAGCTACTGTTACGTCCTGCCATGTTGAATTAAACTTGTGTCGCAATATCTCCAGTCTCAATCGCGTTCTCACTATTTTTCTACAAGCCATCATAGTTCTACCAGGAATATACACAAGATCCAACGCAGCTCGTAAAGTTATACTTCATAGCTACGTGTATGTTTACCGAGCGGAAACTTATCGTACATAACGTAAGCACGCGCTCGATGTCACAATTACGGACTCCTGCATATATCGAGATTCCAGACAAACAACGTGTTCAGCCATACTGCACGAATTAGCATCGCGTTAGTTACTATCATGGGACGTTGACATCATCGGTAGACGGTACGTCGATGATACCTCAAACTAGTTCCTGGAGAATCGCTCATTGGCGGGTAATTTAAATGGCACCTGGACGTACCTGTTACCGACCTTGATATCCATAGTTCAGTTCAGCTTTCCCATTAAGAGATCAGCGAAGCTGGCGACGTCTGCGACTGTTTACTGTTAAAACGAAGTATCGTCGCGATACATCGCGAGCGATAACCCACGAGCGAAATCCGTCCGAGCGGAACCGCAAACGACCGTTCCGGAATGCACGTCAAACTTTTTAGAGGATTACTTGGAAACGGTTTATCCCTTCCCAAGGACTTTAACCAGCTTCTGTCCTCTCGCAGGCATCTTGATTCCTTAGAGAAAATTACTGTTCTCTTTGTTTTGCGTTTCAAGAGCGAATATGAACTCGCCTGAAGACCAGTTCACGAGATGCATACATATGGGAATTTATAATGTCAGTCGACCGAAAGTCATGCTCACTTGTATAGGACTGTACCTTATGGCAGATACGTGACTCTGCGACAATACTCGTCACGTGTCTATACCTACCTAGTTGTATTCATTTCTGGTAAACATTGCAAATTTTGTACACTGCCTGAACTCGCATAACGACTGCGCAATGTTGTTGTCTATCTTTATGGGTTATTTATGAGAGATATATGCCCTGCATAGGTAGAGACTCGTAGGTAATCGTATGCCGGATCTGGGCAGTCTATCGCTCACCTTGACATACTTATACTATACTTTACTAGAAATTGTAGAATACACGGTATCTTGGGTACATCTTCTAGGCGTCGTGGTTGCACTAGAATTCGAAAAGATTAAAAAATTCTAATGTACTCGTACGAATAACTTCTATCAAATGTTATTTATATACTACTGAAGGGAAGCGAAACCGACGTGGATGCTTATCAAGTTCTGATTAGAAAACGCCGTTGAAGCACAGTCCTGCAAGTGCTTTCAAACCAGTCTCATGTTCCTGGTGGAGCAAAGTCCTGATTTTCTATTTTTTGGATACACTAGTTTGAGCGCAAAAAAATTTGGATAAAATAAGCAAGACTTAGTTCAATTCGCGTAATAAGGGGCGTTTCTACGCATAATGGCAGGAGTCTACTTTCAATTTTTATGAAGTTTTTCGTCTTAAGTTCGTACAATTCAGAAGATTGTTTGGTATGGCAGTAACCAGTGCACAATACTTCACGTTTAACACTCCCAACTGTTCTTGCCCCACTGGAGAAGTAGCTCAGCGAGCTTCCGGCTGGATTAAAGACCTGTGCTGTGGCTGCACCTGTTGCGACTCGAGAAACAGCAACCAGAATATCCCATCACGTGCACCTCCAACCGAGCATAACGAGTCTACCGTGAAGTACATTATTGTACCAGCCATGGGGCTTAAGGTTCTTCCCGAAGAAGATGAGACCAGCGAACAGGAACAGTTCTTGTCAGATGATCCTGCAGAAGAGCCTGTTGAAAACGTCAATGAAGATGAAGCTGGTGAAGAGAAGCCTGGCGAATCTTTAAGCCTGGAAAATCCTGTTCTAGATAGTAGCCAGGATTCTCCTAAGCCAGAAGTAGTGGCGAGTGAAAAAGCATCAACATCCTCGATATCCTCAAGCTGGTCCAATAGTGACGTCATAAGGAGCAGAGAAGGATTATTCAAAAAACATAAAAAAACTGCTGTCACTTTTTTGGATGTCCCTATTGTGGGAAAGTATAGGGAAATACGTGACGAACGTGCGTCTGAATTTATATTTTAAATCGTATGATTTGTGCCCAATGTCCTTGCTGATTATAACAATGATGACGTGTGCCAGAACTGTACTGTCGCTTATCACGATTCAAATTAGTCATTCAGTAATGTTTTTGTTATATTTCAGATGACGGGAGCAGCTTATCTGAAGCGTGCAGCACTCCTATTATTGGTGCGGGATCAAGATCAAGCTCTAGTCCTGCTGTTGACGATGACATGGATCGTGGACTTCATTCTGGGCATCTGGCAACGCGCGCTTCTCTGTCGAGTCTTGGAGTAAGTGAAATTTGTGTATCAATGCGACTGTTTACGTCGTAACGGTTTATATAATCGCTTTGAGTTTTTACTTAGTAAATATCAATGCTTGTATTTTTCTTTATATTTATCGAAATACCGAGCGTGTTTTAATATTATGACTGTTCTCATAGGCAAGGTCGGACTCCATGGCGTCTGTTTATAGTGGTGCCGGTGAAGGAAGATGGTGCGGTTCTGTAGCAGTTAGAGGCGAGGTGGAATTTTCACTTCAATATGATTATAAGCAGCTGACATTTGAAGTTCACGTGACGCAATGTAAAGACCTCGCACCGGTCGACGTTAAGCGGAATCGCTCCGATCCGTAAGTTTATTGAAATTTGAATAACTTACAGTTAATTAGTTATAGCTGCACTAGAACTAACTGTTTGAATCGATTGAACCTTTTTTTAGATACGTTAAAGTGTATCTTCTACCCGACAAGTCCAAGAGTGGAAAACGTAAGACCAAGGTGAAGAAACATACGTTGAATCCAGTCTTCGATGAGACCTTGAAGGTATTTGAAACACATGTTGAGATTCATTTTTATTAGAAACTGGACGATCTAATTAAATGTGATTTATGACGTTGTAGTTCCACATGAGTCTTAATGGGCTAGAGACAAGAACATTATGGCTTACTGTGTGGCACTCGGATATGTTTGGCCGTAATGACTTTCTTGGAGAAGTTCGAATGCCTCTTGAGAATAAGATCTTTGACGATCCTACACCAAAGTGGTATTCGCTTCAGGAAAGGGTAAGGACCTCAACTGTGCAAACGAAAATTATTACCTAGTTATAATATAATAATAGATTTATTATGCATTTCCCGTTGAAAAAAAAGGCGGCATGCGACCAAACTAGTCCGTTTCCCAAATTTCAGACGAAACACTGATCCAATTGACTTGAAATTTAGAGAAAACATAAAGTTTCACATGTGAGTGATACAGTAATATTTGCAGATGTCTACCATTTCGATTCGAAACGGCGCATATGAAAATGTCTGAAAGTTATATGTCGTATGTTTGAATTTCAAATTCAAGATAAACCGGTTATTCAATTAGATTGAAATTTACAGAAAAAAATCATGAAAACGAAGATGGAACGGTAACACTTGCAAAATTTTAAGCACTTTCAGTTTGAGCGTTCCGCATACGCAATCGAATTCTTTCTTTTTCAACGGTGAATGCATTAGATGCAACCGTATGGTTGAAGCACGCGTATTTATGCTTGTCCTAATATTTACTTAAACAATTATCCACAGACGGAACCGTTTGATGATCCAATTGCTTATAAGGGCGAAGTAATAGTTGGCCTGAAATTCGTTCCTCCGGATCCAGCACAACAACAGGAACGTGAACGAGAACACGGAGTTGACCATCGTGGCACTTCGAAGGCTAGAAAGAACTGGAGTCGCGGTGCCCTCCACGTTCTCGTCAAGGAAGCGCGAAATCTTCAAACTCGTGCAAAACACAATGGCACTTGCGATCCCTTCTGCAAAAGGTCCTTATACCGTTTCGTTTAATCATCCTTGAACTGTATTAATATTTACAGGAAGAAACAACGACCCCTGTGTAACGATCTATATTGGTTTTAGCTACCTACTTCCGGACAAGGGACGTTCTGGCAAACAAAAAACAGGCGTCGTGCGTAGATGCTCCGGTGGCTCACCCGTTTGGGGTCATACGTTCGTATACAAGGACGTGAGTTTGCAGGAATTGGCTGAACGTGGCCTGGAACTTACAGTATGGGACCACGATCGTATTGCCAGTAACGAATTTCTCGGTGGTGTTAGATTTAATCTTGGAACTGGTTAGTGATCTAGTTAATTATAAATCAAAATATTCTGCCAATGCTGTTACGCGATTAAACCAGTATGTCAAATATTAATAATACTTAATTGCTTTTTGTAGGTAAGCACTATGGAAAGCCTGTGGACTGGATGGACGCAACTGGTCGGGAATTGTCTCTCTGGCAAAGCATGCTGGAGAGACCAAACTTCTGGGTCGAAGGTGCGGTCACTCTGAGGCCTAATCTCCACAATCACGGCAGGAGCAGCGCCTCTTAGGGCGTGGAGGGATCAATAGAGAATAACACTGGCGCATTCGCGTTGCGCCAAGATACACAAAACCGGAGCACGTTCATAATAATAATTTATATTAATTAGCAGAAGTTTCTTTACGTTTAATATTTTTCAGTATAAAATGAAATGAAAGGATCCGTCCAATCAGGCGATAAGTCATATCTTTTCATACAGAAGTTGCTTAGTTCGAGCCAAGTTGTTCATGTCGTATACTTTCTTATTATTGTATCAAGATTTACTTAATCGACCACATAGTACTGCCTGTCGTTAGATAATATTATTGAGGGACCACCTGTCTTTTCTAACATAAATATTGATTCATCGTGGCCAAGAGTGCATACGTGTACTTGTTTATGAAGTTAAAAAACTATTCTTCTTTGACTATCGACCGATGTTTGGACAGTTTTCTCTCTCGGTGAGAACAACATGCTTCCATATTGTATATATAAAAAAAAATTCGGGGTCTCATCATGTGCGACTCAGAATACTCGGAACGGCATATTTAATGATATTAAATACGTTGTGCTTCCGATAAGAAATATATATATATATGCACTATAGGTAAATAAACATACATATATACATATTATACATAGGAAAGAGTGCGTGGCGTTAGAAAAATACAAATTAAGTTTCATAGTGCATTGATAACGAAGGAAAAGAAATCCAAGGCTGAGCTGATTATTCGTACTTAAATACGTGAACGTCGAGTCTTCGTTTACACCTTTACTTAACTTTCATTACGATTATATGCGATAGATAATGAACGATATTATAAACCCTGCATAGCGGTATGATAATTTTCTGCAAACAGGGTGGTAAAGTATATTAAGAGAACTGCCTTATGTCCCAAGTATTTTCTAGAATCCTTTCGGAATACTTAAGAACGCGAAACTCCTTAAAGGCAAAGGGACGCCTGCAATGGCTACCACGGGTTCATTAGGTAAACGAAAACGCGTTTGAATAAAGAGTGAAAACACTTTTAAAAAATGTAGAGAATGGATCAATAATCTCAGGACAGCGAGCTAGGCAGGTTTAGTGTCCTATCAGGATAATTGAATTGAAGTCATCATCACACGTGAAGACAAGAAAATAGATATGCACGAATGATTATACTTAATATTAGTAACGGTCACGCGTACTTACGCAACGTTCCCCAACTGTAAAGACATGGAACTAAGAGCTCTATTTATGTTATATACCTACATATGTGTACATGAGAATAAAACTTTTATACCTTTACTCGTGCGGATTAACATTCCAACCGTAATATCTTATACCCTTATTTCCGCCTCTAGAGATCGTTATTGGAAATGAAACGATTGCCTTCGGAGTTCTTTCCAGAATAGCGATATTTGCACTTCCCGTAAGCACCTAGAAATAATCCCAAGCATCACTCAAATTCAACCGACCGTTTAGCCTGGCTAAACTCTCATTCCTGATACCTTTGTGATCTTGTGGCGAGCGCACTGATCGTGGAAGTGGCGTGTAGTTGATAAAATCGAGTCCATCGTACTCGTCAATCGAAGATGATGGCAGAACAGTGGGTGACTCCTGGGTGAGTTTGACAGTTCGATAAAATCGGCCACGATTACGAGCATTCGACCTTTCACTAGCAGTCACAGCCCGGTGATCGAGGAAACGGATGGACGGTGGCAAGACATAAATTGAGTACAGTCTAAAACGCTCATAATCCTCATCATCGTTCAATGTAGGATTTGTCAACTGATCCGGATAGCCAGGATTGCCGAGAAGACTAACATACTCGACCTTGGGACAGCAGTCTTTTATCCTCTTCAGAACACCATCAATGTCTGCCAACTATATAAAAATAAGGGTAACTATATATTCGCTTACATTGCAAATCCACATTGAGAATTACTTTAGTCAGTGAACAGTCTCACGGCATGCTCACAATTGATATTCGTATTTCCGCAGGTAACGTGTGTAGCCTGTATACATTAATGTATGCATATATGTATAACGGGTGAAACTACTAATCGTGGGAGCGCGCATTGTAAACCAGATAGGAGTTAAGATCATCTTACACACCTTATATATTACGTTGCGTTATGCATCAGTTCACTCTGTAATGAGCTCTAAGTTTCGTATAGGATATTGATATCATTTGAGAATTGATACGGGGGGGAGCTGTTAGGAGTTAGAGATTTGACGTTGTTGCGTACTCGCGTGGAATTACAAATATCGTTAAGCCGAGGTCAATGACACTTCGAGCCTGTTTGTATCATATGATATTGTCGCGAGGTAGGAGAATAACCGAGATTCACGCCGCGTAAAACGGAAATTGTACGCTGTGTTATGCAGTGAAGGTTTTTCTTTGTAAAAGCAACCTTATTATTGTTCACGCTGAGGGTAGTGAGACTCGGCATGACTGGTAGAGTTTTCAGGTCTTCTAAGCAATTGTTATCCAAGATGAGTTCCTCTAGGTGGGTAAAGTCCTTCAGTGCCGATACAGAACTCAGCGCGTTGTAAGATAAATCAAGGCTCACGCAGTCTACACCAATGACTCGAACCAAACCACTTGGAATTCTCTCAGTTCGCTGTCCCGTGTACCATGCCTGTATCATTTTTATGATTTAATGCTTCGTAGAACTTTCTTTCTCTAACAAAGTGTAACGAAAAGATAACCTTTGTGTAATATAATAATTACCCGTTTTCGTTGAACAGTCAAAGCGCTTCTGTTAAAGTCTTGTTGATTCAGCTCCGCCATCTTGTATGCCGACTGCTTAAACAAGATAAATGTAAAATCGGGTACGATTACCAATATTTACGTATTATATTGCAATTATGATACGCTATGAAAAAGTAATAGTATACATAAGGCTCGTTGGTCTAGGGGTATGATTCTCGCTTAGGGTGCGAGAGGTCCCGGGTTCAAATCCCGGACGAGCCCTTTATTTTTTTTTAAATTATTCACACACACCTTTGCACCACACAAATTTCTTTCTAACACTTAAACACTTGTAATTTTTGACAATAACGTGTATAAGCAATGAGATCAATTACGTTCAAGTTTTACAAAGTATAGATCACAAGAACGTTGCACGCCATGCCTCAACCGTATTTTCCACGCGACGATAGTATTGAGTATGGCACATTTATATCGTATTACGCCGCTTCTCCAGCCATTTAATCTTACAATTAGTCGTCATATGCGCCACTGTACACATATGTATAATACGTAGGCCTATATCTATACACAGAAACTAATATAGTTTACCATATTATGAGATAATCGCCTGTGTTGTGTCTTAATAATTATTTTTATTATTATTATCTAACATGTATTATTTTCTTAGTGAATCCGCTACGGGAATAATATCATTACTAAATACATTTTAGAAGGTTGCCTTAATATTTATATTTATTCCCTATTATCCAAAAGTCATCTTTAAGATGCGACAAAAGATGACTTTACGATTTATCTGCTGTCTGGAATACAATACGCTTCTGGACTTTTGAAACTGTCTTTACCTGCGTACATAACAGAATAGTCACGTAGATTTGAAAAAGACGTATTGTGAAGCCAAAAATTATACAGTGTCAGCGGCGATGATAGTGCCATTGAGTGTTATGTCTTCGAATTCTTCTGTAGTTGCTCAATTCTTTGCTCCCTTAGGTCTGAAATACGGGCAGAGCTAGAGGCTGCACTGCTCTATAGGGAACATAAGAATCGTCATCTTTGTGAAATTCCAGTGTTTATTTTTATCGGGAATCTTATAAAGACGATTGTGATGTATATTTAAAGAAAGATAGGGGGGGGGGTACGTTGACTATAAGTCGATAAGTATTGGTAGTCGAAAGATAACGATACAAAATACATTATTTTCGTGTCTACATAAAAGCCATACCGTGGCTACGTCGATATTGGAATACGTCAAGCTAAGCTCTTTAAGATAAGAAACGGCCGATTGCGAGAATGAATCAGTAAATCGAAAGCCGTGGATGGGATTAGCGATTGTCGAGTAGCTACAAAACGGTTAGTCGGAAATAAAAAAAGGAAAGGATACACATAATCTGAAGAGTGTAGAAGCTCATAACATTTCCTTCACGTAAGTTTATTTCCATGACACTCCCTGGCGTTTTCAAATAGCACCCATGGTGTTCTTGAAATACTGATTGACCGCATTTTGCAAGAAAGATCCTTTCTCCATTTACTAGCAATAAAGTGGGTGATTCAACTTTGGTTCACTTACAGCATAGTAATGCCTTGATGAATCCATTTGCCAGGTCTAACTTAGGAAGTGTCGTTAAAAGTATAAAAAATATATTGCAGCTGTGAACTGCAATCTGCATGGCTTTTAGGCATGTTCGTTTTAGCATTTTTAAGTGCTACGGAGCACAATAGGTGTGTTCGAAAAAAAGCCGAGAACGCTAAGACCATCCTTGTGTCTAGATCAAATGCATTCAATAAACAGAGAAACAACGGTAATCTCAGCGCTCTCGGCTTATTTTCGAACACGCTTAGAGTACTTATTCTGGAGCACTTAAAAACGCTAAGCAAGCCTTTTGGTTCTTCAACATACCGTACATATGCAATACTCTTACATCAATACGTGTAGCTTGCTGTTACTTACTATAGAGCACAGCAGAGCAGTGGCATTTCTCTTCCGCTATTGTATGATATATACATAGATATATGTAACCTAACACAGTCAAACACAGTTCAAGATGGCGGCAGTGACACATTCGTGGGCCTGTCAAATTGGCTTGGGATACGCCTAAATTTCAGCATTTAACCATTCCTTCTATAGACAGCACATTACTATGAGTTCCGTAAGTGTATTCCGTTAGTTTAGAGGGTGAATATCGCGTCGCGGGCCATCAGGTCTCTATCATCACGCGTACCTCGTCCCGTTTCGTGCGTATGCAAAATTCCGTTTAGGCTATCTTTTCATCGGCTACTCTACAGTCTCACGTTAGAACGACGCAAGTGTCAACGACAAGATATTACTGTTATTGCTGTTTCTGTTCTCGTGTTCGTCAGTTACGCGATGTTTTCTGCACCTTGAGATATTCCTGTTACTTATGTGCAGCAGCCGAATTGTGTATGTAACGCATTCGACAGCACTGAAGGCGTGCATGCATCCGTTTTGTAGGTGTAAGCGGGTGACCCAAACGCCGGGACCAGAATCGGGCCTAGGAGAAACATGGAGGCGATAGTAGAATACCACTACCTAGCACAACAGCCCGATGAACTAACAATCCGTAAAGGCGATATCATAAAAGAGATCAAAGAGATGCCTGGTGGTTGGTGGGAAGGCACCCTAAGGGACAAGCGTGGCATGTTCCCCGACAATTTTGTCAAGGTACACCTTGGATCTCTAGAATCGCGAATAGCTAAGCGCTCCGTAAACCCATATAGATTGTATGTGCACGATGGTTCCTCGATACTGGCCTATTCCATACGACAGGGACATGTAGCCCTTACGAATGCAACTTTTTCCTTAGTACTTGAAAATATGTAGTCCATTCATTCTAGACTGCTGGAATTTTGTCGTACGCAGATGCGAAACAGGACACCGTTTTTCATATATTCTCAGATATGCTGATTTCATTGATGCAACAAAATTAAGTATTAAACATTTGTAGGTATTGGAACATTCTTTGGGTAGTGGTGGTGGTGGTAGCGGTGGAGGTGAAGGCACAACCAGTGGGAGGGGTGAAGATGTCACACTGAGAAACGGATCGGGCAGAAAATGGTGTAAAGTTCTCTTCAGTTACGATCCTTGTAACGAGGATGAATTAACTCTAATACCTCAAGACTCGATAGAGTATTTGGGAGAGGTTGAAGAAGGATGGTGGAAAGGTCGACTTAGAGGTAGAATTGGTGTGTTCCCTTCGAATTTTGTCTCTCCTCCAACTTTTGAAGAAGCAGAGCAAAGGAAAGAAAGAGATAAAAGAGAACTATGCAGAGTTCTTTTTCCTTACGAAGCAGCTAATGATGATGAGCTAACTCTCGTCGAAAACGAAGTGATTACCATTATTTCTAAAGATGCACCTGACAAGGTAAACAATATTACGCAGCCTACAAAATGATTGACATATCATGTAAAATTAATACCTCAATGCTTTTCCATAGGGATGGTGGAAAGGTGAGCTCAGAGGACAAGTGGGGCTCTTCCCTGACAATTTTGTCGAAATATTGGATCCAATAACAGATCACCACTACCAGGATCAGGACTCACGTCATGACTCGAGTCATGGTAGCACAAAATCTAACAGCAAACATTCCCTCATTGGGAAAAGGAGCGAAAAAGCTCACGTGAGAAAAAGTCTTGATGCACGAAACTCTCACAGCGGTGAGTTTAACCATTCTTCTACCTTATTTTATTTATCATCCTTATGATCAAGTGTGAATTACCCTCTCCATTCAGAATCTACGAAGAAGGCAACATCCACCTCGTCATCCTCATCGCTTTCATCCTTGTCAGGAATGATGAGTATAGTTATTGGTGCCAACGGTGATAAAAAATGCGTCAGTAACCGGCCGCTCCTGTCTACCTTGAAGCGATTCGTAGGTGACGGAAGTAGCAATGCAGGTTTGGGTGAAGAACTAGACGGGGTAGAACGTGGTGAGGGTGCACCGCTTTCGCACTTAACGGCTTCACGCGCCAAGGCACCGCGTCGTCGGCCACCATCCACGCAACACCTTCGCCATCACACTACCGGCTCCTCGGTTACCACCACATCCACTTCTGTTTCGATCAACGTAGCATCTACCATCATGGTACCTATTGTACTAACCTGAACAATCTTTATATCTTCCTATCCCGATGCAATAATTTCTTCGTTTCATCCAACGACCGATTAATATATTATGCTTACGGTAATACACTGTTCCTCCAGGAGGATAGCTTGTCGAACGGGAACGTCGAAAACGTTCTGGACCAACTTCGGGAAGAGGACACCGACAGTCCAACAGGAAAAACTAGAAAAAAGGCACCTTGGGTAACGATCTTTGATTAACGCAACGAAAGATTCTTCTTTCTAAACCAAATATTTTAATATTCTTTGTACTTTTCGCTGATCTCATAGGTAGAAGAGTTGAAGATGAGTCAACTGGAGAAAAGAAAAACTGCCTCGACCGATAGAATTGAAAAAACCGAAGTTAAAAAAGACAGAAATTACTCTAAGTAGGTAGCTGCTTATTTTTTAACTTTATCTACAGAGTTATAATACATCTGTATGATCCATAGGGTTGTGACGACAAGTATGACGGATTCTGTAATAAAGCAAGAGACAGAAGCAGAGGAAGTTAGACCAAGGGAGAAAGAAAGAGGACAACGAATAGATTCTACGTGGACTGACCATCCTGTCGCATCGCCTTCTACGCCAGGACCTCCTGTCTACGTTCCATATCACCTTTACAGCCAATTATTGGAGAGGGTAAGTTCGTCATTTGCTAACATGGTAAATACACCTCTGTACCTGCTGGAACGAGGGTATATTGCAACCGTTCTATTCAGCGCATGGGGAGTCTCGTTATGAATTTATATTAATCACAAACTCTCCTGTTATTAACTAAGTGCATTTTACCAATGCCTATCGTCAACCCCTCCTCGCAGTAAATAATATTAATAATACGGAATAATTGATATCAGGTCGCTGCCCTCGAAGAAAATCAAGCGATGCTACAACGAACGGTCAGCCAATTGTCGGAACAACTGGTCCCTCTGCTGGCGAATACCTTAACGACTAACAAGGTATAAAAGTATTGAGAAGGGTTGACGGAGAAAATCATTGTGCATTCCTTCCCGCGCGTATTAGTACCGCTCTTCAATTGTTTGCCCTGTCATTATTTTTTCACAAATGTCTATTAGTATTACTTCATTAAGTATTACCATTAATCAATTTTATTGTATATCATCGTTATTTACATATTTATTAATGTCGACGACAGTATTTTCTATACAAGAGTAGCAGCAACGTCACGACGATAGCCTTTTTGTTTAAAATATTACCGGGTGTTAATCCGCTCAGGAGGTATTATTCAACTTTATGTTTGCTGGCTAGTTCTTTGAGAGCTCGCTTATTTCACAGAATAGAAGGTCAAAGATCAAAGGTCCTCTCACTTCCTGCTGCATGACCCCGGATGTCATGTAAAACTAGCTCTATAAAACTAACTCGTTTTCAAGATACCTCCTCGGTGGTCAATCTACTTACGCTGAACAGGCAATTTTCCACGCGACAGACCGCTTCGGCCTACGTTTTATATTTTATATTATTTTTATCATTTCCAATATAAACATTGACATGTGAACTCTCGAGCTGTGTTATACGAATCGAGTGATCTCAGAACGCTAAAACTGCCATGTGCTATCATCATGTTGTAATTCCAATTTATTGTTGGTTTATATAATCTTATTTTATCATTAATGATCGTATTTTTGTCCACTCTTGTAAATTTCGTCTGTGAACAGGAGCGGATAAGTATGCATACGTACTTACAAAATTATTGAAAAAAGAGTATTAAGGAGGCAAAAAGTAAATAAGGGGCGAACATTTGAATTTTCGTTCGATGAGTGTTCGCAAGGAAAGTAGACAGGTCTCGCAAAAAGTAAAATGTCTGTAGTAATGCGATATCAATTTTATTAAGTAATCCGACCGTGCCAATATACATTTGCATTTACAAGGTGTTCAGGAGTAAGCGAACCGTATCGCTCAACGTTTATCCTTGAAAACTCTAAATTAAATAGTCCTTAATACGTTTTTAAATTCTGACAGTTTTTAAAATGCAGTTTCAATGACCACGCCATCTCCCACTCTCGTTTTTGTAACTTTCTTTGTTTCAATCGCGTTTAGCTGCTAAGTGGCAGTGCATTGTAACCTTTATTGCTCGTAATTAATGTAAATTTAATCTGTATAGCACCGGCAGACATTATATTGTCTCTAACCTGCGCAATAGTCTCGCACAAGATATGAATTAACATATATGTATACAACTTTTTACCTTGACTGTTTAAATCTCAGGGGGTCATTGAGAAAACATTGTTAAAAATGCGGAACAGCTCAATAGCGCTTGTCTTAATCCGTAGCGTTCGAAATGTACTACGATTTTTCGGCATGAGATCTAATCAGCGTAATGGTAAATGGTCGCCTCGTTAAAGGCTATTTTCGTGCGCAGTCATTGGTCATTTTCATCTTAGCACATTTTAAAATAGACATTGCAATTCGAAGAATTGATAAGGACGTTTCTTTTCGGGATTCTATAAAGCTTACCAGCATACTGTGAAGTTCGGTAACTCAGGGACACCCTGTATATCGCGCGGTTTACCGTACCCCGGTACAACACTTGTAACCCGGTAGGATAGACTTAAGTTTAAATGCGTAACGATTTCGAAAAGAAAGAGGCATGCAGAGTTTGAAAGAAAGCATAAGCGAAATTTGGTCAAAGACGATATTCGCGCGGGTTCTGTGGAGCCATTGGGGAATCGGGGCACATAACCTAAACCTCATCAAACCTAAGCTAACATTCCTTTATTGCGGCAATATGGTGCTAATACTAAAAAGAATTTTTAGACGATACGTGTGTACGCCTACTATATCGATGGTTAGGGCGATGTGCAAAAAGACGAAATGGGCTTCTTTTACTATTATTCCTGAAGAAGGTGAAAAAGAAATTTGCACGATTGGTGATCACAATTTACCAATACCTTTTTTTACATCCCGAACGAATCCAAACGTTTTTATACTTTTGTAAATTTACCATGTTCGTGTCGTCAATCTGTGTATAGAAGGGATGCGCTTTATTTTACATAGAATTACATTCCTGTGTTATTTATTTGTGATATTCGCACAGTAAAAACTAGCGTTTTACGTATCGTCGCTCACTCACGATAGTCGCCTTGTTTTGATAATACGATTGGCAGTATACATAAATGCAACGTGCAGGGTTGCTCAGACCAAACTCACCATACGAAGGTAACCTGTCCATTTGATTTCTGTGGTAGAATCAACTTTGGCTCTTGCGTTTGTAACGATCGACCCTGTACGTATCTCCACTGTTGTGTCCAACCGTTTTGACATTTTTCAATATATTAAACGAAGTTTTAATTAAGAAGCGTTAACTGGAAATGGGCGCAGCTTAGATACAATAATGTGTATAGCACTAAAATCCTGGGTTACGTGTGCAGCTACTTGAGTACTGTTGAGCCCAGCACAGAAAACTTGGAGGCAAACTATTTTTAAGCTCGTAGGTTTAAGTGAATTATATATCTATACGATTAAAAGGATCGCAAAGCAGATAATTTTACAGATGATGAAGCACGTATTGAATTGTGTACATACATAGAGACAAATGAAAGTTTATATTTTCTCTCGGTTCTCGCCTGAACACGCGTCACGCCGGAGAGTCGTGCCAGATTATTCGTATTTCAATGTAAATATTTACTTGGAGTAAATACAACACTATATACACACACAAAATGTGCGTGTACGTGTATATATATGTACATATATAATGTATATTGCTATATTATATAAATATGTGCATGTATATACACATACACACGCTATTATATATATTCTCATACACATTTGCTCTCCCTTCTTGTAACACGGTATTAAATGCCTGTACTTGCGTTCCTCCGAGAGTGTCAATTCTCTGTTTCACGATTCCTGGCAAGTCCTGGGCGACATTTACCCACTGTAAACGGTGCGTTTAACTATTGCAAGGAGATTCATTTATGCTTTTGTTGTTTTTTCTATGAAGACTGTCGTTGCGTTTGCGATTCGGAAGAACCTCGCAGATGTAAGGTAAGATCGCAAGACACGGCTTTCCAAACGGCTTTCGTTCTTCATCCGGACCAGTATGCCGCAGCCTCTTGAACGAGCGGGTTCTCTCTCGCTCTACGGGCGATAATCGAAGCAGGAGAACTATTGCTCTAACGGTGAAATCAATATTTAAATAGAATTATAATTATTGAAAAAGAAAAGGATAAGTTTACTTCGGCACTTTATTTCTTCATTATGCACTTGCCGTTCTCGTTCTTCAAATTCAAAATTTTTGGGTCTCCTCGAAATATGCAAACAATCCAATGCTCGGTACACATATTAAAGTTCCTGCGACTTTTACTGTGTTATAATGATGAAAGGTTGGCTATGAGTTGCACTTTGCTTACGTTCTCAAATTCACTGAGAGTACTGTGCGCATCGTTGCGTCTCGCTCAATTGCATGCAGCTAAACAGAGACGTCACTATACTCATAGTACAGTTATCGGATCAATACCGAAGTATCGATATTTGAGATTGATTCAAATCAACACCATAAGGATTGATGTACCTGAAAATCTAACGACACAAGATCGATCTATGAACAATTTTTTTTGTATGAAACAAATATTGTAAGAAAATGAATATAAAAATCTTTTTGGTACAGTACATTTTTTGTATATAAGTGCAATAACGTGTTTTCATATTGTACGTTACGCAGTACACAAAACACTTTCACGTGGTCACGTGAAAATAGATGGAATTTAACAACTATAAATTTAGGGTATATTTCGTGATTGAACCAGGAATGCGGCTATTATATTTCAGCCTAATGGAGCGAGTTTACGTAGATAAGAGAATTTCAAAAATCAATCTAGAAGGATTGCTCTTATCGATTTCAATTTTCGAAGAGATATCATATGTTTCGATAGATCGATTGTCAAAGGTAAAAAAGTCGATTTTCGAAACAATCAATGTTCAGGTATCTCTTAATCGTAGTACTTGTTGTGAATTTCAGAACGCATCCGTTGTATACGCGTTGGGCCAGGAAACACCGCGATGAACGCGGTCAGAGTAAGTGTAGGCTGTAGTACGAGAAGCTAGAGTCGTCAGGCAGGGACGTAAAATTATGTATGTCGGGACAGCCGAGAACGAAAGAATTCGCATAGTCGGATCATTTCTTTTTAGATAGTCTGTAGTGATATATATTGACGATTAATTTTTTATAAAGTAATGACAAAGCGTAATTTTCAATAAAATGAAAATTCCTGACAATCTTTAGTTGTGATATGGTGTATAAATGTAACTGGATTTCACTGATTGACAAGGACCTTCCCATGTTACTATTATTTGCATTGAAAAACATTTGGTCTTGCCTGGCTGAAATGAAACAGTCACTCTGGCGCTGAGATCTTTAGCGATATATGAAAACACGGAAAACAAGCTAAAATTCACCTTTCTACGCGATAGATTATAAAATGATGGACGTAGAGTTGGTACAGTTTTCGTTTGTACAGTCTATCGGCTCGTGCTATTGATTCACATAATATAAACAGGAGCAGGATGTGTCGATCACAGTGAGTTATTTAAGAAAAGTGGAAGTTACTGTCTGGCGTGTAATGAGAAAATTTTACAATTTTTTTTTTATTTCTTGCATAGACGTATCGTGCTCGTATTACATTTTTCATTTTATAATCTCCATGAAAAACAATTTTTTTACCCGACAACGATAAAATAACCATATTCCATCCCTGCAACGCGGGCGGAAAGTAATCAATTATTTTTGACGAGAGGAAAACGCAAGTGATTTTGCGGGCAAAAAAGTAAATTTGCTGGCAAAAACGTGATTATTGCGGGAAGAAAAAAACTCTAAACAAAAGAAATGAGATGTTATCATCTACACCTATATATTGTAGCGTTGTGCCATTGCAGGCATAAAAATATGGTTATTTTATAAATAGTCAGGTAAAAAGTAGCACAGTCTGTCCCACAAAAGCGTGGAGCTTATATCCGCAAATTAAATTGTTGTAATTAAAGAAAGACTTCATAGCGAAAAAATACTTTTTATACAGTAATGCACAACTACCTAGTAAATTGTCCAATCGCTATTATTGTCGATTATTCCTTGACATCATTTGGGCATACTTTCAGCCAATCTTTCTGCATACATTGGAGAAAATGACCGCCAGTTTTTCCGAAGACATTGTGATGACTGTCTGACAGTCAAAAGACGTTTTCCTTGAAGCTTTCTCTTCATAAAACTCCAAACATTTTAGATTGGATTTGCATCAGGTGACTGTGCACGCCAGTCTAAGGTCACTATACCGTTTTCCTCTTTCCACGCTGTGCACAAACGACTTCGATGTTTTAGATCGTTATCTTCTTGGAGTATCCAATTCGATGTTTCTATTCCAAACCACTTTTTGGCGCATTAGGTAACAATCCCCTCTTTCAACCGTACTATGCGTTATCCCCCACCACAACTCAGCGGCGTAGATATGAGCGCCACGTTCTCGTGGGACGGACTGTATATGCCACACGGAAGGAGTGCGGATTTTCACGCACTTTTCTCCCTTGTGGCATAAAGTACTATTTTTTCCAAGATGCGCATAAAAATTGTGACTTTTCAAGACTGTTTACCGGAAGGAAAACAGTCAATTTCCGAAGAATCACAAGGTTATCGTGTTTCTTCCCGTAGGTAAGAAAAGTAGCCATTTACGGGGAGAGAATAACTCGACAACCAATCACAAAGCGCGAAAGTATCGTTATCCAAGGACAGTGAGGAATAACTGATCAACTCTGATGATGAATACATGCGTCTAGTGAAAACGTAACAACAGTCTTTGAATAAGTTTTGTGTTGTTCGGTCTGATTATTTTCATCATGTCGAGCGAAGATTTGGACAATGACACCACCTGCACACAGCCGGACATACGAGCGAAAGCTGAAATTGAAACTTGAAAAAGAAATATGCTCTAAAAGCAATAAACATTCAATTATGGATATTGCTAAAAATTAAATGTGTATTTCACCGTTTCTTTATTTTTTGTTCACCCTCTTTCCAAATTAAATCAAACTCTTTCAACTTTTTAAATGAAAACTCGAAAAGAAGAAAACGAAATTGTTCATTGTTTTTATTAATACATTTCTTTAGGAAATTAAATATTCCTTTAAAAATTATTCTTTTTAATGATCTTTTAACATATTATCCTTCCTACAGTCGGCATACTTCGCCCCGCAAACCCCAAGCGGGGCTTCGCCCCGAACCTCGCCGCAAACACGTCATTGGGCCCTAATAGACCACAACAAATTAAGTGGGTAAGGACTATTGAAATAAAAGAAATTAATTCTTTTCAAATTACTGTTTTTGAAAGCTTTATCCTTTAAGAATGTTACAAAAATAATTCGTGAAGAAATTTGAAAATTTAAGGAAGTGATATGCAATTGCGTTTGATAAGCAATTGAACCTGACGAAAAAGTCGATTTTTTGAAATTTC